>CM053771.1:130144382-130192306 GCA_028658325.1 Potorous gilbertii | reverse complement strand
TTTTTTTCTCTTTTCTGGGCATTTTCCCAGCCAGTTACTTGACTTTTGAGAGTCCTCTCTACCCCAGGCCTAAGTCTGCCCAGCTAGTGCTTTGGGTCTGAGATTCAAATGCTGCTCCCCAGCCTCAGGGCTTTTGGCAGCAGGCCTGGCTGCTATTCAGGGTAAGATTAAATCAGGTTCTCTAGTGGGGGCAGGGCCGCCTCCCAGGCTCAGTTCATTCAGTGTGTTTATGCAGAGATCTTTTGTAATGGAGCTGCTGTCGAGCTCCTGCCTGCTCAGGGAGCCTCCGGCTGCTGCTGCCTCTGCCTCCCGAAGGGGTCTGAGTCCCAGAGACACTCCACTCCTCTCTGAGCCTGTCTCTCTCACTGACCTGTGAGTCAGTGGGTGGAGGGATCTTCATGGCCCCTGGGGATTCTGTACCAGAAGCCTGCTTGGATCTGCTCGCTCCTCTCTGTGCCGCGTGGCCAGGGCAGGGGAGGGAGGGGCTCCGCTCCGATTCGGGGCGCAATGGACCTTTGGGATCAGTTTTTCAAGGCTCTCTGGAACAGAAATCTCGTTGACTGTGTTGCTGCATGGCTTCCACTGTTCCAGAATTTGTTGGGAGTTCTTTTTAGAGGAAATCCATGGGCTGTGGGTTCGGACCTAGCATAGGTGAGTCTTTCTACTCCTTCATCTTGGCTCCGCCCCCGATGAATATTTTTATAATCCTTTCAGCATATTTCCAAATTTTTCTTGCTCTGATCAAAAATGATTTAGAACATTTTTTCATATAATTATAGATAGCTTCAATTTCTTCCTCTGAAAACTGCCTGTTTGTATCCTTTGATCATTTAATAATTGGTGAATTTCTTGCATTCTTGTAATTTGGCTCAGTTATCTCTCTCTCTCTCTCTCTCCCTGTGTCTATATAAATACACACACACACACACACACACACACACTCACATATATATATATATATATATATATATATATATATATATATATATATATGAACAGCTTAGTGGTGCAGTGGGTAGAGGAGTCAGGAGGACGTGTGTTCAAATCTCGCCTCAGACACTTGATACTCACTAGCTGTGTGACCTTGGGCAAGTCACTTAACCCCAATTGCCTCATCCTGGTTCATCTCCAGTCATCCTGATAAACATCTGGTCACAGGATTCAGATGACTCTGGAGGAGAAGTGAGGTTGGTGAACTGCACAACCCTCCCTCACTCAAAACAGAGTCAAGTACAAATCATGTTATCATTTTTCTGATGGCATGGTCTTCTTCATCAATGAAGGACAAACACACACACACACACATACACACGTGTGTGTGTATATGTATTAGAAACAAGACTTTTATCACAGACACTAGTTGTTGAACTTCTTTTCCCATTTTCTCCTTCCCTCCTAGCCTTGGTTGCATTAGTATTGTTTCTGCAAAAGCTTTTGAATTTAATGTAATCAAAATTATCCATTTAGCATTTCATAATGTTCTCTGTATCTTGTTTATTCATAAATTACTCCATTCTCCATACATTTAATGGATAAACTGTTCCTTGCACTCCTCATTTTTTTATTGTATCAAATTTTATACCACAGCTGTACAACCATTTGTACTTTATTTTGCAAAACTGTGTCAGACACTGGTGTATTCCAAGTTTCTGCCAAATTATTTTCATTTTTTCCCAGAAAACATGAGTTTTGTACCAGAAGCTGGGGTCCTAGGGTTTATCAAACAGTAGATTGCTATGATCATTGACTACAGTGACGTGTACCTAATGATTCCACTGATCTAAAATCGCTGTTTCTTAGCCAGTACCAAGTATTTTGATGATTGCTGCTTTATAATACAATTGAAGATCTGGTATAGATAGGCCATCATCCCCAGCATTTCTTTTCAATAATTCCCATGGTATTCTGTACATTTTTTTCTTCCAGATGAAATTGATATTATTTTTTTTACATCCATAAAATAATTTTGGTAGTTTGATTGGTATGGAACTACATAAAATGATTACCTTAGGTAAAAATATCATTTTTTATTATATTTGTTCTGCTTACCCATGAGCAACTGATATGTTTACAATTATTTAGGTTTGACTTTATTCATATGAATTATGTTTTTTAAATGTGTTCTTATTGTTTCTGGGTTTGTTTTGTAAGGTGGACTCCCAAATATTATATAATATCTGCAGTAACTTTTAATGGAATATCTTTTTTTTCTATTGATGCTGGTTTTTGTTAGTAATAGATAGAAATGTAGATGATTTATCTGGGTTTATTTTGTATCATGCAACTTTATGTAAGTTGTTTATTATTTCAAGTAATTTTTACTTGACTCTCTAGGATTCTGTGTGTATATCATCATATCATCTGCAAAGAGTGTCAACTTCTCTCCTTTGTCTGTTCTAATTAGTTTAATAATTTTCTTCTCTTATTGCTGAATTTGACATGACAATACCATATTTAATAACAGTAGTGATAATAGACATCTTTATTTCACCTCTAATCTTATTTGAAATGCATCTAATTTATCTCCATTACACACAGTGCTTGCTGATGATGTTAGATAGACACTACCTATTCTTTAAAGGAAAACCATTCCTATGCTTTTTAGTATTATTAACAGGAATTCGTGTTGGATTTTATCAAAAGCATTTTCTGTATCTATTGAGATAACCAATTTGATTCTATGACTTTTTTGTTGGTATGATCTGTTACATTGGATCAAGTTTTCTTAATATTGAAATTGGAATATGATATTCCCTAAGGCAAAGGAGCTGGCACTACAACCAAAGATCAATTACCCAGCAAAGTT
Organism: Potorous gilbertii; assembly: GCA_028658325.1. Classification (NCBI taxonomy): domain Eukaryota; kingdom Metazoa; phylum Chordata; class Mammalia; order Diprotodontia; family Potoroidae; genus Potorous; species Potorous gilbertii. The sequence goes on along the minus strand of CM053771.1, from coordinate 130,189,500 downwards.
CAACATAGCATTTCAGGCAAGGAGATGGATATTCAAAGAAATAAGGGATTTCCAGACGTTCCTGACAAAAAGGCCAGAACTCAGTGAAAATTCCATCTCCAAACTCAAGTCTCAAGAGAGGAATAAAAAGGTAAATAGGGGAAAATAAAAACTTGCCGCTCAATTTGGGCAAACTGTTTACCTCCTTATAGGGAAAGATGATATTTGTTAATCTTGAGAATTGTACATCTATTATCAAATATAAAAGGGACATATATATATATATATATATATATATATATATATATATATATATATATATATATATATATATATATATATATATATATATATATATATATATAAATAGAGGGAACAAATATAAGGCAAATGATGTGATGATAAAAATGTGAGAGATAAATAAAATTGAAATTAAGAAAACAGTTGAACTAATAAACAAGACTAAAAGTTCTATGAAAAAACCAATAAAACTGATACATTTTGGTCAATTTGATTAAAAAACAGAAAGAAGAAACCCGAACTACCAATATAAAAAGCAAAAGAGGTAAACTCACCTCCAACGTGGAGGAAATTAAAACGATAATTAGAAATTATTTCATCGAACTTTATGCTCACTAATTTCACAGTCTAAATGAGAAGGATGAGTATTTAAAAATATACACTACCTAGATTAACAGAAGGGGAAGTTGAATAAATAAACAACCCTATTTCAGAAAAAAAAATTGAAGAAGTGATCAATGAAGTCCCTAGGAAAATATCTCCAGGGTCAGATGGATTTACAAGGGATTTCTATCAAACATTTAAAGAACAGTTAATTTCAATACCATATAGACTATTTGTGAAAATTGCGGAAGAAGGAATCCTCCTAAATTCTTTTATGATGCACACATGATTTTGATATGTAAACCAGGAAGAGACAAAACAGAGAAAGAGAATTAAAGACCAAATTCTCTAATGAATATGGATGTAGAAATGTTAAATAAGATTTTAGCAAAAAAAAAATACAACAGCTTATCATGAGAATAATACATTATAATAAGGTAGCATTCTTACTAGGAATGTAGGACTGGTTCAATATTAGGAAAACTATTAGAATTATCAACAACAAATCTAACAGAAAACTCATGATTATCTCAATAGATGCAGAAAAGACTTTTGACAAAATACAACACCCATTCTTATTAAAAACGCTGGCGAGTATAGGAATAAAGGAAAATGTCCACAAAATAGTAAGAAGTATCTACCTAAAACCTTCAAAAAGCATTATATGGAAAGAAGGCAAGCTATATGCATTTTCAATAAGATCAGTGGTGAAACAAGGATGTCTGTTATTACCACTAATATTGTATTAGAAATGCTAGCTGTAGGAAATAGACAAGATAAAAAAATTGAAAGAATTAGAATAGGCAAAAAAGAAACTAAAATATCACTCTTTGCAGATGATATGATGATATACTTAGAGAATCCCACAGATTCAAGTAAAAAATTACTTGAAATAATAAACAACTTTGTCAAAGTTGCAGGTTAAAAAATGAACCCGCACAAATCTTCTGCATTTCTATATATTAGTAAGACAGTCCAATATCAAGATATAGAAAGAGAAATCCCATTTAATGCTAGAATAGACATTATAAAATATTTGAGCGTTTACCTTCCAAAACCAACTGTACATGAAGTACATTAGCTATATGAACACTATGACAAGACACTTTTTGCACAAGTAAAGTCATATCTAGGTAAGTGTAAAAACTTCAGTGGCTTGTGGGTAGACTGAATCAATATAATATAAATGACAATTCTATGTAAATTACTTTACTTATTTAGTGCCTTCCCAATTATGGCATAAGATAATTATTTTCGACAGCTGGAAAAATAATATCAAAATTCATTTGGAAGAACATAAAGTCTGGAGTATCAAGGGAACTAAAGAAAAGAAATGCTAGGGAAGGTGGCCTAACACTACTGGTTCTCAAATTGTATTATTGAACAGCAATTATCAAAATCATTTGATACTGGCTAAGAAACAGAAGGGTAGAAAAGTGGAATACGCTAGGTACTCAAGACACAGCTGGCAATAAATACAGCAATCCACTATTTGATAAACGTATCCTAGACCTCAGCTTCTGGGATAAGAACTCACTCTTCATCAAAAGTTGCTGGGAAAACTGGGTAACTGTGGTGGAAACTAGGCATAGACCAATGTCTGACTCCATGCACAAGAATAAAGTCCAAATGGGTACACAATCCAGATATAAAGACTGACACTATAGAGAGAAATTGGTGGAGCAAGGAATAGTGTATCAGATTTATGGAGAAGGAATAATTTTGGAATAAAGAAGAGATAGAAAGCATTATGAAATGCATAATGGACAATGTTGATTACAGTAAATTGAAAAGTTTTTGCACAACTATATTCAATACAACCAAGATTAGGAGAGAAACAGAAAAGTTGGAAAGAATTTTGCAACTAATGCACCATAGGAAATGACGGAGGGGCAGAGCCAAGATGGCAGAGCGAGAGAAACGACTCACCTAAACTCTTGGAAAAACTCCTTCAGATAACTCTGAAAGGAGAATCTGACCAAATTTTGGAGGTGCGGAATCCAGTGGGAGTGAGACTGTTACAGATTCGGAGCCCAGGTTAGACTAGAAGGTCCACGGGAAGGATCTGTCCACGGGGGTGAGCCCACAGTGCACAGTGCAGTAGAGCCAGCATAGTAGAGCAGGAGGGTCCCGAGAAACCTGAGAGCAGTGAGTGGAACTGGTGGAGTGGCACCAAGGGTGGGAGACAAACCAAGCCAAGTCAGTGAGAGCCATGGAGTGCAAGATATCAGCGCAGCAGCTCCTAAAATCTTCAGCCCGAAGATTAAACTTTGGTAAGTCACCTACTTAAACTTCCGGGAACCAGAATGGCAGAGTGGTCAGTAAATGCTCTCTCCTCCCCACCTTGATGACCATGAAAGAACCATAAAACATTTCCCCAGAAAAATCCTGGGTAAGTGAAGTCAGCAAAGGGGCCAATAGTATCGTAACACCTGAGGCTAGAAAAATAGCTAAGGGGGATTCCTGCTAACGTGGCAGAGGCAAACCGAAAGACAGAGGACCCAGGGCAGAGAAAACTTGCACTAGGACCCAGGCAAGCCTCAGTACTGGGAGAGGAGCCCCAGGAGGGATGGGAACACACATTAGCATCTAGGCATACCTAAGCACTCCAGGGGAATCAAAAAGACAATAGGGAAGCTGGGATCACCATCCCCTGAGTTTGCCTTTGCCTCAGTTCAGGTGAGGAGATCTCCTGTGACCAGACCACTCCTCCCCCATACTTAACAAGCTAACCCCAGGGTTTATTGGGGAAACACAAAACAAAAACCTGCTTTTAGCTTTTTCACACCTCATGTCAACACAAAGTTCTGCAGTTTCTGACTAAAAGAACAAAATCCACAACACTCAGTCGACATCATGAACAAGAAAAAGCAGAGGAGCGAAAAAACCATAGAATCTTTCTATGGGGATAAGGACCAAAGCACAAACACCAAAGAGGTCAGAGCTGAGATGGTACATCCATCTGAAACTTCAGAAGGGACTATGAACTGCTCGCAAGCACAGTCAGCTCTCCTGGAACAGCTGAAGGAGGAAATAGAAGGTACACTGGCCAAAGATTTTAAAATTTTGAAAAAAGAATTCACTGATGAAACATCTCTTTGAAAAGGAAAATTGAACAAATGGAAAAGGAAGTTCAAAAAATAACTGGAGAAAATAACTCCTTGAAAGGTCAAATGGAAAAGGAAACCCAAAACCTAACTGGGAAAAGTGGTCGAATGGAAAAGGAAGTACAAAAATTAACTGGAGAAGATAGCTCCTTAAAATGAAAAATTGGACAGATGGAAAAGGAGATGCAAAAGTTAACGGAAGAAAGTAATTTGATAAGGATTAGAATTGGGCAAGTAGATACTAATGACTGAGTGAGACAGCAAAAATCAAACAAAAACTGAAGAATGAAAAGATAGAAGAAAACGTAAAATATCTAATTGGAAAAACAACTGACCTGGAAAACAGGTCCAGGAGAGAAAACTTAAAAATTATTGGCCTGCCAGAAACCCATGATGGAGAAGAGAACCTGGACAATATCATCCAGGAAATCGTCAAGGAAAACTCCCCAGAAGTGCTAGATTCAGAGGGCAAAAGAGTCCTCAAAAGAATCCACTGTTCCCCTACTGAAAGGGATCCCAAACTCACAACCCCACGGAATATAGTTGCCAAATTCCAGAGCTACCAAGTGAAGGAGAAAATATTGCAAGCAGCCAGAAAGAAATAATTCAAATATCAAAGAGATACAGTCAGGATCACACAGGACCTTGCAGCTTCTACATTAAAAGATCGAAAGAATTGGAACACAATATTCCCTTAGGCAAAGAAGTTGGGACCACAACCAAGGATCAACTACCCAGCAGAGTTCAGCATAACATTTCAGTCAAGGAGAAAGTCATTCAACGAAGTAAGGGATTTCCACAGCTTCCTGACAAAAACGCTAGAACTTAATAGACAATTCGATCTTCAAATGCAGGTCTCAAGAGAATCATAAAAAGGTAAACAGGGGGCAAAAAAGACCTGTTACCCAATTAGAGCAAACTGTTTTCCTCCCTATAAGGGAAGATGATACCTGTTAATCTTGAGAATTGTGTGGTTATTATAAAATATAAAAGGGATATACATAGAGGGAACAGATATAAAGTAAATGACATCATGATAAGAAACATGATTTAAGTATGAGAAGGCATTGTAGTAGGAGGTGTGAAAAGGAGGAAGCAGAAAACGGCAAACTACATCACAGGAAGAAGTACAAAATTATAGTAGAGGGAAAGAGGGGAGGGAGATGAGCATAGTTTGAGATGTACTCTCATCTGATTTGTTTAAAGCAGGAAACAATAAAATTAAGTAGATAATCCTAACTAGCTCTATAGGCACTAGGAGGGGAAGGGAGAAGAAAGGGGAGGGAAGCTTAAAGGGAGAGAAGAAGCAATAAGAGTAAAGGGGAGTAAAAAGGAGGGTGGCTAAAAGAAGGAGGGGAAGGCTGCAGGAGGAGGTGGTGAAAAGTGAATACTATTGAGGAGGGGAAGGGAGACAGGAGAGCCAATAGCCCAAATTGTGGGAAAGAGGATGGAGGGAAATACACACATTGTAATTATAACTGTGAATGTGAATGGAATGAATTCTCCCATAAAACAGAGATGGAGAGCAGAATGGATTAAAAGCCATAATCCAAAAATATGCTGCTTACGAGAAACACATTTGAAACAGGGGGATACACATAGGATAAAGGTCAAAGGATGGAGCAGAATATATTGTGCTTCAACTGATGTAAGAACGGCAGGAGTAGCAATCTTAATCTTAGACAAAGCAAAAGCAGAAATAGATCTAATCAAAAGGGATAAGGATGGAAACTTTATCCTGCTAAAAGGCACCATAGACAATGAAGCTATGTCATTTCTACCTATGTATGCTCCAAGTAGTATAGCATCCAGATTCTTAGAGGAGAGGTTCGGGGAGTTGAAGGAAGAAATCGACAGCAAAACTATACTAGTAGGGAACCTCGTCCTTCTCCTTTCTGAATTCCATAAATCTAACCTCAAAATACACAAAAAAGAGGTTAAGCAGGTAAATAAAACTCTAGATAAAGTAGATATGATAGTTCTTTGGAGATAATTGATTGGGAATAGAAAGGAAATGACGAACAGGAAGACTTCAGGGAAGCCTGGAAAGACTTATATGATTTGATGCTGAAGGAGAGGAGCAGAACCAGGGGAACTTTGTTCACAGCAATGATCACAGTGTGCGAGAATTTGTTCTGGAAGAGTTGAAACTTCATGAAATTCCCAATGGTCTTTTAAGGCAAAATGCCTTCCATATTCAGAGATATAACTATGGAGTTTAATCATAGAATGCAACAGATCATGTTTCGGTGTGTGTGTGTGTGTGTGTATTACATTTTGGTTTGTTATATGATTTCTCCCATTCATTTCAATTCTATATAATATGTCTATAGTGAATATGTATTTAATAGGAATGTATATATGGAACCAACAAAAAATTTTATGCCTTCTAGGGGAGAAAGGAGGGAGGGATGCACCAGACTTGCATTGTTGGAATAAATTCTACTAGATCAAAGTGTATTATTCTCTTAATAAGTTCATGCAATATTTGGCTAATATTTATTTAAAATATTTTCATCTATATTCATTAGGAAAGTTGTTCTATAATTGTTTTTCTCTTTTTTGACTCTTTCCAATTTACTACCATACTTATATGTTAAAAATAATTTAGTAGGACTCATTCTTCTCCAATTTTCTCAAATACTTTTATGTAGTATACGAATTAATTGTCCTTTAAATGTTCGATAGAATTCAATTGCAAATTCACGTGGCCCAGGAGATTTTTTTTTTTTACTAGGGATTTCATTAATGCTTGTTCAATTTCTTTTTCTAAGACAAGGTTATTTAAATATTTTTCTTCCTTTTCTGTTAATCTGAGCAATTTATATTTTTTTGTAAATATTCATCCATTTCACTAAGATTGTCATATTTATACATGTTCATTTGGACAAAATAATTTCTTATTATTGCATTAATTTCTTCTTTATTGGTGGTGAATCAATACTTTTCATATTTGACAGTGGTAATTTGGTTTCCTTCATCTTACTTAAATAAATTTACAAAAGTTTTGTGTCTATTATAGATTTTTTAAAAAACATTTTAATTTTATTTATTATTTCAGCAGTTTTCTTAAGTTCAGTTTTCTTAGTGTCTACTTTGTTTTTCAGTGTTTCTAATTTGGTATTTAATTGAGGATTTTTAATTGTTCTTTATTGCTAGCTTTCTTCAGTTACATACACAATTCATTGATTTCCTCTTTCTCTATTTTATTTATGTAAACATTTAGAGATATAATTCTTGCCCTAAGAATGCGTTCACACCTCACATAAGTTTTGACATGTTTTCTCATTATTGTCACGACATAATGAATTGTTCCTATGATTTGACCCAATCAGTCTTTAGGATTAGAATATTTAGTTCCCAGTTTAGTTTCCAATTCCAATAGTGCCTTTCTGCACTGGGTCATGAGGTTTTGTTCCCTAGTACATGGTCAATTTTTATATATGTGCAGTATACTGCTGAGAAAAAGAAAAAAAAACATTTTTTTCCTTTCTATCCCCTTTCAATTTTTCAAGAGCTCACTCTAGTGTATCTCCTTTTTTCTAAAATTCTATTCACTTCCTTAACTTTGGTCTGGTTAATTTTAGTTTAGATTTATCAAGTTCAAAGAGAGGGAGGTTGAGATCTTCCACTAATATAGTTTTGTTGTCTATTTCTTCCTGTAATTCCTTTCACTTCTCCTCTAAGTATCTGCAAGCTATTCCACTTGCTGCATATATTTTTAATAATGATATTACTTAATTATCTATGGTGCCTTCTAGCAGGGTATGGTTTCCTTCCTTACCTTATAATGTTTCTCTTTTTGGGGGGTGGTAGTTTTGTTTTTATTCCATTGAGAAAATAGACTGGCTAGAGGACTATGAAAAGGCAACTCCATCCCTAGTTACAGCACATAAGACAATAGCAACTTACACTTGCAATAGCACCACTTGGGAAGTACTCCTCCCACACTTTTTTTTTTAAAGGCAAAGTTTATCACCCTGCTCCAGGGGCCTAAAAGGCAGTTCTATGTTTCTTTTAAAAGCGACCCTTTGATGGAAGGAAGACTTGCCTGCTCTTAGAGGCAGGTTGGAACAGGAAACCCAAGGCTTTAGGGCTAGTGGTGTTTCCCTTGATTTCACAGCAAGTACGTTAGACCCAGGTAGGATCCCATCCCATCTCAGAGTAAATCATAATCTTCCTTGGATTTCATCTCCCCTGGTGACACGAGACAGTCTGAATTATATCATAAAGCATAGCTTTCAAGTGTCCTTGTAACTTGTGCCATCTGGAGACTAGAGTAGTGGGTACGCAGGGCCTATCAGCATCTCAAGCAGTAGCAGAAGGACAAAGAAATAGTACTTTCTCAATCAAAGGGCTACCCCAAGCGTTCCCTGCAATTCATTGCCTCTGAAGTGTTCCTTCTCTTTTGTTTCCTAGAAACCCCAACATACTAATTAGAGCCTGGGAACACATCAATGCCTTACAGAAGGGAGGAAGGGAACATCCAAGCCTATAAGATGGGCCACGTAACAACAGATAAAGTTTGTGAAATTTTACCCCCATAAAATAATTTTAACTAAAAAGGGTAAATGTTGGGAGTGAATTCAAGGCTGTAAATTGCATAGGAGCCAGTTAAATGTCACATGAGGCAGAGTAGTCCCAAGCATCAAATCAGTCATGATTTATTGATGGGAACTTCAACTCAGTGATTTCAGAATCAGGGGAGCTGTTCCCAATCTGGTCACAGCAGTCAGGCTGGGGCTGAGGACCAATAACTTGCATTGACTGAGACTTTCCAGCTGGAGGTCAAGGAAAATGTGAATTTGAGGGAGGAGCCAAGAAGGCAGAGGAGAAAGATTCACATATGGTAGCTCTCAACCCACAGCCCATGGATTTCCTATAAAAAGAACTCCGAACAAATTGTGGAGCAGTGGAAGCCGTGCAGCAACAGAGTGAAGATTTCCATTCCAGCGAGCCCTGAAAAATCCACTCCAAAAGTTCATCACATACCAGCCAGGAGTGGAGCCCAGCCCTGCCCTGGCTGCAAGGCACCAAGAGGAGCAGATCAGAGCTGGTTTCAGGGACAGAATCTCCAGGGGCCACAAAGGTCCATCTAGCAAAAAGAACACAGGTCAGTGAGAGAGACTTCTGGGCTGGCTGAGAGGGGAGCAGGGTGCCTCCATAACTCAGGGTCCCTCGGGAAGCAGTGGCAGAGGCAGCGGATATCCAGAGGCTCCCAGAGCAGGCAGGCGCTGGGCTCCATTACTGAACGTCTCCACATAAACCACCTGAGGGAACTGAGCCTGGGAGACGACCCTGCCCCCACCTGAGAACCAGAACTTAAACTCACATTGAAAAGCAGCCAGGCCTGCTCCCAAAAGCCCTGAGGCTGGGGAGCAGCATTTGAATCTCAGACCCCAATCACTAGCTAGGCAGATCTTGGCCAGGGTGGAGAGGAAACTCAGAAGGCAATGAACTGTCTGGGAAAATGCCCAGAAACGGGAAAAAAAATAAGACCAAAGAAGGTTACTTTCTTGGTGAGCAGATTTTTCACCCCTTTCTTTCTAAAGAGGAAGAACAATGCTTACCATCAGGGAAAAACATAGGACTCAAGGCCTCTGTATCCCAAACATCTGAAATAGATATCCAATGGCTTCAGGCCATAGAAGAGCTCAAAAAGGGTTTTGAAAAATCAAGTTAGAGAGGTGGAGGAAAAATTGGGAAGAGAAACGAGAGAGATGTAAGAAAAACATGAAAAATGGGTCAACACCTTGCAAAAGGAGACCCAAAAAAATGCTGAAGAAAATAGCACCTTGAAAAATAGGATAACTCAGTTGGCAAAAGAGATTCAAAAAGCTAATGAAGAGAAGAATACTTTCAAAAGCAGAATTAGCCAAGCAGAAAAAGAGGTGCAAAAGCTCACTGAAGAAAACAGTTATCTCAAAATTAGAATGGAACAGATGGAGGCTAATGACTTCCTGAGAAACCAAGAAATAACAAAACAAAACAAAAAGAATGAAAAAATGGAAGATAATGTGAAATATCTCATTGGAAAAACAACTGACCTGGAAAATAAATCCAGGAGAGAAAATTTAAAAATGAAAGACATGATAAAAAAAGAGTCTAGACACCATCTTTCATGAAATTATCAAGGAAAACTGCCCTGATATTCTAGAACCAGTGCACAAAATAAGTATTCAAGGAATCCACCAATCGCCGCCTGAAAGAGATCCTTGGAACATTGTGGCCAAATTCCAGAGTTCCCAGGTCAAGGAAAAAATATTGCAAGCAGCTAGAAATAAACAATTCCAGTATTGTGGAAATACAATCAGGATAACAAAAGATCTAGCAGCTTCTACATTAAGGGATCGAAGGGCATGGAATAGGATATTCCAGAAGTCAAAGGAACTAGGACTAAAACCAAGAATCACCTACCCAGCAAAACTGAGTATAATACTTCAGGGGAAAATATGGTCTTGAAGACTTTCAAGCATTCTTCATGAAAAGGACAGAGCTGAAAAGAAAATTTGAATTTTAAACACAAGAATTAGAAGAAGCATGAAAATGTAAACAGTAAAGAGAAGTCATAAGGGACTTACCAAAGTTGAACTGTTTACATTCCTACATGGAAAGACAATATTTGTAACTCTTAAAACTTTTCAGTATCTGGGTAGTTGGTGGGATTACACACACACATACACACACATGTACAGGCATGTGCACTCACACACACACATACACACATGCACACACATAGAGAGACAGAGAGCACAGAATGAACTGAATAGGATGGGATCACATCTTAAAAGAAATCAAGGTAAACGGTGAAAGAGAAATGTAGTGGGAGGAGAGAGGGTGAAATGGAATGGGGTAAATTATCTCTCATAGAAGAGGCAAGCAGGAGAATTTTTAGTGGAGGGAAAAAGAGGAGAGCTGCGGGAAAAAAAAACCATGTTTACTCTCATCACATTTGACTAATGGAAAGAATAAAATGCACACTCATTTTGGTATGAAAACCTATCTTACAATACAGGAAATTGGGGGAGAAGGAGATAAACAGGGTGGGGGGGAATGATGGAAGGGAGGGCAATCGAAAGGGGGAGCAATTTGAAGTCAGCACTTGGGGAGGGACAGAGTCAAAAGAGAGAATAGCAATAATGACGGGCAGGATATGATGGAGGGAAATATAGTTAGTCTTATATAACACGACTATTACGCAAGTCATTTGCAAAACTACACAGATATGGCCTATATTGAATTGCCTGCCTCCCCAAAGGGAATGGGTATGGAGAAAGGGATGGGGAGAAGTTGGAATTCAAAGTTTTAGGAACAACTGTCGAGTATTGTTCTTGCTACTAGGAAATAATAAATACAGGTAATGGGGAATAGAGTATTATCTGGCCCTACAGGGTAAAACAGAAGTTGGGGACAAGAGAAGGGAGGGATGACAGAAGAGGGGGTAGATTGGTGATAGCGAAAATTAGAATGCTTAGTGTACTGGGGTGGGGGGAGGGGACAAATGGGGAGAAATTTGGAACCCAAAATTTTGTGAAAATGAAAGTGAAAAGTTAAATAAATAAATTTCTTTTGAAATAAAAAAAAAACCATGAATGGCAGTCTTTACCAAATCACTGGCACTGCTTCTAGTACTTAGAGCATGTAATCCGGGGAGGCAACCTTTATGGAAATGGAATCTGATGATTCTTTCTTCATATGCCACATTCCCTGCTTCATTATCTGTTGAAAAATTTCATAACAGTTAGTAATTCAACAAATTTGTAAGATTGACTCTTGCTGTTGTTGTTGTTGCTTGGGATCCATTGAAAAGTATTAAAATTGATCAACTTAATTAACTAATCAACTTCAGTAGTATAATTGAAGTGTTTGGTTTTTCTGACCTTTGCACATGCAATATGCACTTGACTGATTGAGAGCTTTGAGAGTTTAAAATAAGATCCGTGACTATGTACAACAATGAGGGAATAAAAATCACCTTGAATTCAGAGAAGTAATAACATGGACCTTAAAATTTGTAGTTCTAGTTGAATAAAAATGTAAAATATGTGTGTATATATGCATAAATGTGTAACATATGTTTGTGTTTATATGTGTGTGTATTTATGTATATGTCTAAGTATGCATTATTTGGATAATATTGGATAGATCATCTTTTCAACATTCGAACAACTTTCAAAATAATCACAGCAATTCTGAGCTGAATGTCATCTGAGGTGCTATTTCATCTAGTCTAATCCACACTGGAAGAGGAATCCTCTGGTTTTATGAGGAGGAGAGCCAAGATGGCAGAGTAGAACCATGCACCTATTTTAGTTAGGGGAAATCTATAAAATACCTGTAAAAAATGATGAAACAAGTTCTAGAGCAGAAGAAGGCACAAAACAACAGACTAAAAGAGATTTTCAGCCCAAGGTAGAGAGGAAGGCAAATAAGAAAGGTCTATCACACAGGACATGGAGCAAAAAGCAACCCATGTAAGCCAGTCCAGCCTTGACCATACTGCACCAGCAGGAACAAGACCAGAACAGGCCTTGGGGCCATAATCCCCAACAGCAACTGCAGTACTCAGTTCCCTCATCCCACAAATCCCAAAGACAGCTTCAAAGGTCAATGAGAAAGCTTTTACACTCTGGTGGGAAGGGAACAGATTGTGCCCTTAGTCTTCACCCCAGGCAGTGGCAGTAGAGGAAGCAGCAGCACGAGAGTCCACCTTTGGAATCCTCCACTTAAAGACCCTGGGGGAGTTGAACCAGGAATTGATCTGTTCTCAGTCCTGAGTGGCAGCTCTGGAGTGAGGAAGAGTGCTAGTTGCCATGGTGGAGTTTGTGGAGGCTCTGGAAAAGGAATTCTAATTGCAGGTCCTGGGCAGAAAATTGAGGTAGCTTTCAGATCAGAGCACAGGCCAGGAGAGCAGTAATCTCCTCTCCCTTGATTGTGCCACCTTGGAGGAGCTGCATACTTACTGGTCCCAAAGTATACCTCCCTCTTGACAAAGGACTAAAATGTCATGTAACTGACTAGAAAAATGCCGAAGAAAGGGAAAAGCAAGACTACAGAAGATTTCTTCCTTGGGGAACAGGTATTTTCTTCTATCCTTTCAAATGAGGAAATAAAGTAGTTACTATTAGAGGAAGTTATAAAAGTCAAGGCTTGTGCATCCAAATCTTTGAAAATAAATACACAATGGTCTTGGGCCATGGAAGAGCTCAAAAAGGATTTTGAAAATGAAGTAATGGAGGTGGAGGAAAAATTGGGAATAAAAATGAGAGTTATGCAAGAAAATCATGAAAAGCAAGTCAACAGCTTGCTAAAGGAGATAGAAAAGATACTGAAGAAACTAACACCTTTAAAAATAGACTAACACAGGTGGGGAAAGAGATCCAAATAGAAGATGGAGACAAGGGAAGGGAGGGATGTTAGAAGAGAGGTCAGATTGGTGATAGGGGCAATTAGAGGGCTCGGCATTTTGTACCTGTGCTTTCTTTCAAAAACTCAAAGGAATTTGTTGCTTGAAAATGGAGAAAAGTACAAAATGAGAAGTCTTAAGCCAATAAGTGAAATCTTCAATATTTTTATTAAGCAGGAGGTTCATTTTTTCTGGATTAAAAGTCCAAGTAAAATTTAAAGGGTTTCACAAAAGTCTTGTCAATTATCTGTGAATAGTAAATTGTTACTGAAAAGAGGAAAGAAAAATCCAAACCAAATAGAAATTATTTGATTTAGCCAGAGGAGATTCATTCCAATCTGAATATTGTCAAAACCTTCGAAAGAAGATGATCAGATGCCAGAAGGAAATTCTTCCTCATGGAGAACATGAATTTTCAGTGTGTGTGTGTTTGTGTGTCTGTGTGTCTCTGTGTGTGTGTGCGCGCGCATTGCAGTTTGGATAGTAAAATAATAAATAGGGGACATTAGAAAGAAATGTATAAACCATATTGAAATGAAAGGCAAAAAGAAAAATACGAATTAGGTATTCCCTGAGGAATCCCTTTTACAAAACCCCAGATGTAGTGAATTTTCAAGTCTTATGATTATAGAATAAATTTTAAGATTTAATAAGCTTAGTAATTTTAATTATTTTATTCAGCAATAATGACGGGCTGAGGATTTCCTATCATCACTTTAAAGATAAAAAATTTCATTCTCAGTTTCAGGTATTTAATCAGTCAGAATACTTTCAAAAATCCTTCAAAAGGTCAGTGTTTGCTTGTAATGCTAAGTGAGAGTGAGGAGGTCAAATTTTCCTCTTCTTTACTGGCAGTTACTTGGCAAGCTTAGGCTCTCCAATTCTGGTGACAGCCATCGCTTGTGTGGTTGGTTAATTTACAGTTTTAGTTTTTAAAGCATCCAGGAGCCCTGGCTATTGTAAAGTAGTCAAATAAATAACCATGTATAATTGTAAATACTGCATGATAACACTGATTACTGAATCTAACTATCAAAGAACAGTCAATTAAATAGTTCTCTGGCACATCGTATTTGACATTGTTCTAAGCATTGTGTTCCTTAGATTATTTCTTCCATTTTTTAAAATAAACTTGGGTTCAGGAAATACAGGATAGTAGTATCATGGGCTAGAAAAGAACAGATTTCTAAGGTCATCTATTCTAATTCCATGTTTTTCAAATGAAGGGACTAAGGTGAATGAAGGAACTTACTTGAGAATAAGTATTGGAGATGCAATATGAACCTACATTCTCATGTGCCTGAGTCATTGTTATTTCCTTTGCATTAGGAAGACATTAGTTGTGTTCATATGGAACATATATACAGTTATGAACTAAGACTAAGAATTCAATTTAAATTGCTCCAAATTGCTCTTCCTTCAAATCATCTTGAGTTGTACATTTTTTGCTATCTTATGCAGAATAAATGAGCATTAATGGCTTATTTTGCATCCTAAAATACAGAAATCTAAAATAATCTTTCCCTTGCTCTAGAACATTTACTATTGAAAGGGGTTCAACACTGTTAAGTTGCTACAGAACTAACTTGTCTGGGAGTCTGTAAGAACTAGGTTTCAATCCTATGTCTACCATATACTCTCTGTTGGACCTCATAAAATGATCAGTCAACTAAGATCTATTAAATGCCTACTATGTCTCAAGTGCTGTTTTATACCCTAGGGATACAAACAAAAACTCTGCCCTCATAGGTAATTTGTGGTCTAATGAAAGAAACAATATGAAAACATCTATGTTCAAAGACAATACACACAGGATAAAATGGGACTATTTTCAGAAGGAATAAGCTGGCTATAGGAACACTGAGTAAGGCTTCTTACAAAAAGTGGGACTTTAGCTGATTCTTAAGACAGGAGTCAGGTAGATGAAAATGGAGTGTCTAAGAGGAATGACTACAGACAGTGAAAATGCTTCAAACCAATAAATGAAGTATAATGTGAAAAAGAATAGCAAAGTGGCAAATGTCAGTGGATCACATAATATGTCAAGGGGGTGAGAGTGCAAGAAGCTTGGAAAAGTAAGAAAGGGCCAAGAAATTAAGGCAATGATTATGAATAGAGAGTCACTGGAAATTTTTGAAATTTGTGGATAAGGTTCTCCTTTGGTTGGAAAAGAGTTTTATGAAGATAAAATTGACAACTGAGCATAAAATGAATTGGAATGCAGAGAGAATTGAAGAATGGATAACAGAAAGTCATAACTACATTTCAGACATGAGTTGATGACAACCTACTTCAGGCCTTTTAAAATGTCAGTGGGAAGCAGTGGATATATAAATGAGATGAAGATGGAAATTTTAGTCAAATTGTATGTAGGGTTTGGGGTGAGAAAGAGCAAAGAGTAAAAAGGGGACAACTAGATTGTAAGCCTGGATAAATAGGTGAATGGTGATAGCCTTAACATTAATAGTAAAGTTAGGCATAATGAGTAAACAGAGAAGTGTGGAAACTTCCTTATTGAAAAGACACTGAGTGGTTTGTAAATAAAGATGGCTAAGTTATCAGAACAGATGCTGATAATGACTTCATTAGCATTTCCAAACATCCACTTTGGCTACAAAGAAACTTTGTCTCTAAAATTTGTGAGTGATCTGAGAGGATCAATGAACAAATTATTCTAAAAGGAAGAGAAATGAAACGGAGCTGTCAAGTAATACAGATTATGATCTGCTGTTGCTGTTGTACTATTCAACTCTGCTGTGAATATATACATTATATTGTGGTGAATAAACTTGATAAAAGAGCCATTCCCCAAATTCCAAATGAGTATAGGATATGAACTGGTGTATTTTAGAAGAAGAAATCCACACTATTAATAGTCATGTAAAAAGACACTTGAAAACCTAACAAATCTACTTTAAAACAACTCTGAGGAATCATCTCAGACTTTTCAAATTGGTTAAAATGGTAAAAAAATGAAAATGATGAATGTCTGAAAGTGTGTGAGAATATAAATTCATAAATGTATTGTTGGTGAAGTTGTTAAGAAGCCCCACTACTTCAGAAAATTATTTTGAACTATGCTTAAAAACAATTAAACAATAAATACCTTTTGACCCAGGGATGCTACTGATATGTCTATAGTCCCAAGAGATCAGTAAAAGAAGAAAATGACTCATATGTACAAAAATATTAAAAGTAGCTCCTTTGTAGTAACAACGAGATAGAAACTGAGGGAATGTCCATCAATTGGAAACTGGCTGAACAAGTTGTTATATGAATGTGATGGAATATTACTGTGCGGGAAGAAACAATGAAGGAGATGATTGAAGAAAAATATGGGAAGACTTGAATGAAATGATGCAAAGAAAAGAGAACTAGAACGTGTCTACACTAATAGCAATATCATAAAGATATATTGTTGTCCCTTTGTTATTAAAAAGGATGGAAATGACATAATTATATTGGAATGAAGATATAATGTGCCTGACTCTATCTCATCAGATCAATATGAGTTTGGGAGGCATTACCCTAGACTGGGCACAAATAAGTGGTAATGTATGTATCTAGCATTTCTTTTGAGTTACTGCAGTTCCACTTTGCCCACAGAATACAGAACCTTCCTTCTTTGATGCAGACATGCCATACTGGTTGGTCATATGCTGGTTTCTGCAATATCACACAGTCCATTCCAAAACTCTTCAGAGAGAAACTTTGAGAATGTCCTGTATTGTTTCTTGCAATCTCCATGTAAGCACTGACATTCCATGAGTTCTCTACAAAATAGACTTTTCAGCAACTATACTTCTTGCATCCAAAACATATAAAACTTGCTCTGCCCATTAGAGTTGCACTCCCTGCTGTAGAGTTTGAATACTTGGCAACTCAATTTGAAAAAGGACCTCAGTCTTTATTTTGTCGTGTGATCTTCAGAAACTTTCTAAAGTAATTGAAATGAAAGTTATTCGATTATCTGGCATAGCACTGGTATACTGTCCAGGTATAAAGGCATAGAACAAGGACATCAGCAGTTTGGTAGACAGTCTGATACCTCTTCTCTCCCACACTTTCCTTCAGAATATTTGAAACAGTGAGCTAACTTTTGCAATGTATGCATTAACCTCATGATCAATGTGTACATCCTTGGAAAGTATACTGGAAAGGTAGGTTAGCTTATTTAGAGCATTTACAATTATTTCATTTTCTGTAACTGATGGTCCCAAGTTTAGATGGTATGGTGTTGACTGGTGAAGAACCCATGTTTTCTTTATATTGTTAGGGCAAAATTAGAACAAGCAGTAGAGAATTGATCCATCCTTGGCTGCATCTCAGCCATTGGGTGCACAATTATTTGTGAACAAAAAGACACCAATTCTCCCTCTACTTTCTTCTTGGTTTGTAGACTTTTCAAGTTAAGTATTTTATTATCTGGGTGGCAGCTGACCTTGATGTCATTTTTTTCCTCATTGAAGGCATCAGACAACATTGTTGAAAACATCACACTATAAACCATGGTAGCAAGCATACAGCCCTGATTCACTCAATCAGCAACTGGAAAATTGTGAGAGCATTGTCTATTATCCAGAACCTGAACAAATATACCTTCATGAAAGGGATGTATAATACTGATGGCCTCCTCCATGCAACCAACTTTTGTCACAATTTTCTACAAGTTCTGATGAGTGACCCTAAGACTTTCATTAGAACTATGAATGTTGTATACAAATTTCCATTCTACTAGAATTTCTCTGGAATTTGTAAAGTAGCAAACACTACTATGATTCCTTGGTTCTTTCTGAAACCTCACTAACTCAGGTAGATGACCATATTTCAGCTGAAAGATCAGCTTATCAGGGAGGATTCTGGCAAGAATCTTACTGGCAATGACTAAGAGAGTAACCCCTCTGTGATTGTCATGGGAAAATCTACTTCCTTTGGAGCATTTGTGGATGATAATAAGGTTACTGGTATGAACTGATATCTGTGTGTTGTTCTGATGGGGAGAAGGTGTCCATGGAAATGAATAAGGTGAATTATTGGAAGTTAAATGAGGAAGACCCTAAAATTGACAATGGGGAGTAAGAAATGTCAACTGTTTTACCATGATCAGTGAGTCACTAGAGGGAGTTGCCAGGAAGATCTTGTCATCACATTATTTTTTTCCTTAAAGTAGAATGACCAATGTTTTAATACCATGAATTGTGGATAAAGAACTGATTGGTGCTGGGTAAGGGAGTTTACTAAATCAGAGTTTTCTAGCACAATGAAATGAATGAGGGAGGAAGGAAGGAAGGAAGGAAAGAAAGAAAGAAATAAGGAAGGAGGGAAGAAATGTACTATGGAAGTATCCACAGAACTATAACTGGCAAAGGATTTAATTAGGTAAACATAGCCACAGAGAGACAGTTATTTCCTAATTGCTCTCAGATTGAGATTTAATCTCTTACAAGAGGAAAAAAAATCTCAGAGGTCATTTTGTTTAACACATGATTAACCTCTATACTGTGTGTGTATGTGTGTATGTGTGTGTGTGTGTGTGTGTGTGTGTGTGTGTTGGTCCTTCATTGCCAAAGAAGACCACACCATTGGAGAAATAATGACATGATTTGCACTTGACTTTGTTTTGAGTGAGAGAGAACTGCACAGGTCACCAACCTCCCTTCTCCTCCAGAGCCATCTGAATTCAGTGACCAGATAGATATTCATCAGGATGACTGGAGATGACCTAGAATGAAGCAATTGAGGTTAATGACCTGTCCAAGATCACACAGCTAGTGAGTGTTGAGTGTCTGAAGTGAGATTTCAATTCAGGTCCTCCTAACTCCTACACTGGTGCTCTACCCACTGCACCATCTAGCTGCCCCTAACCACTACAGTATCCCTGAAATGGAAAGCAAAGAATTCTAAACTAAGGCATCCATGAATTGACAGTTTCTCCTACTATCATGTGCATTTCACATTAAAATTTTATTATGTCCATGTTTTTCTGTATAAACAAATACAATTATTTGTGCTAGTATATTACACTGTATATAGATTTGGAAACTGAACAGTGGCCTTTACAATACAATAAGGTAACATTTCAAGTCAAAGGATAAAGGCAGACTATTTTTTGAGAACTAATCAACATTTCGTGTTACAGTAATTTCTATTTTTTTTACCAAGGTTCTGATACATTCTTTGAGAACATTCAGAGCCCATGAACTGAATTATACTAACTGTCTTGAGGTAAAAATGTACCTTTTATGGGAGGAGCAAAAGTAGCATCCTCACTTCTTCGTTAATATGTCCTAATTTTGACTGAGACAATTTGTCATCTCATAATAGACAGTAATGACTGCATTCAGTCATCAGAATTTATCTTGAATCTGTTTCAATGAGTACAGTGTGGTGTGGTGATCCACTGACAACTAGGAAAGGAATTAAATCAACCATTTCAATAAAGACAGCACGTTAAGAGATATAAAATGGTTCAAAATATAATTTAATGGCAACTTTTATCAGGTATTTTGTCATTTGAATAAATATTTCAAAGTACATTCAAACCAGAGTTTGAAGTAAAAGGACCCCTAATGAATAAATATTTTTGATAGGTCCATTCAGATCATTCTATTTTCATTCATCCAATGAAGTCATTCCAGTAGCTATGAAAAATCACCACTGCTCAATAATACCCTTTGCCCCAAATGATTGAGTTTGGTTACAAAGTGTGAAAAAATGGAAATAATTAAAACATTTATGTTTACCAGTTGCTCTTTATATTAGTGAACATAAAGTATTCTTATTTTTTTTAAAGAACACTGAAGGAAACCAATAGAATTATCATGTTGCCTTCACTGCTATCTTGTAGGGAGGGTTCAGTTGGGCTATTTTTCATTTACTTAAGGGGCCTTAAAGAAAACAAACCAAAAAAATGTTATGACTATCCTATTCTTCAATTGTTCAATCTGTTGACAATACTGCTAGGGGAAAGGTTCAAATATTTTGAAATACATTCTGAAAAACACGATACAAACCTGAAATTTTTATTTTTTATATTGAAATTTTTATGTTATCTTAATTTCCTAAGATGTCCCCATTCCTTCTCTTATTCGGAAAGCCTTTTTATAATAGGTACTATAAAAGAAAGAGGGGGGGATAGAGTAATTTAGCAAAAGTAAACAATACATCAGTAGAGTTTTGCAACATTTCAATCATTTCAAGAATATAATTCTCCACCTTCTTCTTCAAAGAAAGAAGAAGAACACATTCTCATAGTTTTCTCTTTGGAGTTCTGATTTCTTTTCATAATTAAATAGCATTTAGATTTTATTTGCCTTTTCATACTGAGCTGATCCCTGCACAATTTATTTTCCTAGTTATGTTTATTTGCTTTATTCAATAATTTTCGTGATGTAATATTCCATTGCATACATAGACAACAGGTTTTTTGGCTCATTATGGGAATTAATTTTATCTCTGCTTATTTAATCTGTCATAAACAGAACTCCTACATTTTGAAACCTCTCTATTTTTAACCTGTGTAACAAAATATATACCTAATTACAGTATCTTTGAGTCAGAGTGTGAACATTTTAGTCACTTTCCTAGCAAAACAGCCAATTACTTTTCAAAATATTTAGACCATTTCACATCTTTACTAGCACATATATGTGTATATAAATATAGTTGTGTACATATATATTTAATAAACACATATCTATATCTATCTATATCTATATGAACACATACATATTAAGTTGACTGCCTTTCCACAATCAAGGAATGAATGTCATTTATGTTAAATATTTCAATTTTATTTGATAGTATTCTACTTATGAAGTATCCCATCCAAGAATATGTCTAACAATGCATAATGTATAAATTGAGGTAAAATTAGTATATTGAATTTCTAAATTTCATTTTAGTTAATTTAAGAATCTGAGAGTACGTTGCTATAGTCTCTTCCTCTACCTATACAAAGGACAAGTGGCCTATAATATATTACTTAAGCCGCAGAGTTTCTCAGAGGATCAGAGAATTTAAATGAATTGCCAATGGTCAAATGAGTAGCGAAAAATGTTAGATTCTCCACATCCTCTTTTCTATCCAGTTCTGGTACTCAAGTAAATTTACTTTATACATTCTTCTTCTACATCCAAAATTATAGCTTTATGCTTTTCCTAAAAAAATCTTGATACTAAAAAGCTAATTTATTTAAAAAAATGAAGCCTACAAAACCTTAAGTACCTTCATAGATATGTTAATAATTCAATGTGGGGAAAATTCTAATTTTATTCCTAATTGGGAAGTTTCTTCACGAGATCTTTCTCCTCCCATTCCAAATAGAAACTCTTTATCACTCACCATTCCAAGGCTACAGTAGATTTTTTTGTTTGTTTGCTTTCTTTACATTATTCTAGAACAGAGATATTCATGATACACGTTACATCTCCAAGCCCTACTTTCTAGAATTGTTTGAAATTCTGCAATTATATTGTGTCCCCAAAATCTTAGTTCTGTTTCAATTAATTAAAGCTTGAAACTGAATTAAGACTTTTGGATAGTGTGGCATGCATGGACTAAACATCATAACAGTTATTGTGGGAATTATTGAATGATTCGTGACGTCAAGAACGTCAAAATCTCATAGGAAAAGATACACTTTTGCTGTGAAATATGAAGCAATAGTTTTACTAAATCTTCAATATAAATTAATACTTTCATCTTCCACTTTTTAAGTCAGTACTACTGATAATATCACTCCTCTTAAAATCAAAGTATAGATAGTTGAATGAGTAGCTGGGAAATTAGAATCATTTAGGCTCAAGAAGGGAATACTTGGAAGAGGAGCAGGACATAGCTATTTGAGAGACTCCAGGTGGCAGAGGAATTAGTTATATCCTGTTTGGTTCCAAAAATAAACACTAGAAATAATTCATGGAAGTTGCAAAGCTTCAAAGTTAAAATTGATATAAAGAAGAACTTCCTGAGAATTAGAAATATGTCAAACTTGTATTGACTGATTCATAAGATCATCAATTCCTCAAAGTAGCGGTCTTTAAGCAAAAGCTAAATGCTAACTGTTTTGGAGAGAGGATTACTGTTCAAGTACACATGGGATCCTTGTGGTTCTAAAAATCATATCCTGTGGTGTTTTTTTTTAATCTCTTGTAAACTGCCAGCACCAATATGTCTAAAAGGATAAGATCTACACATCATAAGATGCTTCCTGATAACTATATCCCTAGAGTTCTTGCCTGCCTCATTAGTAAAAGCACTTTATAATAGACAAGCCTGGGCATTTTATTGTTTGATCCCCTTAAAGCCCAAGTGAGACCAACTTTATCTTACATTTTACTACATAGTAAGTAGCACTATGTGTTTTCATGACATTTTTTTTAAACATAAAATGTTCAGTTAGTAAGATCACCTTGGTTTACATAAATAGAATCCATATGAAGTTAGGAAAGAATGAGTGAATATTCATTCAATCTCTTGGGAAACAAAATGGTGGAGATATTGCTGGACTTAGGCTTAATGAGGAATGGGTTAGTACTATGTCTTTCATGCATATTAACTCCGCAACATGAAAAAAATATTTTACCTCACTAAATAATGAATAAATATGTAAGAAAATTATTAAGTTATAAACGTATGATTAACATCAGAAGAGTGAATTTCCACATGACCACATATGTCATGTGATATTATATGATATATATTATATATACATTACATGGGAACCCAATAATAAGGTGTGATATATACTTGTACTGATTTTTGTTTATTCTTAATGTAATTTCTTTCCTTACAGGAAGATCTTTCTCATCTATTAATAGGCCCATGTTACCTTCCTGGGTCATGTGGAAGTCTGAGTCACATGGAACCTATGATGGGAGGAGTTTGCAGAACAGGAAAAGTGGAATAGGAAGAAGCAGAGTTAGAGCAGAGCTGAGAGGAAATTGGTCAGAACCTAGTCAGAGCTAGGAAGGATGCACAAAAGTAAGCTGCAAGTAGGGTAGCACGAGTGAAAGAAGTTGTTTGTGATTTTGTTTAATAGAGTGGGTTGGTGGGAAGCCTAGCAGGGGGAAGGCTTGGGGATGATGTTGTTCTCTCCGTTGTTATTGTGTATAGGCTTTTGTTACTACGATGGTTTTGCCTTTCTGCTGCCTGGATTAAAGTTTTGATTCTGTCTTCCATGTGGAGTCTGTTGTATTTTGCAACTCAGAATTGTGCTGGGATATTCACGGCTCCCATAGGTGCTGTGAATATTGCATTGGCCCTTATACAATAGAATATAAATATATATGTATGTAGAGAGCACATATTTATTCATAAGGGGAGAAAGCTACTTCATCATTATCCCATCACTCCCTCTCTTTGATTGAAAACTGAAGAGTGTAGACGTTGAAGAGCTCTTCTAAATGTTTCCATTTAAAGAGAGTACAGTCACCTCATCATTTTCTACTTCATTGTACTGCTTTGGACTTCATTATGCCCATGCATCCACTATTCCTTCCTTTTTGGCTAATTTCTCTGTGTTGTTTTCCCCTTGGCTTGTGAGCTCCTTGAGGACAAGAACAACTTTTTTTTAATCTTTCTTTGTGTCCTGAGACCTTAGTCAAGTGCTTGACATATAGTAGGCACTTAATAAATGTTTATTGACAAACTGACTAGATACATACAGGGTGTCCCAAATATTTAACTACCATTTTCATTATAGGTAAAATCATTTCAATATCCAAATATAATATCCTATACTGGTCTCTCACTTTAGTAGTTTAAAACGGGACTTAGATTTTTTTTGAAATACTTTGTATGTACGGATAAAATGAGAGTTCCTTCAGTCATTTAGTGAAGTGAAAGAAACATCTTATTTTAATTTTAGAAATGCTTTCTCATGTTACTGTTAAACCCAAGTCCCTCTCTGTCCATTAACATTATATTTTTGTCTTTAAATGAATTATTTTTTCCTATTTATTACCTTTAGAAATTAGTGAGTCTCTATTATACTAATCCCTTACATAGGCTATCATTTACTAACAAATACTCAATTTGCAAATGTCTAATGTTTACAAGTAGGTGGGAGAAATGACAGTATTTAGAGTCCCACTCTTTGAACTCTAATTCAAAATAGTTAGAGAATTCATGATCTAGGTATTTCATAGAATCCCAGGATTCAAGTAGGCTTCTAAACTCATCTTTTCAGTCTTATCTAATGTAACAATACTATATTATGTTATATTAAACATTGCCAACAAGTAATCTACCACACTCCACTTGAACATCTCCAAGGTTTCAGAATTATTGTCTCCAACACAAGTGATAAAGAAACCTTCTATTATGTCAACAATTATCTTAGTTATTTTAAATAATGTGATAATGAAAAATTTGTCCAAGTACTTAGACATCTTGTTATAAAATCCTATAGGCACCTTTCAGGTCTTTGGGGATTTTATGCAAGAGTCTTTGATGCAATTGCTAAAGATGACACTCCTTGTGAATAGAGGAGAAATATCCTTAATATCTCTGAATTTTAAGTGTATTGTTAATTAAATATATTGACAGAAGAAAAAAAACTACATTTGATATAGCAGTTAGCAGTGTTTGCCTATATTCCAGGTACATTCTTGAATAAAGAAACTTTTGTGGACTGATCTGGAAACTTGTAATTTAGTACATTTTTAAATCATTTTAAATGAATAAATACTTTCTAAATTCTTAAATAACTGACTTACAAATGAACTTTTGGAATGCAGCGCATCCATTAACTGGGAAGACTTATGTCCTGAATACTTTAATTTGTACTTTATTCTGGGTTTACCAATGAATCTGTTACAAAACCACATTTTAAAGTAGTCATTTTACATGCTACTTTTTGTTGTCATTTTGTTGTCATTTTGTTGTCATTTTGATGTCATTTTGTTGTCATTTGATGACCAAAAAAAAAAGCTACAAGTAACATTAACAAGCTAAAGTACATGAACATTACATCCCTGTTCCTTCCTTTGGTCCTCTTCACCCACAGCATTTCTCTCCCCTCCCCTGCTTCCAAATAAATAGTATTTTAGTTTTTCCAGTTACATGTAAAGACGTTTTCAATAATCCATTTTTTCTCAATTCCTCTTTTCCCCTCTCTCTTCTACATTCTCAAAATGATAAGTAGCCTGATATAAGTTGTACATATAAAATCATGTTAAATATGGTTTTACATTATTCATGTTGTGAAAAAAGAATCAGAAGAAAAAGGGAAAAAAACAATGAGAGAAAAAGGGAGAGAAAACAGAATGTTTCAATCTGTACTCACAGTTCATTATCGTTCCTTTGATGTGGAGAGCATTTTCACGATGAATCCTTGGGAATTTTCTGAGATCATTATATTGTTGAGAAGAACTAAGCCTACAAAGGTTCGTCATCAAACAATGTTGCGATTTGCTGTCTACATTGTTCTGCTCCTGCTCACTTAACTTAGCATTAGTTCATGTAACTATAGGGTTTTCTAAAATCTTTCTGCTCATCATTTTTTGTATTCTTTCACAACTTAAAAATTTCTATTTCTATTGCATTCATCAGCCACAATGTGTTGAATCATTCCCCAGTTGATGGAAATTCCTCCAATTTCCAATTCTTTACCACCACAAAAAGAGTTGCTAAAAGTGTTTTTGTATGATATTCCTGAGAGTTTCCATTTGGGTACATCCTTCAGGAAGTGATTGGCGAATTTTTTTTAAAGACTATTTTACCCACTGCTTCTAGGATATCAGGGAAGGTTTCCTTGATAACTTCTTGAAAAATGCTAGCCAGGCTCTTGTTTTGATCATAACATTTAGGCATCCCAAAAAAATTCTTAAATTATTTCTCCAGAATCTATTGTTTAGGGAAATTGTTTTACCTAATGACGTATCTTTACAGTTTCTTCAATTTTTTTCTATTTTGTTGATTTTGATAGAATAATTCTTGATGTCTCATATAGTCACTAGCTTGCATTCACTCAATTCTAATTTTTAATGAGTTATTTTCTTCAATTGACCTTTGCCCTTCTTTTTTTCCATTTGGCTAATTCTATTTGGGGGTGGGTATAGTTGAACTTCCAGTACCACCATTTTATTTTATTTTTTATTTTCTTTTGAAATTTACTTGTTTTAGTTTTCCAACATTCATTTTCATCAGATTTTGAGTTCAAAATTTTCTCCCCTTTTCTTCCTTTCCTCCACCCCAAGACACCATGCATTCTGAATATCCCTTCCCCCAATCTTCCCTCTGCTCTGTCACACCACTCACTTCACTTCTACTCCTCTTCTCTTCTTTTTGTAGGGCAATATAGATTTCTATACCTCATTACCTGTATATCTTATTTCCCAGTTACATGGAAAAACAATTCTCAGCATTCATTCTTAAAACTTTGAGTTCCAATTTCTCTCACTTTTTCCTACCTACAAATCCCCATTGTGATCACAAACAGTTCAAGATAGGCTATATGCATGTAGTTATGAAAAAGACTTCCATAATAGTCATGCTGTGGAAGACTAACCATATTTCCTGCCTTTGTATCTTGTCTCCCAGTTATTCTATTCTCTTTTGACCTTGTTCCTATTCCAAAGTGTTTATTTCTAATTACTTCCACCTCCCTTTTTTCCTGCCTTCTATCATCCCTTCACCCCACTTATTCCCTTCTCCCCTTCTTTCCTGTAGTGCAAGAAAAATTTTCATAATCAATTGAGTGTGCATGTTATTTCATCCTCAAGTCAAATGTGATGAGGGTAAACTTTATTTTTCCTCTCACCTCCTGTCTTTTCTCCAACATTGTAAAAGCTTTTCCTTGCCTTTCTTATAAGATAATTTGCTCCATTCCATTTCTCCCTCTCTCTCCTCCCAATATATTCCTCTCTCATTCCTTAATTTATTTTAGGTATCATACTTTGCTATTCAACTCACCCTGAGTGTCTGTCTACATTTATATAATCCCTTCAACTATCCAAACTCTGAAAAAACCTCAAAAGTTACACATATTATCTTTCCATGTAGGAATGTAAAAAGCTCAACTTCAGCACCTTTTGATTTTTCTTTCCTATTTACCAAAAGAAAACATTCATAAAAACATGCTTCTCTTGATGCTTGTGTTTGAAAGTCAAATTATCTATTGAACTCTGGTGTTTTCATCAAAAATGCTTCAAAATCTTCTATTATATTGAATGACCATTTTTCCCCTGAATTATTATACTCAGTTTTGCTGAGTAGGTGATTTTTTGTTTATAACTTAGTTCCTTTGACTACTGGAATACCATATTTCAAATCCTTTGATCCCTTAATGTAGAAGCTGCTAGATCTTTTGTTATCCTGATTGTATGTCCACAATACTCAAATTGTTTCTTTCTATCTGCTTGTAATATTTTCTCCTTGACCTGGGAACTCTGAAATCTTGCTACAATATTTCCAGGAGTTTTTCTTTTTGGATCTCTTTCAGGATGTGTTCAGTGTATTCTGTCAATATTTATTTTATACTCTGCTTCTAGAATATCAGGGAAGTTTTCCTTGATAATTTCATGAAAGATGATGTCTAGGCTCATATTTCATGGTGGCTTTCAGGTAGTCCCATAATTCTTAAATTGTCCATCCTGGATCCATTTTCCAGGGCAGTTGTTTTTCCAATGAGATATATAATATTGTCTTCAATTTTTCATTCTTTTGAATATCTTGTTTTTCATTTTTTTGTAATATCTTGTTTCCTCATTAAGTCATTAGCTTCCATCTGTTCCATTCTAAGTTTTAAAGAACTATTTTCTTCTCCATGAACTTTTGAACATGCCCTCCCATTTGGTTAATTCTGCCTTTTAAAATATTTTCCTCCTCCTTGGGTTTTTGGACCATTTTTGCCATTTGGGTTAGTCTATTTATAAAGATGTTACTTTCTTCAGCATTTTTTTTGCATCTCCTTTAGCAAGTTGGCTAGTTTTTCGTGATTTTCCTGCATCGCTATAATTTCTTTCCAATTTTTCCTCTACCTCTCTTACTTGATTTTCAAAAGAAATTTTGTGCTCTTCCCTGGCTTGATGCCATTGCAAATTTATTTTGGAGGTTTTGGAAGAAGAAGCCTTGACTTTGATGTCTTCCTGTAATAGTATGATTTGTTATTTTGTAAAGATGGAGGAAAATACCTATTCACCAACAATGTAATCTTTTATAGTCTTTTTCATTTTGGGGGGCATTTTCCCAGCCAGATATTTGAGTTTTGAATCCTTTATCAAGGATTTTAGGGACCTATAAGTTCTTAGTTCCTCCAAGGTGGTACAATCAATGGAGAGGAGTTTACTTTCCTCCTATCCTACACTCTGATATGGGAGAAACCACAAGGTTTTCTGCCCAGGATCTGAGAGTAGGGCTCCCTCTCCTCAACTGCCTCTCACTCCATCACGACAGTGTTCCTTCTCACCCCAGGGACCCCCACTCCAGCTGACCTTCTAAGTTATCTCTGGTGTCTGTGGACCAAGAAGTCTGGAAACTGCCATAATTTTCTGAGATTCAATCCCCTGAGGTCAGTTCTGTCTTTGCTGGAGCCAGGTTGTGGCCTGCTCAGGCTTTGTTGGGGTAAGTTTGTGGCTTGTGCTAGACGGAGCTCCTCTGTCACTTTGGTGAAATAGACACTTCCTGTCAACCTTCCAGGTTTTCTTGGTCTGGAAATCTGTCTCACTCTGTCCCTTTGTGGGTTCTGCCTCTTTAGAATTTTTCAGTCACTTTATAAAGGTAATTGAGAGGATTTGGGGGAAAGCCCAGGCCAGTCCCTGCTTTTATTCCACCATCTTGACTTTGCCTCCAACAAATATCTATAATCCTCATTTCTTTTCCCAATTTTTCTTCTGCTTCTCTTATGTGACTTTTAAAATCCTTCTCAAGCTCTTCCAAGAAGGACTTTTGGGCTTGAGACAATTCATATTCTCCTTTGAGATTTCTGATGTAGATATATTGACAAAGTCGTCCTCTTCTCAGTTTGTTTTTGATCTTCCCTGTCACCATAGTAATTTTCTGTGTTCAATGTTTATCATTGCTTCTTCCTCATTTTTGAAGTATTTTGTGGCTTTTAAAGTTGAGTTCTCATATTGGAGTACAAGGGTCACTTTTCCAAGTTTACTGTGGTAAGTGTCAGAAGCCTGGTTACTGGTTTCTGCATTGAGTCCTCAGGTGCCAGTTGCTTTAGGCTATAGGTGTCTGGCAGTTTACCTGGTGCTGAGCTAGGGGTTTGTTGTGTGCTAAGGCCAGGTGGAATTTTTCTGTGCTTCTCACAGGAATCCCCAAAACACATGGAGGCCTGGCCCCTGAAGGATGTCTGTTTTTCATGAGTGTGCTGAAGTGCATTGATCTCTAGCCCTTGGATGATGTCTGTCTGCCCTTGTTTAAGGCTATATTGAAGCACATGGTGGTTATTAGAGCCAGAGTCTGCCAGTTTCCCTGACCATTTTAAGACACATAGGAGATCCTGGTACTGGTGTTTGCCTGCTCCGCTACCTGAGGTCTCAGGATCTCTCACTGGTTTGCTGAGGTAGGACTTACTGCTGACTTGCTGGGAAGCTTCCTGTCCTGGACTGTGCTTCCCTTCTATCCAAGTGAGAGGGAAGTTTCTTACCTTTTCTCCTAGTCTCCCAGGATAAAAGACTGGTCCACCCCATCTCTGCTGGCTTAACTATATCAGAATTTGTTATGGAGCAATATTTTATGTTTTCTCAGAAAATATGGGAGAAATAAATAATTTACTGCTTACTCTACCACCTTGGCCATCAGGACATTTTGTTAACAACAACAAAACCAATAAACAATTTCAATGAATTCACATCTAAGAATTATTAAAAAATATCAAATGTATTTGGGGTAAGGTGGTGTTTTTTGGTTTGCTTTTTTTTAGCTTTTATGATTGGGAGAAAAGTCAACATGTTTCCTTCTTTCATAAAGACATTCAAATTAATGTTCTTAATTTTCACTAAGACTTCCCAGGACTTATATTCTTGAGAAAATATAGTTTAAAATTTCATATTAAAATTTTTTTCAACTTCAAATTGATTTTAACTTTACTTACTAAATTTTTATTATGATTTATCTAGTGTAGTGGTCCCCAACATTTTATATTTCATCAAAACTTTTCATGAAGAACACAAACAAAATGTGTTGCGACTCCCCAGAGTAATTTAATATATTGCTCATAATATTCTATAGATTTATTAAGTTGTAACAATGGTAATCATAACTTTCACTGAAAATGTTCTAAACTAAAATGTATGTTATGTGGTTATAAATATAAGAAGAAAAGCACTTATTTTACTCATAATAAAAAATACAACAAATAATTGCATATGATTTGTGTGGGATATTTTGTAGGAATTTTCATCCATCAGTATTTCATGCTGATTAATATCTATGAGGCTTTATGCTATATTTCTTCATTTTATAATTTTTGTTGTAAATGAACAGAATTTTAATGAACATATTTACAACATGTAAGATGTTTAATGTGATATAACTGAGAGAAATTGTGATTTTTAAATATTGTTATTTGAATAAAGGTTTATAATATTTGACTCCATGGCAGACAAACATGTTCTTTTGTTTTCAGTGTTTATTTATTTAGTTTTAGTTTTCAACATTCATTTTCACAAAATTTTGAGTTCCAAACTTTCTTCCCATTTCTCTCCTCCCCTTACTCCAAAGCACCGTGTATTCTGATTACCCCTTTCCCCAATACGCCTTGCCTTATATCACACCCCTCCCTTCCCTTATCCCCATCTCCTCTTCTCTTGCAGGGCAAGATAGATTTCCACACCCCATTACCTGTATTTCTTATTTACTAGTTGCATGCAAGAACAATTCTCAACACGTGTTCCTAAAACTTTGAGTTCCAACTTTTCTCCTTTCCTTCCTCCCTACCTAATCCTACTGAGAAGGCACACAATTTAGTATATGCTATATCCGTGTATCTTTGCAAAAGACTTCTGCAACAGTCATGTTGTGTATGGCTAGCTACATTTCCATCCATCCTACCCTATCATTAATTCTATCCTCTCTTTTGGTCTTGTCCCTCCCAAGTAGTGTTTACTTCTAATCACTCCCTCCTTTCATCTGTCCTCACTTCTATAATCCCCCTCTACTCCACTTACCCTCTTCTCCCCTACTTTCCGGTAGTGTAATATAGATTTTCATGCCAAATTGAGGGAGCATGTTATTCCCTCCTTAAGCCAAATGTGATGAAGCTTCACTTTTCCCCTCTCATCTGCTCACTTTTCCCCTCAATAGAAAAAGCTTTTTCTTGCCTCTTTTAAAACAGAGAGTTTGCATCATTCAGTTTCTCTCTTTCTCCTTCCAATATATTCCTCTCTCACCACTTAATTTTATTTTTTAGATATCTTCCTTCCTATTCAAATCACTCTTTGCCCTCTCTCTCTGTCTGTCTCTCCATATATATATGTATGTATGTATATGCGTGTGTATGTGTGTGTGTGTGTGTGTGTGTGTGTGTGTGTAATCCCTCCAACAACTCAAATACTGAGAAAAGTTTCAAGAGTTACAAATATGATCTTTCCATGTAGGAATGTAAACAGTTGAACTTTAGTAAGTCCCTTATGATTTCTTTCCTTTTAATTTAAAATGCTTCTCTTGATTTTTGTCTTTGAAAGTGAAATTTTCTATTCAGCTCGGGTCTTTTCATCAGGAATGCTTGAAAGTCCTCTATTTCTTTGAATGACCATTTTTCCCCTGAAGTATGATGCTCACTTTTGCTGGGTAGCTGATTCTTGGTTTAATCCTCATTCCTTTGACTTCTGAAATATCATATTCCAACCCCTTTGATCCCTTAATGTAGAAGCTGTTAGATCCTGTATTTTCCTGATTGTATTTGCACAGTACTCCAATTGTTTCTTTCTAGTTGCTCACAATATTTTCTCCCTGACTTGGGAACTCTGGAATTCGACTGCAATATTCTTAGAAGTTTCTTTTTGAATCTCTTTAAGGTGATGACTGAATTCTTTCAATATTTATTTTACCCTCTGATTCTAAAATATCGGGGCAATTTTTAAAGAACTATTTTCTTTAGTGAATTTTGAACCTCATTTGAAATTTGGCTTATTCTGCTTTTTAAAGCATTTTTGTCCTCATTGACTTTCTGGGCCTCTTTTACCACTTGAGTTAGTCTATTTTTTTTTGGTCTGCTACCTGTTATGCTTTATTTTATAAAAAGGATGTGGAATGGAATGGCTTTGGAGAAGATGTGAGAATAATATATGGAAACAAACAAAAAAAAAGAATTACTTCTTTCAGCTAGGGTCTAACAAAAACCTGGTCTTTACTATTCCATATCCATATGCAACCATGTATTCAAGGCCGAAAGAGAAATAAATCTTGATATTAAAAAAAGTCCAAAATAGTGGTGTCTCATTTCTGCCAACTAAGGAAAGGTGACTTTTACCAAAATAGCTCTTTTGTCTTATGGCTTCTTCTTTTTTCCTCATAAAATGTATTCATTTTAGAAACGTATTTTTAAAGACTACCATGTGTAGAAGATTTATATATGAACTGATACAAAATGATTTAAACAAAACCAAAAAAATAATATACACAATTAATACAACAATGACAATGTAAAGTATTATATAATGTATTTACATCATCATCAAAATTTAACACTTATAACTAAGTTTAGACTCGGAGAAAAATATCACAGCTTATATTTCATATATTTTTGAAAGAGATGAGAGAATATAGGCATGAGCCTCTAGGGCCTAGCAGACAGAAGCAGCTTCATTTCTTTTCTATAATTTTTTAAATTAATATATTAATTTTATTTATTTTTAGTGCTATACAATTACTGCCATAAAACTTAGATTTTTACCCCCTACCTACTCCCCCACCACCCTCTCCCTCCCCAAGACAGCATACAGTTCTATAAAAGATCTACACATATGTTCCTATTCAATACATTTTCATTGTAGACATACTGTGTAAAAGAATTAAAACAAATGGGAGAAATCATATAACAAACCAAAATACACACACACACACACACACACTCACACACACGACCTGCTGCATTATGTGATGGAATTCCATAATTCTTTCTCTGAATGTGGAAGGTATTTTTTCTTAGAAGACCACTGGAAATTTTTTTCTTTTTAATGTCCTTGTATTGCTATGAAGATCCAAGTCTACCAGAAAACAAACAAACCAAAAAAAAAAAAAAAACTCTCACACACTGTGGCTGTGGCTGTGCACAAAGTTCTCCTGGTTTTGCTCAGCATCAGATCATACAAGTATTTCCAGGCCTCTCTGATGTCTTCTTGTTCATCATTTCTTATAGCACAATAGTATTCCATTACATTCATACACCATACTTTATTCAGTCATTCCACATTTGATGGACATCCCCTTGATTTCCAGTTGTTGGCAACTAAACAGAGTTCTACTATAAATATTTTTGAACATGTGGGACCTTTTCCCATTTTTCTTGATCTCTTGGGGATTCAGTCCTAGAAGCACTATTGCTGGGTCAAAGGGTATGCACATTTTTGTAGCCCTTTGGGCATAGTTCCAAACTGCTCTCCGTATTGGTTGAATGAGTTCACAGCTCCACCAACAATGAATTAATATTCCAACTCTTTCACATCCTCTCCAACATTTATCATTTTCCTGTTCTGTCATGTGTGTCAATCTAATAGGTGTGATATGGTACCTCAAAGTTGTTTTGATTTGCATCTCTCTAATCAAAAGTGATTTAGAGCATTTTTTCATGATTATAAATATCTTTAATTTCTTCCTCTGAAAATTGCCTATTCATGTCCTTTGACCATTTATCAATTGAGAGAGTCAGTCTATTTTGAAGGATTAT
The DNA here is from genome assembly GCA_028658325.1 of Potorous gilbertii. Taxonomy (NCBI): domain Eukaryota; kingdom Metazoa; phylum Chordata; class Mammalia; order Diprotodontia; family Potoroidae; genus Potorous; species Potorous gilbertii. The sequence continues at coordinate 130,155,545 of CM053771.1, read as the reverse complement.
TTTCCATAGCACTTTTCTGGGTCTTCTTTTGCAAGCTGTTGACTTGATTTTCATGATTTTCTTGCATTGCACTCATTTCTCATATCAATTTTTCCTTCACATCTCTTACTTGATTTTCAAAATACTTTTTGAGCTCTTCCATGGCCCGAGATGAATACATATTCATTTGGAGGTTTTGAATGCAGAAACCTTAACTTTTCTCTTTTCCTCTAATAGTATGCATTATTCTTTCTCAGCCAAAAGAGTGAAAGAAAATACTTGCTCACCAAGAATGTCATCTTCTATAGTTTTATTTTTTTCCTCTTTTTTGGGGTATTTTCCTACTCAGTTACCAGATTTTTGAGTCCTTTGTCAAAAGGAGGGTATTCTCTAGAGATCTATAAGCTCTCAATTCCTCCAAGGTGGCACAATCAATGGAGAGGAGTTTACTCCTCTTCTGGCCTGTACTCTGATCTGGGAGGTACCTTTGCTGGCCATGATCTACGAACAGAATTCCCAGCACCTCCACTAGTTCCACCACATCATCACTCTTCTTCACCCCAGGGCTGTCACTCAGGACTGAATTCAGATCAGCTGCACGATTCCCCCAGGGTCTTTCGGCTGAGCATCCCAAAAATTGACGCTGCTGCTGCAGTTGTTGCTACCAGCCAGGCCAAACCATTTTCCCTTCTCATTCACGTGAAAGAGCTTTCTCAAAGACCTTTGAAGATATTTTTGGAGTTAGTGGGTTGAGCAATATGGAAAGTGCTGGGGCCTCCTGAGGCCTGCCCCAGTCCTGAATCCTGTCCCTGACACACCAAGGCTGGACTGCACTTTGCTCCATGCCTGCTGCAATAGACCTTTCCTGTCAGCTTTTCAGGCTGTCTTGGACTGAAAATCTCTTTCACTCTGTCGTTTTGTGGCTTCTGATGCTCTATAGTCTGTTTAGAGTCATTTTTTTACAGGTATTTTATGAGCTAAGGGGGAGAGCTCTTACAAGTGTGACCTACTCTGCCATCTTGTCTCTGCCTGATACTTAAATATGTTTTGCATAGTGTCTATTTCTTTATAAGTGCTCCTACAGATATTGAATGTAACATGGCAGGAGGATTTTATACTCTCCCTTGATGACAGTGCATATTTTTAGCCAGCTAAACAATTGACAAAAATGAATAGCTAGTTATGATATAAAATATTTGTGTCTTGTAGTTAATGGCACAATCTATACTGAAAGATAAATATGCTTCAACTGAAATTAGGGATATGCTTTCATTTTTTTAAGAGAAACTTTAAATAAGAATCTCAGTTTTGTAAGGAACTAATCTCTTCAGACATAAATTTATTCTCTTCTACCACTGATATATGAGCTATACTTTTACATAAACTTTACTGAACAGCAGATCAGATTTGCCAGCCAATTTATTTCTAAATTAAAAAAAATGAAATTTAAATTTATGTCTGAAAATGTCTTTAATGTAGCATGAGAAACAATATAAAATTCGTTGTCATAGAATGTTTGTGATGATTCATGATGGTTTCAAGATGGTTTGCAATGAACTTGTCAAGAAATCATGCTTTTCAAATATTCTGATATTTGCAAACCAACAATTAAAATATCTCTAACACCTTAACTACATGATGATTGAAAAAACTGATAATGACTATGAAATAACAAAGGGAAATGAAAGATTTATTTTTCTGTGCTGTAAAGAATGCAAATGTCTGTATGTTCATTTTTTAGGAATTGGTTTGTACTCAAATATTTAACACTTCTCATGGTTTGGAAACAATGTGAAGAAAAATTAAGAAACTGCAATAATATATTGTGCTGTCAGAAATAGTTCAATCTGATTGTTGAGCAACCACTAAAATTATCATGCATATGACTATAACAATTTCAAATTGCTGAAGAAACAAATTCATATAATGACAAAAATAATTTTATGTTACAAAGAAAAATCTCTATCTGTAGAAAAACACAGTGATTACTTACTGCTCAAGGCATCATTATACACATACATGTACATACATATGTATATGTGTGTATACACACATGTAATTATATTTCAGATATAACTATCCATGTCACAAAAAACCACCCATACATCTGGACAACATATATGTGTGTATGTACGTATGTGTGTGTGTATACATATATATAATGTATATATGTAAATATGGAAAGTAATCTCTGTTCCTATATATCCTTTCAAGCAAACACATTCAGAAGCAGCCTAGGGGGAAAAGGAACAATTGTGTTTAGCTGTTTGAAGGCCCGGTGTACGGAAGATCTGTCTCTTAGATTTTTTTTCTCATTGACTCTTGGTGCCTACAACTAGAAGACAATGCTACAAGTTGTATTGAGGAAAATTTAGGGTGATTCTAACTAAAAGTAGCCTAATAGTAAAATTTATCTAAAAATATAGTGGCATAGAGTGACATGATCAGCTGACTTTCACTGGAGATCTTTAAACAAATTCTGAGCATAACTCGTTAAATATTTGAAAGAATTTTTTTTCAATTTGAGGTTGAAATAAAACTCTACTGAGGTTCCTTCCAGCACTGAAATTCTGTGATTTTGTTCATTGTTCAAAAGATACTGTGTCCATTAAAGCAGATCTAATTCTTATAATACCCCTGTTAATCATGTTTCCTTTTCAACTAGTTAATGCGATGTGAAAATTTGTTGAAATTATTTTGATGGTAATTTGGTGGCAAGTTTTCGAATTAGTGCTGTGGTCCATAACACTTTTTCTTCTTCTTCCTGTACAAAATGAACCTGAAGCTTGAGAAAGTATATTTTGGAACAAATGACTTGTCATATTTATCTTATGTAGAAACAGATAAGTGCACTTTCTTCACTTCTTTTAACGATGTATTGGATCTGTTCAAAAGAGCACAAACATTCTGACCATGACAATAAAATATAAAAATTCACTGTAGCATTGTGATTTAAAAGTGAGATTGGCATATTTGCCTGATTGATAACGAACAATGGTGAATAAGCCCTTTATTGTTTCCTGAATGTTAGTAGAGAGAGCTGTATGGCAAGAGGCATTCAAGTCCCCCATTAAGAGCAGTATTATTAATAGCTCCTGCGTCCATAAAGGTATACTTCATTTATCAACTTCATTGACTACAACAAAGCACTAGTCCCGCTGGCAAAGGTTGATGAAGCCAAGGGGCAAAGAAAACACAAATGCAGGTGAGTCACAGAGGGAAAAGCTGGCACAAGTTACTCTGTTGGAACGTGGTCATAATTTTTTATACGATGAATCTAATAGCAAAAAATTAAACTCTAAATTTAGTACAATGATTCTTTCTTAAGTTCATTTCCCTAATAATATTCATGATTTTAATTATGTTTAGATGAAGTATAAGAGGTATTACAATTGTACACATAAATAAGAAATCAGGCACTGAAAGGATCCCATAATATAATCTTTGTGTATGTCCATTCTTAAGTTTTTGCTCCATGTTTCCCAAGAATATCATTACATGATTTCTTCCTATAAACCTTAATATTAACTTTAAAACAAATTTGAATGTCATAAAAATGATCATGTTCAATTTGAACAGATATAGTGAATGAACTTTATTAAAATATTCTGATGATTTTATCATGTGAATACATTTTGAGAATTAATAATTTGTAATATAGGTTGAGAAATACTATTGTTAGGATCCTCCTTTTCCACTCCCTGACCCCCAGAGTTTCCCTTGAGTTTCTTGAACATACAGGGCTTCACCTAAATGTTGTTATTAATTTTAAGATATATAAAATAATCCTTTGGTAGTTTCATTCATATGATATTAAATATGTTATTCAATTTACCTCATAAAAAAGTTCCTGTTACTTTGACTAGGCACAAGCAATTATAAAATCTCCAGTTATTTGAATCTGTCTTCATATAGGGTGATGTGTTTTTGAATTCATAGTTCCTCTCTTTGTCTTGTCAAGGAGACTCCCAAGTATGATATACAATTTGAAGTCTTATTAAATGGACTTTTCCTTTCTATCTCTTTTAGAGAAATCTTGTGGATTTCTCAGCTTCTACATCATGAAACTTGGATAAAATTGGCAATGGTTTCATTTAGTTTTTGATAGATTTCTTTCTATGTCCCTGATGTCATTGGAAAAGACTCTAGTATATAATACTGACTCTTGGTTTTAGACACATCCTATTTAACATGTTAAGAAAAAAACAATTAACCCTAGGTTTTCTAGTGCTTTAAATCAAAATGGTTGTTTTGTTCCTGCTGAAAATTATATTTTTGCTTCTATTGATAGAAACATGTTTTGTTCCCCATATTATTCATACGGTTAATTATTTTTTTCCTAATATAAACCTGCTCCTGAATTAGTGTTCCAACTCTCCCACATGTTCTACAGCATTTATCATCTACTTGTTTTGTCATTTTGGCCAACCTGATAGGTGTGATGTGGTACCTCAGAGTTGTTTTGATTTTCATCACTCTAATCAATAGTGATTTAGATTATTTTTTCATATGATTGTAGATATCATTAGCTTCTTTCTCCTAAAACTGCCTGTTCATATCCTTTGACCATTTGACAATTGGGGAATGACTTGTATTCTTGTACATGTGACTCAGTTCTCTATGCATTTGAGAAATGAGGACTTCATAACAGGCAATAGTTGCGAAACTTTTCCTAGTTTTCTACTTACCTCCTAATCTTGGTTACATTGGGTTTGTTTGGGCAAAGCTTTTTCAATTTAATGTAATCAAAATTATCCATTTTACACTTCATAATATTCTCTATCTTGCATTTGGTCGTAAATTTCTCCATTCTCCCTGAATCTGACGAATATACTACTACTTGCTCTACCAATTTGTTTCTATTTTTAATCTTTATACTTACATCATGTATCCATTTTGTCTTTATTTTTGAGTATGGAGTCAGGCATTGGTGTATGTCCAGTTTCCACTACAATGCTATCCAGTTTCCCCAGCAATTTTTGTCAGATAGTTGAGGTCTTCTTCCAGAAGCTGGGCATTCTTGAATTTTTCAAACAGTAGATTGCTAGATGCATTCACTAGTGTGCCTTGAGTATCTAACATATTCCACTTATCTACCCCTCTCTGTCTTAATCACTACCAATTGGTTTTGATGATTGCTGCTTTTTAATACAATTTGAGATCTGGCAGGACTGGGCCACCATCCCTAGCATTTCTTTTCATCAGTTCCCTTGATATTCTGGACCTGTTCTTCTTCTAGATGAATTTTTATATTATTTTTCTTGCTCTGGAAAACAGTTATCTGGTAGTTTGATTGGTATGGCACTGAATCAGTGAATTAATTTAGGTTGAATTGTCGTTTTTATTATATTAGCTCGGCCTACCTATGAGAAACAAATGTTTTTCCACTTACTTAGATCTGACTTTATTTGTGCAAAAAGTGTTTTGTAATGGTATTCATGTAGCCCTGGGTTTGTTTTGGCAGGTAGATTCCCAGATACTTTAGAGTGTCTACTGTAGCTTTAAATAAGATTTCTTTTTCTATCTTTTCCTATTGGACTTTGTTAGTAATGTATAGAAATGCAGAGGATTAATCTGGGTTTATGTTGTAACCTGCAACTTTGCCAAAGTTGTTTATTATTTCAAGTAGTTTTTTACTTGATTCTCTTGGATTCTCTAAGGATATCACCATATCATCTGCAAAGAATGATAATTGAGTTTCTTCTTTGTCTTTTTCAGTATCTTTTTCTTCTCTAATTGCTACAGCTATCACTACTAGCACCATGCTGAATAACAGTGGTGATAACGGACATCTTGTTTCACTCCTGATATTATGGGAAATGCATCCAGCTTATCCTCAATGCATATAATGCTTGCTGATAGTTTTAGATAGATGCTGCTTATTAGTTTATGGAAAGATACATTTATTCCTATGCTTTCAAGTATTTTCAATAGGAATGTGGGTCATAATTTGTCAAAAGCTTTTCCTTCATCTATTGAGATAATCAAGTGTTTTTATTAGTTATCTTGTTGATATGATCAATAATACTAAAAGTTTTCATAATATTGAAGTACCCTGCATTCATGGTATAAGTCCTATCTGATCAAAATGTACTCTTCTTGTGATAAGTTGCTGTATTCTTTTTGCTAATATCATATTTAAAATTTTTGCTTCTATATTCGTTAGAGAAATCGGCCTATAATTTTCTTTCTCAATTTTTGTTCTTCAAGATGTAGGTATCAGAACTATATTTGTATCATAGAAAGAATTTGGTAGGACTCCTACTTTCGCAACTTTCCCAAATAGTCTATATAGCATTGGAAATAAGTCTTCTTTAAATGTTTGATAGAATTCACTTGTAAATCTATCTGGCCTTGGAACCTTTGTGACTAGGGTGTTCATTGTTGGCTTCTTCAATTTATTTTTTTGAGTTGGAGCTATGTAAGTATTTAGCTTGCTTTACTGTTAATCTGGGCAATTTATGTCTTTTTAAATAATTAGCCATCTCTTTTAAATTGGGAAATTTATAGGCATACAGTGAGATAAAAAATTCCTAATTATTGTTTCAATTTCTACCTCACTGGAGTTCAGTTCAACTTTTGCACTTTTGATATTCCTGATTCGTTTTTCTTCTATTTTATATCAAATTAACCAAAGATTTATCTATTTTATTATTTATTTCCCATAAAACCATCTCTTAGCTTAATATATTAGGCCAATAGTTTTCTAAATTTCAATTTTATTAATCTCTCCTTTGGTTTTCAGTATCTTTAATTTGATATTAGATGGAGGATTTTCAATTTGTTCTTTTTCTGATTTTTTTCACCTATGTGCCCAATAAATTGATCACTTCTTTCTATATTTTATTCATGAAGACCATTCAAAGACTGTATCCCACAAGATTTGGTAGGTTGTCTCAGTACTGTCATTCTCTTGAATGAATGTGTTGGTTGTTTCTATGATTTGCTGTTTAATCCACTCATTCTTAGCGATTAGATGATTTAGTTTCCACTTAACTTTGGTATATCTTTTCAAGAACTTTGATTACATATAATTTTATTGCATTATGATCTGAGAAGGAGGCATTCAAAATCTCTGCCTTTCTGCACAGAATTGTGAGGATTTTATGCCCTAGTACATGGTCAATCTTTATACATGTGCTATATACCACTGAGATAAAGGTACATTCCTTTCTATCATCATTAAATTGTCTCCACATATCTTTCATATCTAGCTTATACAGAGTTTCGTTCACCTCCTTAACTTCTTTGTTGTTTATTTTGAAGTTAGATTTATCAGGTTCTGAGAGGGGGAGATTGAGGTCCCCCACTTGCATAGCTTTGCTGTCTATTTCTTTCAGTAACTCCCTTAAATTATCCTCTAAGAATTTGGATGCGAATCCACTTGGAGCATATATACTTATTAATGGAATTCCTTTGTTGTCTATGGTGACTTTTATCAGGATATAGTTTCCTTCCCTATCTCTTTGATTAGATCTATTTCTGCTTTTGCTTTCTCTGAGATTTTTATTGCTACCAGTGCCTTTTTTGTTAACATCAGTTGAAACACAATTTATTCTGCTCCAATCTTTTACCTTTACCCATGTGTATGCTCCTGTTTCAAATGAATTTCTTGTAACAACATATTGTTGAAATATGGTTTTAATCCATTCTGCTGTCAATCTCTGTTATACGGGAGAGTTCATGTCATTCACATTCACAGTTCTGTTTACTCTCTGTATCTTTCCCTCCTTTATGCTTTTAGTTCTCCCTTCTCTCTTACCCTCCTCAATGGAGTTTTAATCTTTAACACCACCTACCTCAGTCTTCCCTCCCTTCTGTCAGCCACCCTCCCTTTTAATCACCTTTTCTCTTACTACTTCTTTTCTCCCTTTTAGTCTCCCCTCCCTTTTCTTTCTCCCTTCCCCTTCTACTGCTATAGAGCAAATTGTGTTTCTATGCTTAACTGAGTTTGGTATTCCATCCTTGATCCAAATCAGATGAGAGTACCTCTCAAACAATGCTCGTCTCCCTCCCCTCTTTCCTTCTACTGTAATATATTTTTGAGCTTCTTCCTGTGATGCAATTCAATTTTTTTTTTCTGACTCCCGTTTTTCAGGTCTCCTTTATCAATCCCTTCACACTCTTAAAACACATTTTTACCATGGCATCATTTACTTTATACTACCCCCTCTATCCATGTATATCCCTTTTATATATCATAATAAATACACAATTCTCAAGATTAACATGTATCTTCTTCCCTTATAGTGATGTAAATAGCTTGGCCATATTGAAAAACAAGTTGTTGTTTTTTTTTTAAAATCACTTTACTTTTCTATGCCTCCCTTGAGAACTTTGTTTGAACAATGAATTTTCTACTGACCTCTAGACTTTTCATCAGGGAGGTTTGGAAATCCCTTATTTCATTGGTATCCATCTCCTTCCCTGAAATATTATGCTCAAATTTGCTGGGGAGTTGATTCTTTGTTGTAGTTCCAGCTCCTTTGCCTTGCAGAATATCATATTCCAATTCCTCTGATCTTTTTGTGTAGAAGCTACAAGGTCCTGTGTGATCCTGTTTCTACTCCTTGATATTTGAATTGTTTCTTTCTAGTTGCCTGCTCTTTTTTTCTCCTTCACTTGATAGTTCTGCAATATGGCAATGACATCCCTTAGTGTTTTAGTTTGAGAGCCCTTTCAGGAAGTGAATTGTGGATTCATCTGATGATTATTTTGCCTTCCACATCTAGGACTTCTGGGCAATATTCCTTGGAAGGTATTTTCCAGGCTCTTTGTTTTTCATCATGGCTTTCTGGTACACTGATAATCCTCATTTTTTTCTCTCTTGGATCTATTTTCCAGTTCAGTTGTTTTTCCAGTTAGATATCTTACAATTTCCTCTTTCCTTTCATTCTTTAGATTCTTTTTGACTGTTTCTTGATGTCTCACAGAGTCATTAGCTTCTACCTGTCCAATTCTAATTTTTACCAAATTGTTTTCTTCAGTTAACTTTTGCATCTCCTTTTCGATCTCTCCAATTGTTACATTTAAAGATATTTTCTCCAGTTAGTTTTTCACTTCCTTTTCCATTTGTCCAATTTTCTAAGTTAGGTTTTGTGTTTCCTTTTCCATTAGTCCAATTTCCCTTTTAAATTCTTCCTGATTTATTTTTTTCCTATTTTTAAAAACATTGGCAATTTTTCTTCTACTTCCCTATTCTTGCTTTTCAAAACCTTCTTGAGCTGTTCCAAGAATGCTCTTTCAACTTGAGATCAGGTCATTTTCCTTTCTGAAGTTTCAGATGGGAGAACAGACACAATGCTGACCTCTTTCATATTTGTGTTTTTGTCCTTGTCCCGTTGCAAAGATTCTACGGTCTTATCTCTTCTGGCTTACTTCTTGCTTGTGATGATCATCCTTTTCCTGGCTTTTAAAATGAATTTCTGTTTCTGGGACACAGAAGACTCTGTTCCCTCATTCCTGTGCTTATAACTTGAGGCTTTGAGTACTGCAGCCTTTGATTCTTTCAGCAAGAAGCTAGAATTCAATAACTTACCTGGTGCTGAGCGGGCTCATGTGAGAAAGCAGAGTCCAGGTGAAGTCTTTCTGAATTTCCCTGGAGTTACCCTGAAGCTAGCTATGTTAAGTGTGGAGGAGGTGTTGTCTGGCCACAGGAAGTCTCCTTTCCTGAGCAGAGGCAGGTTCATTGTTTCATGAACTAGTATTTGCACTATTGTCTTTCCTATTTTCCTGGCTTTGCCTGGGAATCACACCTTGCTGTTGACAATTGCAGATTCCACTCTCCTGGGGCTCAGGAACTTCTATAGTTCTGCTGAGGTGGGGCTGTCTGGGAGAACCCTGGTCCTTCACTAGTCCCCTTTAGCCACAGCAAGAGGGACATAACCTTTGCAATTTTCCTAGCCTCTTGGGCTAAAAAATTGTTTGCCCCTTTGTCTGATCCCACTATTCCCAGATTTTTCCTAGAGAAATATTCTATGGCCTATTTTAAGGTCAACAAGGAGAGGAGTAAAACATTAGACAATCACTCTGACATCTTGGCTCCCAGAAGTTCAGGTGGGTGAACATAAAGATATTTAGTTTGAGGTCTTGTAGTCTCAGGAGTGGCTGCTATAGGCACCTGGGTTCTGCAGTTCTCTCTCACTTGGTTCAACTAGACTCCCATTCTTTGTTAATATGTTTGAGATCCTGCAGAGTGACTGCTGCTTCAAGCACTCCTGGGCTTACTGCTTATCTTTGCTATGGTGGGTCCATGCTAGTTCTTTTTTCCTTTTTTTAGTCTCCACAGTTAATGTATAAAGATGTTTAGTGTCATGAAATGAATTAAGCACTAGTCTTTTTTGACATCTTCAAAAATAAAGGACAATATTAATATTATTATTTTTAAGTAGTTGGTAGAATTCACTTTACAATTCACTTCGTTTTGGAGATTTTCTTTGGGAGTTCATTGCGCCTCATTCAACTACTTCCTCTCTTTTTTTGGTAAATATTTAGCTATTCCATTTAAGATGTGAGCTTTACTGAATCAAGGAAAATACTTTGAAATGATATGTTGAATTTGTGCAGTCATTTACAATTTTCTTTTTAGATTTTACACTGGCAATTTAGTTTTATTCCACTGTTTTTAATCAAATTAGCAAATTATATAGTTTATTTTTCATGAGACTTGTAACTTCATTAATTCGGTTATTTTTCTTTCCTTTAATATCTTCTTCAGTCTTCATGGTTTATATTTATTTTTATTTAATTAATCTTGTAGAATATTTTGGTTTTTCAATTTCTTCTGTTGAGTGCAGTTGACCTGTCCTTTCTAATTTTTTTTCTTTTTTTTCTTTTAAATAAATTTATTTAACTTTTTACATTGATTTTCACAAAATTTTGGGTTCTAAAATTTTCTCCCCATTTGTGCCCTCCCCCCTCCCCACTACACTGGACATTCTAATTACCCATATCACCAATCTGCCTTCTCTTCTATCATCCCTTCCTTCCCTTACCCCATCTTCTCTTTTATTCTGTAGGGTCAGATAACTTTCTATTCCCCATTACTTGTATTTCTTATTTCCTAGTAGGAAGAACAATACTCAACAGTTGGTCCTAAAACTTTAAGTTCCAGCTTCTCCCCATCCCTCCCTCCCCACACATTCCCTTTGGGAAGGCAGGCAATTCAATATAGGCCATATCTGT
>CM053771.1:130121201-130143882 GCA_028658325.1 Potorous gilbertii | reverse complement strand
TTTCTGGGCATTTTCCCAGCCAGTTACTTGACTTCTGAGATTCCTCTCTACCCCCACCTGGATCTGCCCAGCTAGTGCTTGGGGTCTGAGATTGAAATGCTGCTCCCCAGCCTCAGGGCTTTTGGTGGCAGGCCTGGCTGCTATTCAATGTGAGCTTAAGTTCTGGTGCTCAGGTGGGGCAGGGCTGCCTCCCAGGCTCAGTTTCCTCTGGGGGTTTATGCAGAGACCTTCCATAATCGTGCTCCTGCTGAGGTTCTGCCTGTTCCAGGAGCCTCTGGCCGCCCACTGCCTCTGCCACTGCCTCCTGAGGGGCCCTGAGTTATAGAGACGCCCTGCTCCCGTCTCAGCCAGTCTAGACGTCTCTCTCACTTACCTATGTGTCTGTGGGTGGAGGGACCTTCGTGACCCCTGGATATTCTGGCCGTGAAGCCTGCTCAGATCTGCTCCTCTTGGGTCCATGCAGCCAAAGAAGGGTTAGGCTCTGCTCCCATCCAGTGCATGATGGACCTTTGGGATTGGTTTTTCAGGCCCCCTGGAATGGAAATCTCCTTCACTCCATTGCTGTGCAGCTTCCACTGTTCCAGAATTTGTTGGGAGTTCTTTTTACAGGAAATCCATGGGTTGTGGGTTTGGAACTAGCATATGTGAGTCTTTCTACTCCACCATCTTGGTTCCTTCCCCCACAAGTTCAACTTCTTGAGAACTGAAACTTGTTGAGAACTGAAAAATAAATAAATTATATATTTAAGAAAATAATTAATTTTTAAAAAGAAGCCAAAAAAATGAAAAGAAAGCAACTTATGAGATCCTTTTTGAGAGACACAGTCTTCTTACCATTTAACCTAGGATGGATATAGCAGAACAGAACTACAGTTCAATCCCACTAATTAATATCAATTCAAAATTTTAACTTCAATACTATCAAATAGACTACAGTGATTTATCCAGTATATCGATCTATTATGACCAAATAGTTCATTACAACTTATCTTTTACTGACCACCCCATCAGTTTAATTTTTAATCATTTGATGTTAGAAACATTCAATTTCAAATGTATAAAATAGGGACCAGCATGTTGTCAGGCATTCAAGAATGATTCAACATTATGGAAACAACATAATCCTATCACAAACAAAATATTACAATATACATAATTATCTCAAAAGATGTAGAAAAAATCCCCTTACCAAGTAAAATACTCAATTATGCTAAAAATACCACAAAATGTAGATATAGTGGTACCTTTCTTTAATACCATAAAAACATTTGTCTAAAATCAAATGCCCATAGCATATGCAATGGGAATACACTAGAATCTTTTCCAGTAAATATTAGGGTACAACAATGATGCCTTCCCTCCTTACTTTGCTACAGTTCTGGAAATCCCAATAATAGTAATAAGAATATTTAAAGAAATCATAGATGTAGAGATAGATGAGGAGATGAAATTATTTCTATTTGCTGTTCATATGATGGTTTACTTGGAAAATCGGAGGGAATCAGTATACAAACTAATAGGAAACATAGCTTTAAAAAAGTTGTAAGCTACAAAAATGATATATCATCATAACTGAAATATAAAACTTCCAAATATATGTGGCATAGCCACTGAGAGGGACAGTAAGACTTTGTCTTCTTAACTGGGGATCCTGAAAATAGTTGAACTTGGAAGCAAATAGGGAAGGGGGAAGCTTTGCATGGTGGACCAGAGCCAAGCCTACATATCGATATTCATCATCTCTTTTCCTTTCACCATATAGCTCCAGAATTGCTTACTGCTCTGGTATCCTCTAGTCACCTCAGTCTTTTTCCTTTGTTCTCCTTCACTAGTTAAAAGTCATCCATTGATAACTACATGACAATACTGAACTTCTCTGGCAAAAGTTGTTTGTCTGTGCTCTGCTCTTCTATCTCTTTGTTCTCAAATTAAGGACCTCCCCTCTCCTCCGATTGAGTCACTTTCTTCCAGACCACTGAGAACCAGAGCCAGATGCAGTTCAAAATACCCATATCTGTCTGTCTCTGGCCTCCAAATACTGCCAGTTTCTGAAAAAGTATTACATGCCTTTTACTACACTTGCCCCATCAGATTTTTAATTTTTTGATGTCAGAGAGATGTAGTTTTAAATATCTACTTGGAAAGAAATAGAGTCTATTATTTTGTCATACATATCCAGGAAGTTTAGTGTGTATAATCAGACTGCCATCTATGTCTGGGTTTTTTTGCAGGCTGTTGTATGTGCTAAGGGAGATATGATACCTGGATATTACAAGAAATGTTGACTCTTAATGAGACATACATGTAATAGTGTTTGGTTCCAGTGATTTAAAAGATAAACAGCCAGAAGAGAAAAGATTTTCCCAGAGATACAGACACATATGATCACTACAAGAGAACTATATACATGTGTACATATATATGATATCTGTACTGATTCTTTGGACTCTCTTTGAGCACAGTACATATTTGAATTTTATTTTTATGATTCAATAGCTTCCTAATGGCTTTGTAACTTGAAGTCATGCCTACCATCCCCCACTTCCAGTTCTATGCCTCTAAATTGCTTCCTACCCTGATCCCAGTAAATACACAAGCACTTATGAATGCACGCAATTTTCTTTACTTCATATCCAAAATCTTTCCGACATTCTGAGGGCTGCCACATTAGCAATTTTCTCTAATAATAGTTTTCTATCACATTGGCATTTGTTTTCATTAATATGACAAAAACCTCATTAGTAACGTTCCTTATTATCATTCTGTCAGAGAAAATAGTTTCTTCATATTATATTTAAACCATAATATGTGATAAAAATGACACCCTTATATTGTTCAACCCTTTTACTTGAGCAAAGTAACATATCCAAATAAGATAAGGAGAGTGTGCTAGAGACTGTCTTTTCAGTTTTAAGACAAGAAGATATGAGTGGAAACCACTTAAATTTTTACATATGATTTTGCCCTTAACTTAACTATACATTTAACTAAGTTTGTTTACAGAGCTTAATAAAATGTTCCTACATTGTTTATAAGGGAGGAAATAATATAGTCTGCATCAAGCTGCTTCTATACAAACTTTACCACTAGTTTGGAAGGATAAATGGAAGGATGGGATATTTGAATTAGAATCACTGCTTTTATTCTTAATTTAATTGCAACATCAGTTTAGGATAAAATGAGGAACAAAGGATCAGGGAGAGTTGTGAACTTGTCTACTCTTTTGGAGAACAATTTGGAATCATGCCCTCAAATCAGTAAAACTATGCATACACTTTGATGCTGAAATACTACTAAGTCAGTATCTCAACAACAAAACATAACCAAACATGGTAGTTGGTGTTCTCAAGAAGCTGATATTCTAATGTGGGAGAAATCACAAATGGAATGCTTTATTAATTGCAAGTCAGACAGGAAACCCCATGATTCTTAGGGTGTAACAGCAGGGGGAATATTAATTTGTATATTTTAAAGTAATTTCCCCTGATAAAATCTTCTCAGCTTCTGGTCTTAAACTATTTGGCAGTGCTGAGGACTTTGATACCAGTAACTTTACTTTCTGGGTAATCAGCAGCTATGACTCTAGCACTTGTAAGAGTAGTAGACTGGTTGCATGTCCATTGCTGTTGCTTTTCAGAATTATTGCTGAGGAAACTTGCTTGGAAATAATGCCATGTTTAAGACTCTTGAACTTAAGGTCCCATGCTTTCTCTATAAAGGCTGAATGAAAACTATAGGCCCATATATATATTTTGAATTTTATTGATTGAAAATTCCCTAGCTGTTTTGTAAAATAATGAAAAGTGGAAATTCAGAAATGCTAGTGGAGTAAAAGGGAGCAATACATCCCAGATGTCTCCCAAAATTACTCTTGCAAAAACTTAGAAAGAACACAGCACCAAGTCCTGATTGTGAAATCTAAAGAAAAGTCATAGGAAGACTCAAAGGAAGAGTCCTTTTTTATCTCCAGAATGTCTGTGGATACTATGGACCATGTCTGTAATCATTAGCCTGTGTACCAGGGTGAGAAGAAGACTCAGACTCAGTATTCATGGCTCTGATGCTGCAAAGGGAATAGAAACAGGTTTGAAAGGCACTGTGGACAATACCTGAAAAATGAGTCACAGATTCAGTTAAGAGTAAGTAGATTACCTGTTCATGGGGATGGTGCAGTAAGGAAAAAATGTGTAGAGAGCCTGAGGCTATGAACTAGTGAAAGAGCTTGAATATAATGAAGTACTATGTCTCTGGCCAAACAAACAGCCCAAAAATTTTCTCCAGAAGTGCATGGAGCTTGGGCATAATACAACGATGTAATATAGAAATAAATTCCAATAGAATAAGCAAACAAAAAAGTATTCCTAGCACAAAGCGAAATTTTGGTGATGGGATTTCAAAGACACAAACCATGAAGAATAACATTATTTCAAAACATCAACAATCCAAATATCAAGTGAAAACACAGATTGAACAGCATTTAGCCTTAAATTGATAGAAGAAATACACTAATGATATTTTAAAAAATGTTTAAAACTATTTTATGAATGAAAGAGCACTAGAGGAAAGAAATGGAAAAGAAGTTTTCCTGAAATATTGGAAAGATAAATCCTAGCAGTATGAGAGCTGCAAGACTTTAATTAACAGAGTCTTTGAATATTAGAATCGACAAAATTTATTACTTCACATGTCAATGTGAAATAGTAAGATAAATTCAAAAGCTTGAAAAAATGTTACTTCTTGGTAAAAACAACTGACCTGGAATATAAATCAAGGAAAAGTAATGGGGGAATCCCTGGATTCTTTGAAATCTATGATACCAAAAAATGAAAGAATCAGCAGATCATATTTCAAGAAATTAGGAAAGAAAACTTTCCAGGTAGCTTAAAATGAAAAAACAAAGCAAAAATATAATGAATCCAGTTATCACCTCATTGAAAAAATAAATAAACTGAAAACTTCTGGGAATGATACAGTAAAAAGCCACAGCCTCCAAATCAATGAGAAAAATGTTGCAAGAATCTGGAAAGAAAAATATTTGGTATGAAGAATCACACAAGATTTAGCAGATACCATTATTAATGATTAGAAATCTTGGAACATGATATCACAAAATGCAAAAGATCTTACAAGTAAGACATAAATAAATTTTTAGAACTAAAAACAACTTAGCTATGAAAACTGAGCCTAATTCTAAAGTGTAAAATTGGTCTTTACATAAATATACAACTTCCAAGAATCCCTAATGAAAAGATGAGTAGAAATTTTTGACTCCTGACTCCAAATACAATTCTATTTCCATTTTAGAGAAGTGTCAAAGAGAGGAGGATAATTCTCTGTCATAATTTGAATGTATTAGGACACTGTAGAAATATAATAAGCATGCTAAGAAAAAACCAGATAGTGAAGGTTGGAGTCAATGGCTTTGACCACATTGGGTAGCTGGTGACCCAGGCTTTATTCATGTGAGGTGGAATAGACATCATGACCATCAGTGACCCCTTCATTAATCTTAACTATAATGTTTAGAAGTTTCAAAATGATTTCACCCATGGCAACTTCAAAAGTGCTGTCAAGACTGAGAATGGAAAGCTGATAATCAATGGAAAAGCTGTTACCATCTTCCAGCAGTGGAATCCCTTCAATATTAAATGGGAGATGCTGAAGCCAAATAAGTTGTAGAATCTAATTGTGTCTTTACCATCATAGAAAAGTCTGGGGGCTCACTTATAGGGTGGAGCCAAGAGGGTCATCATCTCTGCTCCTTCTGCTCATGCCCCAGTGTTCATGATGGGAATGAACTATGAGAGATATGATAATTCACTTGAGATTGTCTCCTGGATCAACAACTTCTTGCCCTATTTGGCCAAGGTCATGCATGACAACTTTAGCATTGTGAAAGGACTTATGACTATAGCCATTACTTCTCATGCCATATGGTTAAGGTTAATGAAGGGGTCACTGATGGCCATAATGTCTATGCCACCTCATATGAATATAGCCTCAGGCATGACCCAATGTGGTCAAAACCATTAACTCCAACCTTCACTATCTTGTTTCATGGATTCAATAAAGCAGTAGATACTGGCACTGAGCTTGGGAGAACAGACCAAAATGAAAGCAATATATTTATTTATATATTTTTAAATTTTTAATGTTATGCAATCACTACCATAAAACTTTCCCCCCCCATTTACACCCCATCACCCCCTTCTCTCCTCAGATGGCATAAAATAAAATTCTATATAGGATCTACACATACTTTACTATTGAATACGTTTTCACTATAGTCATGCTGTGTAGATGAACTAAAATAAATGGAAGAAATCATATAACAAATGAAAACATAACACACACATACACTTACACATACACATAAATGATCTGCTACATTCTGTGAATGAACTCCATAGTTCTTTCTCTGAGTGTGGAAGGCATTTTTCCTTAGAAGATCATTGAGAATTTTTTTTAAGTTCTTGCGTTGTTACGAAATTCCAAGTCTACCAGAAAAAACTCTCACACACTGGGTCATTGCTGTGCACAAAGTTCTCCTGGTTCTGCTCCTGTCTCTCAGTATCAGATCATATAAGTCCTTCCAGGCCTCTCTGAAGTCTTCTTCTTCATCATTTCTTATGGCACAATAGTACTCCATTACATTCATATACCGTAATTTATTCAGTCATTCCCCAATTGATGAACATCCCCTTGATTTCCAGGTTTTGGCTGCTACAAAGAGTGCTGCTATAAATATTTTTGTACATGTGAGACCCTTTCCCATTTTTATGATCTCTTGGGGATACAGTCCTAGAAGCGATATTGCTGGGTCAAAGGGTATGCACATTTTTGTAGCCCTTTGGGCAGAGTTCCAAACCTCTCTCCAGAATGGTTGGATGAGCTCACAGCTCCACCAACAATGAATTAGTGTTCCAATTCTCCCACATCCTTTCCAACATTTATCATTTTCCTGTTCTGTCATTTTTGCCAATCTAATAGGTGTGATGTGGTACCTCAGAGATGTTTTGATTTGTGTCTCTCTAATCAAAAGTGATTTAAAGCATTTTTTTCATACGATTACAGATATCTTTAATTTCTTCCTCTGAAAATTGCCTGTTTATATCCTTTGACCATTTATCAATTGGGGAATGACTTGTATTGTTGTACATTTGACTCAGTTCTCTATATGTTCTAGAAATGAGACCTTTATCCCAGAGATTAGCTGTAAAAATTCTTTCCCAATTTACTAAATCCCTCTGAGTTTTGGTTGCATGGAGTTTGGTTGTGCAAAAACTTTTCAGGTTAATGTAATCAAAGTTATCCATCTTGCATTTCATGATGCTTTCAATCTCTTCTTTAGTCAAAAATTCTTCCCTTCTACATAAATCTGATAAAAACACTATTCCTTACTCCTCGAGTTTGTCCATGGTATCAATCTTTATACTTTAATTGTGTACCCATTTGGACTTTATTCTTGTGTGTGGTGTCAGGCATAGGTCTATGCCTAGTTTCCACCACACTGTTATTCAGTTTTCCCAGCCATTTTTGTCCAACAGTGAGTTCTTCTCCCAGAAGCTGGGGTCCTTGGGTTTATCAAACAGGAGGTTGCTATATTCCTTCCCTAATGTGTCTTGAGTGCCTAGTCTATTCCACTTGCCTACTCTTCTGTTTCTTTGCCAGTACCAAGTGGTTTTGATAATTGCTGCTTTATAATACAATTTGAGATCTGGTAGCGCTAGACCACCTTCCCTAGCATTTCTTTTCATTAGTCCCTTTGATATTCTGGACCTTTTGTTCTTCCAAATGAATTTTGATATTATTTTATCCAGCTCTAGAAAATAATTATCTGATAGTTTAATTGGTATGGCACTAAATAAGTAAATTAATTTAGGTAGAATTGTCATTTTTATTATATTAACTCAGCCTACCCATGAGCAACTGATGTTTTTCAAGTTACTTAGATCTGACTTTATTTGTGCAAAAAATGTCTTGTAATTGTGTACATATAGTCCCTGGGTTTATTTTGACAGGTAAACTCCTAAGTATTTTATAGCGTCTACTCTAACTTTAAATGGGATTTCTCTTTCTATCTCTTGCCGGCAGACTTTGCTGCTAATGTATAGGAATGCAGAAGATTTGTGCGGGTTTATTTTGTAACCTGCAACTTTGTCAAAGTTGTTTATTATTTCAAGTAGTTTTTTACTTGAATTTCTGGGAATCTCTAAGTATCTAATCATATCATCTGCAAAGAGTGATAACTTACTTTCTTCTTTGCCTATTCTTATTCCTTCAATTTCTCTATCTTGTCTAATGGCTACAGCTGACATTTCTAGTACCACATTCAATAATGGTGGTGATAATGGACATCTTTGTTTCACCCCTGTTCTTATTG
Organism: Potorous gilbertii; assembly: GCA_028658325.1. Lineage (NCBI taxonomy): Eukaryota > Metazoa > Chordata > Mammalia > Diprotodontia > Potoroidae > Potorous > Potorous gilbertii. Next base: position 130,135,499 of record CM053771.1, on the reverse strand, counting down.
GAAATGCATCTAGCTTATCTCCATTGCATATAATGCTTGCTCCTAATAGTTCCAAGGCAGAAAGTAATGCTTGTGGTCCCTCACAGATCAGAGTATGGACCAGGAGGGGAGTAAACACTTCTCTTTGCATCATGCCACCTTGGAAGAGCTTAAAATTGACAGGTCCCTAAAAGTATCTCTGAAAATAGTCGCACAAAACCCTAAGGCTTGGGAAAGTACACCACCCCTCCTTCTCCTCCACCCTTACCACTGGAAGCAGGGTCCTACTATGACAAAGAGCTAAAAAGGCAAGTAATTGAATGGGAAAATGAGCAAACAGTGGGGAAAAAAACTTCAAACTATAGAATCTTACTTTGGTGATAAGGAAGCTCAAAACATACAACAAGAAGAAGACAACAAAGTGAAAGCTCCCACATCTAAAGCCTCCAAGAAAAATATGAATGGGTCTCAGGAGTTGGTAGAGTTCAAAAAGAATTTTGAAAATCAGGTAAGAGAAGTAAAGGGAAATTTGGGAAGAGAAATGAGAGTGATGAAAAAGAATCATGAAAAATGAGCAAACAATTTGCTAAAGGAGACCCCCAAAATACTGAAGAAAATAACATTTTAAAATAGACTAACCCAAATGGCAAAAGTGGTCTAAAATGCTAATAAGGAAAAGAATGCCTTAAAAAACAGGATTGGTCAAATGGAAAAGGAGGTCTAATCAATCACTGAAGAAAATAATTCCTTCCAAGTTAGAAGGGAGCAAATGGAAGCTAATGATTTTATGGGAAATCAAGAAATTATAAAACCAAACCAAAAGAAAAAAATAGGATACAATGTGAAATATCTCATTGGAAAAACTGACCTGGAAAATAGGTCCAGGAGAGATAATTGAAAAATTATTGGACTACCAGAATATGTATAATGTATAAAATATTTAGAAGTCCCCTCTGAGACGCATGCAGAACTTGAATTAAGACATCTACAGAATATTCTTAACGAAAAATATGGAAGAAAATTAATTACGGAGTTATAAATTGTTCATGGTTCATCCATTCAAATATAATTGGAAAGACAATACTTTGTAAATCCATTTACACATTTAGTGGCATACTCACCAAAATATCAAAAATTTTCTTTTTAACTCTAGACAAAATAATGAAAACCCTCACTCCAGAAACAAAAGGTTAAGAATTTCAGTGGAAAAAGTGAAAGAAAAAGTGGTAAGGGAAAGTAGACTAGAAGAAGCAACCCACAAAGCAATATTAATATAAATTTTTAGTACTGGTTAAAACATAGGAGAGTTAATGACTACAAAATGAATAAATATGTAATTAGGAGAGTTAAATAGAAAAATTTATTTAACAAATTATTCTAATTTGTTCTAATATCTAAGACTCATAGAAATTTTCTACAAATATATGAGAGTAGAAGCCATTCCCTGCATAGAAATGTTTAAAGGCTATGAAGATGAAGTTTTCAAAAGAATGTATTTTTTAAACCATCAACAATCATTCATATAAAAATGAGCTCTTAATTAGCTATAAAGGATGTATGAAGATGCTATCTCCATCCTGAGCAAAATAAAAACTGTAAAATTTTACATATCTATCTACATGTGTGTATACATACATAAATATATATATATATATATATATATATATATATATATATATATATATACATACATACATACATGCCTATGTGTATGTAGTGGTAGCCATCTCAAGGGTTGGGAAAGAGGGAAGAAAAAAAGAAATGTATCTGGCAATTCTGTTGCATATTTTAAGGAATAGCAAATTAAGTGCTCGTAAGAAAATGCTTGTCTTATTTTATAAAGTTAAAAACGAAAATTACCTCCTAATCACTATTAAAGATAGTGGAGAGCCAATAACTAGTGTTTGCAATGTGTAGTATGTGCCAGATATTATATTAAATATACAGTTTTCTTTTTTTGTTTAGTATTTTATTTTTCCCCAATTACATGTAAAACAGTATTTGCATTTGTTTTTAAAAGTTTGAATTCCACATTTTCTTCTTTCCTCCCTCCCTATACCCCTTATTGAGAAGGTAAGTAATGCTAGATAGTTATGCATGTGTAGTCATACAAAACATATTTCCATGTTAGTCATCTTTTGAAAGAAAACACAGGCCAGCCTTTAATGCAGGCAAAGCATATTAGATTATTAACATGAAGCTACTGCTTTCTTTTTTTTCCTCTATTTACTGAATAAAAACTGTAAATAGCTTTGGCAAAATCTATGCATCATCACCAGTTATTGCACTCCAGAGTCCACCTGGAATTTGGGGTTTCATTAACAATCATTATATGTTCAGAACTGAATCAAATACATGACAATCAAAACCAGCTATTTGGATGGTTAAGAATATAAAATCAACCATGACATAGTTCTAAGGAAGATAAGGAAACATTGCATCATAGTCTGAATGGAAAGAACAGGTAGGCAGTTAAAAGAGAACTAGGTTCAAAATCTAGATTCAGCTCATGCAAGCTAGTTGTAAAACCCTGAGTAAAATCCCTATGCCTCTCTCAAATACCTTTTCCTCAACTGAAGGATGGAAATGGTGCATGCATGGGTCAGGGAGGGGAATTTGGAACTTGTGGAAGCGATTGTTGAAAACTGAAAACAAACTAATAAATTTTTGGAAAAAAAAACAGTTAGAAAAAAAGAAAACACAGGCCCAAAAAACCCCTCAAGTAAAATAAAGTTAAAAAAATATTTTCAGTTGGTATTCAGACACCACCAGTTCTTTGTCTAGAGATGGATAGCATTTTTCATCATAAATCCTTCCAAGTTGTCTTGCATCATGGTATTGCTTACAATAGCTAAGTCATTTACCGATGATCAACTTAAAATACTGCTGTTAACTTTGTACACAGTACATTTCACTTTGCATCAGGTCAGTAAGTCTTTCCAAGTTTTTCTGAGAGCATCATGCCCATCATTTCTTATAGCAAAACAATATTCCATCACAATCAAATAGTACAATTCATTCAGCCATTTCCAGATTGAAGAGCATCCCCTTAATTTCCAATTCTTTGTTCCCAGAAAACAGCTGTTATAAATACACACATACATAAACATACATGCATTTGCATTTATATTATGTGTACATATGTTTGTATATCCTTTTCCATTCTGTTTTTTAAGTCTTTTTGGATACAAACCTAGTAGTGGTATTTTGAGGTCAAAGAGTATGCATAGTTTTATAGTTCTTTGGATATAGATTCACTTTATACTACACAATAGTTGAATCAGTATACAACTGCACCAACAGCACATTAATGTCTCATTTTCCCCATCCCCTCCAACATTTGTCATTTTTCTTTTTTGATCCATTAGCTAATCAAATACATATGAAATAGTATCTCAAAAATGTTTTAATTAGCATTTCTCCAGTCAATAGTGAGTTAGAGTTTTTTTTATTCCCAAAATGGCTACAAGTAATTTTGGTTACTTCATCTGAAAATTGTTGATATCTTTTGCTCATTTATCAAATGCAGAATACTTCTTATTTTTAAAATTTGACTCAGCTCGACATATCTGAGAAAGGAGACCTTTATCACAGAAACTAAATTCAAAATTTTTTTCACAGTTAAAATTGCTAAATGTATTTCCCTCCATTCTACTACCCCTTTATTATATTCTCTCTCTCCTTTCACATCCTGCCCCTCCTCAAAAGTGTTTTGCTTCTGACCAGTGCCTCCCCCAGTCTGTCCTCCCTTCTATCACCACCTCCATTTTCTTCTTTCCCTCCTGCTTTTTAGTAAGCCAAGATAGATTTCTATACTCAATGTATTGTGTATATTATTTCCTCTCTCAGCCAATTCTGATTAAAGTAAGGTTCACTCACTCCCATGCCCCAAGTCTCCCTGTCTTCTCCTCTACTGTAAAAGCTTTCTCTTGCTTCTTTTATGTGATATAATTTAACCCATTCTACCCATCCCTTTCCCTTTCTCAACAGAACATTCTTCTTTCTCACCCCACAATTTTATTTTTTAGCTATCATCCTCTCATATTCAACTCAAACCTGTCTCCTCTGTTTATATATCTAACTCCCCTAATGATGAGAATTTTTTTTCTGATTTTCAAGTATCATCTTTCCATGTAGGCATGTAACCAATTTAACCTTATAAAGTCCCTGATGATTTCCCTTTCCTGTTTACCTTTGCTTCTCTTGAGTCTTACTTTTGAAGACTAAATTTTCTATTCAGCTCTGGTCTTTTCGACAATAATACTTGAAAGTTCTCTCTTTCATTGAATGTCCATTTCTCCCCCTGAATGATAATACTCAGTTTTGCTGAGTAGGTGACTCTTCTTGTAATCCTATCTCCTTTGCCCTTCAGAATATCATATTCTAAGCCCTCCAATGCTAAATATTGTGTGATCCTTTCTGTGGCTCCATGATACTTTGTTTATTTCTGGTTGCTTGCAATTGTCTCTCCTGGCCTGTGCTCTGTTTTCAAGCAATCTTTTCAGTCCTATAACTGTGATGATAATCTCTGATCTATTCTGGCTGTGATCTCTGGTGTATTAGTACTACTACTAACCCTGGGATTGCCACTGAGGACAGCAACCCAAATCTGAGGATAGGCAAAGCATTTGAGTCCTGCTCTCAGTGCCAGCAAAAGGACAGTTGTAATTTCCTTCTGATTAATTGTTCGACCTGCTTAGCATCTATGAGCTGAGAACTTGAAAAGCAGCCACTGCTACTGCTGATTCAGTGGCTTCCAAGGTCTGCTCCTGGTTTGCTAGAACTGGGTCTGTGCTGGTGCCGCTGTGCTGGACTGTGCTCTACTCTTATCCATGTGCAACTGACCTTTCCTGCTAACCTTCTAAGTTGTCTTTGGCTGGAAAATTATTTCACCTTGTCCTGCTGTGCCAGGAATTATTTTACAGCATTATTTATAGGTGTTTGTAGGAGTTTGGGGGAGTTCTCAGGCTAGTTTCTCAGTCATCTTGGCTCTGATGCCTAATTATTTTTCTTTTTTTAATTTGATTTTTACAACAACACTTATTATCCCCATTTTGTAGTTGAGGGTATTGAAAAGAGAAAAAGAAAGAAAGATGAGTAAGGAAATGAGAAAGTAAGGAAGGGCTAAAGGAATGGAGCGAATGAGAAAGGAAGGTATAAGGAGGGAGAGGGGAAGAAAGAAAGGAAGGAAGGAAGAAACAAAGAAAAAATAAAAAAGGAAGCAAAGAAAGACGCAAAGAAAAAAGGAAGAGAGGAATACCTTTTCTTGTAAAGGAAAAAAAAGCAGGGGTGGGGTGGTTGTTGGCTATCAATTGAGGAATGGCTGAACAAATGACTTGCCTAAAATAATAGAGCTAATAAGTAGTAGAACAAGGATACAAACTCAGGTCCTCTGAGTGAAAACATGGTCAGTGCTATATGACTTTCGTTTCTCAGTCAGGAGACATTTGTTGGGGAATCTGATTCTGACATAGAAGATACGATATAGAGCCAGCCCTCCTTAGCTACTCTTTGATATCCCCCTTTCTAGAGCTGCATTGAAATTGTATTGCTTATGTATAGGGAAGGGAACTATTCTTTCTTCTTTTACATGGGGCCATTGAGATGGTTTTAAATGAGACAACGAAGATGGTATTTATTAATATCTACTTCCACCTTGGTTTCTCTGTGTAAATGGATGTGAGGGAGAACTGGGCTTACTGTCACCATCACTTATACTTCTTGAGACTGCATAGTCTAAAAAACAATATTAAAGTGTCCTGGGATAAGTTTAGGACAAAGTCTCCATTATCTTTTACGTCTTCATGTGATATTAAACTAAATATTGTATAAAGGCAGGTTTTTTTGTTGATTGTAATTTCAAATAACATATTCATTTTAATTATAAAAACCTGCATGGAATATGGTAATTGTATAATTGTGCAAATGTTGCACCAAACCTGACTAATACAATATGCAAATACAAATGTCATATTGTCTCATTAACTGTATGTTCATCTTTGTAATAACAAAACTCAAATCTAATTTGAATTTTTTATATAATATATTTTGATTGATGGATAAAGGATATGCATGATAATTGTACCACCTGATTTTATTAAAACTTTGATGAAAGAAGTACAACAGAGTTTATAGAGACAAAACTGTCATCAAAGTCAATGGACCACTATAAACTCCAGATTTTTAGATGAGTCCTAACATAGGGAATATAGAAACATTATTTCTTTCTGAAAAATTAAAAGTGGAAACTTAATTTGGACCCTAAAATGCAACAGTGGGGAGGGAAAACCTTCAATCCTCCTTCAAGTGTGCCAATTCTTTCATTAAGCTTTCCCTGTTGATCGCTATATATATTCCTATGGACTTTCTTTGAACTTTTAAATTATTTCCTAATTTGATGTTCATCCAATCATCAATCATCTTTTGATACATCTATCATTCATTCACACATAAGCAAAGAAGAAACTTCTCTCCTGTGTGCCAGGAATGTTCTAAGGAGAGAGCAAAGACAAAACAAATTTTAATGAATGTGTGGGGCATGTACACACAGTAGTAATAAAATATGCAGAATAAATGGAAAACAATTTCTTTTTCTTGGTGGGAGAGAGGTGTCAGTATATTAACAAATAAGGAAAGCAGGAAAGAACCTGTGTAGGTAGTGGCACTTTATGTCATCTACCAAAGAACCCTTCTAGGAAGTGGGCAAGAAGAAAATTGTTTCAGGCAAGACACGCAGACTGTATAATATCTCAGGAATGTCTTTTACTAGGATTTGCAAGAATTCCAGTTGGCTTGACTGTATTTAGTGTGTGAAAGTGAGTAACTTGCAATAAACAATCCTGGAAAGGTAAGGTGGAAGCACACTGTGAAGGGTTTTAAAGGGCAATGGAGGAGTTTATGTCCTATCCTTGTTGACACTGTAACTAACCACTCAGGATTCTTGAGAAACAAGACATGACATAACATTGTCACTCTTTTGTTTTAAGAAAAACTATTTGCCAGCTCTCTTATTCTGAGGCCTAAACTCAGAGGGAGGGCTGGCTTCAGAAGGGTAAGCCACGTTACCTCCTACTTGAATATCAGGGACATGGATGTATTTGAAGAATATCTGTCTTCTATGAACAGATCCCTTGATACTCTAGCATCCCCTCTCCTTATAGTATGCTTGGAAGAATGTAATAAGGTCCAGCCATGGGGAGAGAACAACAAAGAGAGTGATATTTTCATTCAGATTCTCCCATAATAAAATGCAATGACTTCCTATAGTATTCTAACACTTGCTGTGTTACATTTTGGAAGCCCTGGCCTTGCCAGAGCTAGTTCAGTGTTTGGTAGACTCCAAAGAAAAGTTTGGGAGAGAAGAGGTATTAGACTGACTACCAAACTGAAGGTCTACAGAGCCATTGTGTTGACTTCATTATTGTATGCCTGTGAAACATGGACAGTCTATCAGTGCCATGCCATGAAACTGAATTTCTTCCAGACACTGAAGTCCTTCCTTGAGCTGAACTGCCAAACATTCAAACTCTGCTTCAGAGAGTGCAACTCTGATGGGCTGGCCACATTGTTCGAATTTAAAATATACGCTTGCCAAAAAGACTATTTTATAGAGAACTTCCATGGGGCAGACGATCACATGGTGGTCAGAAGAAGTGGTGCAAGGACACTCTCAAGGTCTCTCTCAAGAACTTTGGATTTGACTATGCAACATGGGAGACACTGGCACAGAACTGCTCAGCATGGCGTGCCCACATCAGAAAGGGTGCTGTGCTCTATGAGCAAAGCTGAAGCAAGACAGCACAAAGTAAACATAGGATGTGCAAATTTGGAGTATCCATCCCCAAAATTCACTTGGGCTATCTCTGCTCAACATGTGGTAGAGCATTCTGAGCTCTTATTGGTCTGATCAGCCACAGTTGGACACACTGAAACTTCACTTTATCATAGTGATGTCATTTTGATCTTCTTTGAAAATGGACAACAGCCAACTGAGAGGGAAGTAGAAAAGGAATATAGTGAAGAGGAACAGAGAGAATGAGATCTGTCGTCATCGGCAGGAATTTTATATATTTGAAATTTTTATTCTCTGAAATAACTCTTCCCAAATTGAAGTCTATGTAAATTCAGTATGAACCAGAGGTGTTAAAATCCCCACCGTTGAAGTGCCCTTGTAGCACCTTCATCCTACACCACCCCACAGAACGAAAGTCATGAATATTTCAAATTAGGAGAAAGTATAAAATGTAAAGTGGGGAGAATTCTAGATTATTGTGTCCAATAGAATGAGGAAGAAGAAAATAGATATTACGTACAAAGGTAGATGAGTAAACAGATTAGGTAGGAAGTATGTACTGGGATTTGGAGTTAGGAAAACCCGAGTTATATACCTGAAATACTTATAGGGTGTAAAAACTTTGGAAAGCATTAAGAAAATTACCTAGAGGTTGAAGGAATCTTAAAATATTATCATCTGGTATGTTGGGAAAGGTACTGAGCATTGAGTCTGTTCAGAAGTTCTTGATTCTAATCCTGACTCAGTTTTTTTTCTCCTTATGACTTTGGGAAAGTTACTTTTTTGACTTTTAGTTGCCTTGTTTGTGCACTGAGGATGTCATAGAAAATAGTTTCTGAGATCCTTTCCATCTTAAATCTAATGAATTCTATAGTCATCAAAAGGTCTCAAAGTGATCTGAAGAACCCTGTGTGTTCAGAAGCCCTTTCAGGGGTTCATAAAGCCAAAACTGTTTTTACAATAATACTAAGATATTCAATTTTAAATACCTACATTTATTTAAATTTTTACTTATTTTATTTTTTATTTTATGGAATAAAGCAGGTATTTCCATAACATAGTATAATAAAAAAGATGATTGCACATAAAACTGCAAATTTATTATATACAACTCATTATTCCTTTTAAAATATATAATAAAATTATCATACAAATGTCTTTTTTTATCCCCCTACCACATCTATATCTATCCACTGATATATCTGCTTGTTTATCCACACATATGTACATATACATCTATACATACATAGACATATAATCACTAATATACTTCAAATTATCAGTTGCTTTTTCCTCTGTATGCAAGTAGCAACTTCCTTCAAATGTCCTTTTGTGGTTAATTTGAGTATTTCCAATAGTCAAAATGACTTATTTGTTCAAAGTCTCTATTACTTCTACTCACTTCACTCACCATCAATTCATGCAAATCTTTCCAAATTTTTCTGAATACACCTGCTCATCAGTTCTTATAGAACAAAACAGTTTTTCTTTAGATTAATATACCACAACTTGTTCAGCCATTCCCCAATTGATTGCCATCCCTTCAATTTCCATTTTTTTCCACCACAGAGATGGCTGCTATAAATATTTTTGAACACACAGATTCTTTTCCCTTTATATGATCTCTTTGAGATATAGACCTAGTAGTGATATTGATGGATTAAAGGGTATATACAAATTTATATGCCTTTGGGAATGTTACTTTCCACTCGTGCACATTATCCCCATCCATGTACTCTATGTTCAAGGTTTACTTACCCACTTGTTCTTTTACCCATTGCCTCATATTCTGTCTCTGCACCTTCTGATTAGCTGTCTTCCTGTGCCTGGAAAGGCTCCCTCCTTACCTTTATCTCATGGAATCCCAGTTTTCCTTTAAAACTATTCCAGCAAATATCTTCTACATATTGCCTTTCCTGATTTATCCAGTTGCTAGTTATATCCCTCCAAAAACTAATTTTTAGATATTTCATATATTTTCCAAACATATGTACATGTGCAAACATTAAAGAAATATGTGTATATTTAAATGTATGCATATGCATACATATCTATTCACACTATCAAAGGTCATATAGTCCAACCCCTTTATTTTACAGATAAGGATACTGAGATCCAGAGAAGATAAGTAACTTTTCCAACTAATAAGTATTTGAGGCAAAATTCAAATCTCAGGTTTTTATTATTCCAAGTCTGGTACTCTATTTAATGCACCATGCTGTCACTAATCTGTATCTTTCTGATTCACATATATAATATCTACACATCTCTCTCATTAGACCAGGAGTCCTTTGAAGTGAGAGACTTTTTCATTTTTATTGCTATTATCTCTGGTATTTATGATGGTACCTCATACATAGTAGATCTTTAAAAAATTTTTAATGATTGACTTCTGAGTCTCAGTATCTTTCATTATAAAATAGGGGAGCTGGACTCTATTACCTACTTGAAAGATCCTTTCTGTCACTAAATCCTTAACACTCTGAGTCTATTCATTGTTTCTGAATCCCTGTCGTGCACATACTGCCTGTATGACATTGGACAAGTTATTGAATTCCTGTCAACCATACCTTCTTTATCATATTTCCAATATTAATTAGAGTGATGAACTAGATGGCTTTGAGAGTTCCTTCTAGCTTGAAATGTATGTTCTATGATCTTCTGATTAATAATGAAAGATTTGAGGCAGAGTTTGAATTGTACTCTGTAACATAGCTAGAATTTGGATAAGCCAAGAGGAGTGGCTAAGTAAAATGTTTGAGAGAGGGCAGCTCTGTGTGTGTGTGTGTGTGTGTGTGTGTGTGTGTGTGTGTGTGTCGGGGAAGTCTTTAAAAACACATGTAACACAAATACAGCTAAATAAACACATTATTGTTATAAAACACAAAAATGGTTAATAGATTTGGAAGTCTTCTTTTGTGAAACAGTAGGAGATAAAGAAAATGTTGTATAATATTGATTGACACCCTAAAGTATAATATATGATCTATTTCAATAAGAGAGTATGGTAACAGTGTTTGAAGGACTAAAGTGGAAAGGTTCATAAGAAGGATGCTATAAGATACCAGCTTCAGAAGTGTCCATCCTAGGTAGTCAATTATCCTGATGTGTTCCTATTATTATAAAAAAAAGCAGGAAACATCTTGCACATTGAGTATAAGTAGTTACCCCATGAAAGATGCTAAATAGAGTAAATCAGTGTCGTCACTTCCCGCATGAGGATTGAGTTTAAGATCTCCTAGATTCAGAAACTCAGAAATGTCCTACCTCTATGTGGTTGTTTTTTTTTGTTTGTTTTGTTTTTTTCTTTTTCCTTGACCCATACTTCATTATTTCTACTCCAGTCTACTGAAGAAGGTGTTGTGCATTGAGTGCCTACTTGAAGAAGCACTTACGACAATGTTTAGAGACATCACTCATATAATATAAAGGTGAAAAATAAACAAAACTAACCAAAATGGTAGAAGTAGTGTTCTTGGAATCAAGCTGCACCCACTTCTTCATTTTCAACTCAACAAAGTATATTGAAATAACAAATCCTATCTTACCATTTTTACATATTCCCTCTTGAACTTTGCATTTTGGATCTTTCTGGAAAATTTACAAGAGATGACTCCTATAGACTTTCTTTCTCATGAAGATAGAATGGCATAGTCAATGGAAACTGACTTGGAAACCAGGAAGACCTAGTCAAATCTCACTTCTGACAGGTATTAACTGTATTATTTTGGGGAAGTCATTAACCTCACATTGCCTTAAACAATTCTTAGTTTCCTCATCAATAAAATACAGCTAATTATAGGACCTTTCTCTCAAGATTGCTATGAGGATAAAAAGATTTCATATCCAAAATGATTTATATATATTAAAGTACTATATAAACACGATTACTGTTATCGTTACATTATTAGGTAGTTGACATCTAAATGGGGAAGTGATCCTGACTTCTGAGGGTTATATCATTATCATACAAACTGGGTCACCTCCTACCAAGTGGGAGATGATAATATATCTAAGACTGGAGGATACTTCAAAGACCATCAAGTCTTCCTCCCTGACTACATAGATAAGAAAATGAAGGCCCAGAAAAATTAAGTCACTTGACCAATAATTCTGCAGATAATCATGATGAAAGGCAAGATTTTGTTTGGAGGATGAACCTAGAGATAGAGCAGATTGATGAAATTTTATAGCTACAACCACCTAAGTGCCACAGTGAATAGAGTGCTGAGCCTGGAAGCCAAGAAGACCTCCCTTTCTGAGATCAAATCTGGTCTCTTGCTAGTTATTTGACAATGTTCAAGTTGCTTAATATATTTGCCTCATTTTCCTCATCTGTAAAATGAACTGGAGAAGGAAATGACAAACTACTCAAAGTATCTTCGCCAAGAAAACCCAAAATTCAGGTCTTGAATAGTTGGACATGATTGAAACAACTCAACAACCAAAAAGGTTACCTACTCAAATGATAGAATGGTTGGCATTAAATGTAATAAAAACATAGCAAGCATTTATTGTACTAGAAAATGTACATACAAAGAAATACCCTCAAGGAATTTACATTATATAATTTACATAAGGGTAGGATTAAAAATACTTCACTTGGTTTAGGTCCGGCTCTTTAGGAAAGAATTTTTGTGATTAAGTTAAAATATCAGAGTTCAATGTGCACAATGCTTGTAAACATTTGAATCACAGTTGCCAAAGTGATTTTACTGAAGCATAGTTCTATGCATCCCATCACTGGCTCTCTAAGAACTAATTTATGCACCCCTGCTTGTCATTCAAGGACCTTCACAAACTCCTCTCCTGTTTTTATTACATATTATTTTCATAAACATGACATTCCATTTCCAATCTCTTTGTTTTTATATAGGATATAATATATGATTGAAATGTACTCTGTTCACAATTTGGACTTATACCCAATGTGCATACCCTTTGACCCAACAATAATACTTCTAGGGCCATATCCCAAAGAGATCATAAAAATGGGAAATTGACCCACGTGCACAAAAATTTTTATAGCAGCTATTTTTGTGGTGGCCAAGAACTGAAAATAGAGAGGATGCTCATCAATTGGGGAATGGCTGAACAGATTGTACTATCTCAAGGTAATGGAATACTATTGTGCTATAAGAAATGACATATAGAGCATCTTCAGAAAAACCTGTAGACTTACATGAACTGATGCTGAGTGAAGTGAGCAGAGACAGGAGAACATTATATACAGTAGGAGCTACAATATGCAAGGACTGTATGCAAGGACCTTCACAGTAATGTAAAGACCAAAAATATTTTCAAAGGACTCATGATGCAAAATGCCATGCATATCCAGAGAAAGAACTGTGGAGTTTTTTTTCTTGGTTTTTTTCTTGTATTTAAATTTATTTATTTAAGTAATCAACATTAATTTCCACAAAATTTTGGGTTGCAAATTTTCTCCCCATTTCTCCCCTCCCCCCACCCCACAACACCGAGCATTCTAATTACCCTTATCACCAATTTGTCCTCCCTTCTAACATCCCTCCCTTCCCTTATCCCTATCTTCTCTTTTGTGTTGAAGAGCAAGATAAATTTCTATACTCTATTACCTGTATTTCTTATTTCCTAGTTGCAAGAACAATACTCAACAGTTGTTCCTAAAACTTTGAATTCCAACTTCTCTTCAACCCTCCCTCACCACTCATTCCCTTTGGGAGGGTAAGCAATTCAATATAGACCGTATCTATGTAGTTTTGCAAATAACTTCCATAATAGTTGTGTTGTGTAAGACTGACTGTATTTTCTCTCCATCCTATCCTGCCCACCTTTCTTCTATTTTCTCTTTTGGTCCTATCCCTCCCCAAGAGTGCTCCCTCATCCCACTGCCCTCCCTTCCATTATCCACCACACCCTGCTTAGCTCCTTCTCCCCCACTTTCCTGCATTGTAAGATAGTTTTTCATACCAAAATGAGTGTGCATTTTATTCCTTCCTTTAGTTGAATGTGATGAGAGTAAGCTTCATGTTTTTTTCTCACCTCCCTCCTTTTCCCCTCCACTGAAAAGTCTTTTACTTGCCTTTTATGAGAGATAATTTACTCCATTCCATTTCTCCCTTTCTCCTCCAAATATATTTTTCTCTCACTGCTTAATTTCATTATTTTAAGATATAATCCCATTCTATTCAATTCACCCTGTGCTCTCTGTCTCTGTGTGTGTGTGTGTGTGTGTGTGTGTGTGTATGTGCATGTAATCCCACCAACTACCCAGTTACTGAAAAAAGTTTCAAGAGTTACAAATATTGTCTTTCCCTGTAGGAATGTAAGTAGTTCAACTTCAATAAGTCCCTTATGACTTCTCTTTGGTGTTTACCTTTTCATGCTTCTCTTGATTCTTGTGTTTGAAAGTCCAATTTTCTTTTCAGCTCTGCTATTTTCATCAAGAATGCTTGAAAGTCCTCTATTTCATTGAAAGACCAGTTTTTCCCCTGAAGTATTATACTCAGTTTTGCTGGGTAGGTGATTCTTGGTTTTAGTCCTAGTTC
>CM053771.1:130073826-130114400 GCA_028658325.1 Potorous gilbertii | reverse complement strand
CACAGAAAGCCCTGAGGCTGGGGAGCAGCATTTGAATCTCAGAACCCAAGCACTAGCTGGGTGGACCTAGGCGGGGCTGGAGAGGACTCTCAGAAGTCAAGTAACTGGCTGGGAAAATGCCCAGAAAAGGGAAAAAAAATAGGACCATAGAAGGTTATTTTCTTGGTGACCTAAGGATTGCAAGCTTCCTCTCTGATGAGGAAGAAAACTGCTTACCATCAGGTAAAGACATAGGAGTCAAGGCTTCTGTATCCCATACATCTGAAATAGATATTCAATGGAATCAGGCCTTGGAGGAGCTCAAAAAGGATTTTGAAAATCAAGTTAGACAGGTGGAGGAAAAACTGGGAAGAGAAATGAGACATATGCAAGAAAAGCATGAAAAATGGGTCAATACCTTAATAAAGGAGACCCAAAAAAATGCTGAAGAAAATAACACCTTGAAAAATAGGATACCTCAATTGGCAAAAGAGGTTCAAAAAGCCAATGAGGAGAAGAATGCTTTCAAAAGCAGAATTAGCCAAGTGGAAAAGAGGTGCAAAAGCTCACTGAAGAAAATAGTTCTCCCAAAATTACAATGGAACAGATGGAGGCCAATGACTTCCTCAGAAATCAAGAAATCACAAAACAAAACCAAAAGAATGAAAAAATGGAAGAGAATGTGAAATATCTCATTGGAAAAACAACTGACCTGGGAAATAGATGCAGGAGAGACAATTTAAAAATTATGGGAGTACCTGAAAGCCATGATTAAAAAAAGAGCTTAGACATCATCCTTCATGAAATTATCAAGGAAAACTGCCCTGATATTCTAGAACCAGAGGACAAAATAAGTATGCAAGGTATCCACCGATCACGCTCTGAAAGAGATCCAAAAAGAGAAACTCCTAGGAACATTGTGCCCAAATTCCAAAGTTCCCAGGTCAAGGAGAAAATCTTGCAAGCAGCCAGAAAGAAACAATTCCAGTATTGTGGAAATACAATCAGGATAACACAAGATCTAGCAGTTTCCATATTAGGGAATCGAAGGGCATGGAATGGGATATTCCAGAAGTCAAAGGAACTAGGTCTAAAACCAAAAATCACCTACCCAGCAAAACTGAGTATAATACTTCAGGGGAAAATATAGTCTTTCAATAAAATCGAGGACTTTCAAGCATTCTTGATGAAAAGACCAGAGGTGAAAAGAAAATTTGACTTTCAAACAAAAGAATGAGTAGAAGCATGAAAAAGTAAATAGCAAAGAGAAGTCATAAGGGACTTACCAAGGTTGAACTGTTTACATTCCTATGTGGAAGGAAAATATTTGTAACTCCAGAAATTTTTCAGTATCTGGGTAGTTGGTGGGATTACACACACATACACACACACACATACACACACACACACACACACACACACACACACACACTTGCACCCATGCATGCACATACACACATGCACACACACACAGAGACAGAGAGCACAAAGTGAAATGAATGAGATGGGATCATATCTTAAAAGAAATCAAAGTAAACCATGAGAGAGAAATGTAGTGGGAGGAGAAAGGGTGAAATGGAATGGGGTAAATTATCTCTCATAGAAGAGGCAAGCAGGAGACTTTTTAGTGGAGGGAAAAAGAGGAGAACAGAGAAAAAAAAAGAAACATGAAATTTACTCTCATCACAATCGACTGGAAGAAGGAATGAGATGCACACTCATTTTGTTATGAAAACCTATCTTCAATGAAGGAAAGTGCGGGAGAGGTAGATGAGCAGCATTGGGGGGGATGATGGAAGGGAGGGCAATGGGAGGAGGGAACAACTTAAAGTCAACACTTGGGGAGGGACAAGCTCAGAAGAGAGAATAGAAACAATGGGGGGCAGGATAAGAGGTAAGGAAATACAGTTAGTATTACACAAGACGACTGTTATGGAAGTCATTTGTAAAACTACAAAGATATGGCCTATATTGAATTGCCTGCCTTCCCAAGGGGAAAGGGTTGGGTGGGACGGATGGGGAGAGGTTCGAACTCAAAGTTTTAGGAACAACTGTCGAGTATTGTTCTTCCTTCTAAGAAATAAGAAATACAGGTAATGGGGAATAGAAAGTTATCTGGCCCTGCAGGACAAAAGAGAAGATGGGGATGGGAGAAGGGAGGGATGATAGAAGAGAGGTCAGATTGGTGATGGGGGAAATTAGAATGCTCAGTGTACTGGGGTGGGGGGAGTGGAGAAAAGGGGAGAAAATTTTAGAACCCAAAATTTTGTAAAAATTAATGTAAAAAGTTAAATAAATAAATACATATTTAAAAAAATAAAGAATAAAGAAAAAAATCGGAAACTATAAAAAGAAAAAAAAAAGAGAAAAAAGAAAGAAAACATTGCTTTCACCAGATTGACTCTCTTGAATAATGACCTGGTTCACACCTAATGTTATTCATTTGTAGGCTGTGAGAGAGGGAATTCTACTATTGATACATGCTATTGAAATTTATTTCTCCTATACCTTTTAAACCAGTCTCCTATGTTGTATCTCAAAACACCCACACAATTATCCTGAGATCAATAGGCCAATAAGAAAACTAAGCGTGTAATGTAATGTTTAATTATTTTGATCCTTAAGCAAGTCATGGCATTTCAGCTTCTACCATATCTTTCCCATTGTCTTCTTTCCAGTTACAAAAGCCTCACCTCTGGTTTGGAATTTTATCACCTCTTGACATCTAATTGATATTTCTACATCCATTTTATTCTTTATTGTTTAATCATAATGACACTTCTAAAACACAGGCTTGACTATGACATTCCCCTACTCAAAATATCTCTAACATCTCGATGGTCATCAATTCATATGTCACAGGATGACAGGATTGCAAAATATCAGGGCCATAGGACAAAATGTTATGTTTTACAGTATCAGATTTCATAAAATTAAAGGATCTTGTCTGGAAAGTGATTTACAGTTTGTCTAGTCTCATGTCTTACTTTAAAGATGAACAAATTAAGACCCCAAAATGAAAAATGACTTGTCTAATTTCACACACACACACGTGTGTGGCATAGAATGAGAGACAGAGATGGAGAAGCAGAGAAAGACAGAGAAATAAGAGAAAGAGTGGGGATTTGAACATAGGCCTTCTCATTCCCAAATCCCCAACAGCCAATCATAAAAAGCTTTTTACTATATATCTCCAACTTACAAGTCTTATTTCACATTTCCCTCCTAGATGAATTCTTTTTGAGATAGACTGACCTACTTGCTACTGACCATACCTGATATTTCAACTTCTGTCCTTTTATTATTTCAATTTTATTTTATTCTTAGTTCCAAATTTTCTCTCTCCTTCTTTGCCTCACCTCCCCCACCCATTAAAAGGCAAGAAAATGTAATGCCCATTACAAATATATGTAGTCATGAAAAATGACTTGCAGCACTTACCATGTCCCAAAGGAAAATAAAACAAAGAAGGTAAAGAACACATATTTTGATCTGCACTCACAGTCCATCATTTCTGTGTAAGGGTGGATAGAAGTTTTCATCATGAAGTCTTTGAAATTGTGGTTGAGTATTTTGTTGATCAGCTCTCCTAAGTCTTTAAGTGTAAATTGAGTTTAATAGTGTTGTTTTACACTTATTCTCCCATTTCTACTTCTTTCACTTTTTACTAGTTCATACAAGTTGTCCTAGATTTCTCTGAAAATATTTCCTTCTCAATAGTATTCTATCCCATTCAAAAAATAATTTCTTTGGTCATTCTCCAGTTGAGAGGTCGGTCTTACATTTCCAATTCTTTGTTACTACAAAAGGAGTCATTATAAATATTCTGATGTGTTTGCTTAGGGGACTTTCCTTCATACTCTGAATTACAACCCTAGTAGCATTTTCATTGTCTCAAAAAGTATACTTAATTTAATAATATTTTGAGTAGTGTTACAAATTGCTTAACAGGATAGGTGGAGCAATGCAATGTATAATAACAGTGTACTAAAGATCCTATTTTGATAATAAATCATTCATCATTTTTTACTTTCTTTTTTTGTCAACTTAACCTTGCTGATGTGGGATTGTACCTCAAAATCATTTGAAAATATATTTTTTCTAATTATTAGTCATTTAAAGCACAGATATCACCCATAAGTTACATGTAGTCAGCAAAATTTCTTAAATGCAAGTTGAGTCAAATTAAGATATAGTTGGAAAATGATTAACAAAATAAATAAACATATAATACAACATATATAATCTTAATTTGTAGTTTTCCAAGTCTGAAATCCATTTCAGATTGAGTTTGACATCAATTATTTAAATTACTTCTTCATGTTACTATTTATAAATTTTATTTCTTCCTCTGACTATTGATCAGTTGGGAAATGGTAATTATTCTTATACATTTGACAGTTCACTGTGTGTGTATGTATGTGTGTTAGAAATGAAATCATTATCTGAGAAATTTCAGCAAATATTTTTTTCCCAAATGACTTGCTATCTTTCTGATATTATCTGCATAAGTTTTGTTTGCACAAAATATCTTATTTGTATGTAATTAATATTTCCCATTTTACCCCTGGTGAACCTCTTTATGTCTTGATCATTCACGAATTATTCTCAGGAATTTGTTAATTCTTCTACTATCCACTAATTTGATTTTGACATCACCTTTCATGACAATATTGTGTGCCAATTTGGAGCTTATTTTGGGATATAGAGTGAAATGTAGGCCTATACTTTGTTTCTGTCAACTACTTCCCAGTTTTCCAAAAAGTTTTTTTTCCAAACAATGAGTTCTTGGGGGGAGGAGCCAAGATGGAGGAGTAGAAAGACACACATATGCTTAGCTCTTACCCCATAGCCCATAAAATACCTGTAAAGAAGGACTCTCAACAAATTCCAGAGCAGCAGAATCCACAGAACAGCACAGTGGAGGAGATTTATGTTCCAGAGAGACCTGAAAGACCAATGAGAAAGGTCTGTTGTGCAGCAATGTGAAGCAGAGTCCAGCCCTGCCTTGGCCATGCATCACTGAAAGGAGCGGATCAGAGCAGGCTTCAGGGACAGAATTTCCAGTGGTACCAGAGATCCCTCAACCCACACGCACCAAAGGTCAATGAGAGGATCTTTCCAACTGGCCAGGAAGAGAGCGGATGTCTCCATAACTCTGGCTTCCTCAGGTGGCAGCAGGAGAAGCAGCAGCAGACCAGGCTCCCAAAGCAGGCAGTAGCCAGCATCCATTGTTGAAGGTCTCATCAAAAAGCCCCTGAGCGAACTGAACCCTGGATGGAGGCCTTGCAGCAGCTGATCTTAATCTCACACTGAATAGCAACCCTGCCCCCCAATCCCCAAAAGCCCCTGAGGCTTGGGAGCAGCTCATTTGAATCTCAGCCCCCAAGTGCTGGCCTGGTGGAACTGGAGGCCAGGTGTTTATGGAGAGGAAACTCAAAAGTCAAGGAACTGGCTGGGAAAATGTCCAAAAAAGGGGGAAAAAATAAGACCATAGAAGTTTACTTTCTTGGGGAACAGGTGTCTCCCCCCCATCCTTTCAGATGAAGAACAAGTCATATTGTCAGAGGAAGTCAAGGCCTCTGCCTCCAAAGGAAACTTAAACTAGACTCAGGCAATAGAAGACCTTAAAAAACAAGTTATCAGCTTACTAAAGGAGAGCCAAAAAAATGCTGAGGAAAATAACAGCTTTAAAAAGAGGTTAACTCAATTGGAAAAAGAGGTGCAAAAAGCCAAAGAGGAGAAGGAGGTTTTAAAAAGAAGAATTAGCCAAATGGAGGAGAAGGTTCAAAAGTTCACTAAACAAAATAATCCGTTGAAGAGAGAATTGAGTTCAGGGAAATGAATGACTTTGAGTCAAATAATGAGTTCTTGCCCCAATAGCTGAGATTTTTGCATTAATCAAACAATAGGTTACTGTGCTTATTCTCTTTTGAGTATTTTGTATCTTATGCATACAATTAATAAAGCTTTCTACATCTTATACAGCATCAAATTTTTTTTGACAATTATGGTTTCAAATTATTTTGAGATTTGGTAATGGTAGGTCCCCTTCTTTACATTTATGAAAATTATTTCCTTGATATTCTGAACATTTTTTCCACCAAATGATTTTTAATGTTTTTTCAAGCTATATAATGTAGTATTTTAGGAATTTCGTTGAGATGTCATTGAATAAGTAAATAAATTTAGGTACTAATATAATTTTTATTATATTGACTCATTCCACTATCAAAGTTAATATGCCTCCAATTGTTTAGACATATCTTTACTTGTGTACAGCATATTTTTATTTGTGTTCTTAAAGTATCTATATTTCTCTTTGAAGGTACATACCTCTCAAATATTTTTGTATTGTCTGTAATTACTTTAAATGGAATTTGTCATTTTTCTTTCCTGCTATGTTTTGTTAACAATATATAGAAATCGTGATTTATGTGGATTTATTTTGTGTCCTGAAAATTTGATGAAGTTGTTCATTGTTTTAATAGACTTTGATTCTAAACTACTTTCTAGGATTTTCTTAAATAAATTTTCATATCATCTTTAGAATGAGAGTTTTCTTCGCTTTTTCATTCGATTCAATTCTGTGATCATATGTTCCCAGAAGTGTTGGGGATATAAATAAGAAAAATAAATGTATAACTTGTTCTCAGGATCTGGCAGTCTAATGATGGAAAACAACACAGAAAACAAAGCTGAACAGGGGAGACAGAGGAAACCACCAAAGGGTATCTTATGTGGGTGCAGATAGTTCTGTGGAATTGAAGGCAAGTACTGCTACTGATGAGAAAAGGACAGTTAAATAATTGTCTATGCTTATTCCCTTGCTATTGCTATAACTACTAATTTTAATCAAATGTTGAATGGTAATGGTGGTAAGGACCATCTCTGAATCACGTTTGATCTGACTGGAAAGGCCTATAGTTTGTATGTATTACAGTTAATGTCCATTCTTTTTGTTAGAGAGTTATTTATTGCTTAGTTGCATTCAGTGCTGTCTAACTCTTTGTGACTGCTTTTAATTTTGTTTTCTTTTTCCTTCAGAAATATATGAGAGTGGTTTTACACTTCCTTCTCCTACTCATTTTACAGATGAGGAAAACGAGGCAAACAGGGTTAAATGACTTTCACAAGGTGACACAGCTAGTAAGGATCTGAGGCCGTATTTAAATTCAAATCTTCCTGACTCCAGGGCCAGGACTCTATCCATTGCACTGCCAAGCACAAAAGTCTTTTCTACTTCTCTCAAAATAATCGTATGATTTTTCTATTCTATTTTTTTAATTTACATGGCCAATTATGCGCATAAAGTTCCTAGAAGTGAACCAATTCTGTATTCCTGGTATAAATTTAGCCCACTTTCATGAATGGTCAGCATAAGATATTAATATAATCTCCTTGTTTATCTTTAATTTAAAATAAAAATTTGCATCAAAATTCATCAGGAAAATTGTCCTTTACTTTCTTTTTTTCCTCTCTTTTCTTGTTTCTATTTTGACTTTCCTAGATTTATATATGAAGACATTGTTTGTGTGATAGAAGGAATTTAATAGGACTCCTTTACTTACTTTTTCTTTTCCTTTAAAATTATGTCATACTTTCATCTCATATTTATAAAAATAAAACAATATACTTGTACAAAAAGTTTTCGCTATAATAACAAAATATTCACTTTAAAGTTATTCAGGGGAAGAAGCCAAGATGTCAGAGTAGAAAGACTCACATATGCTAGCTCTGAAGCACAGCCCATGGAATTCCTGTAAAAAGAAATCCCAACAAATTCTGGAACAGTGGAAGCCACTCAGCAATGGAGTGAAGGAGATTTCTGTTCCAGAGAGCCCCGAAAAACCGATCCCAAGGGTCCATCGCGCACTGGAGAGGAGCAGAGCCTAGCCCTTCCCTGGCTGCGTGGCCCCAAGAGAAGCAGATCAGAGCAGGCTTCAGGGACAGAATCTCCGACGGCCACGAAAGTCCCTCCACCCACAGGTGCACAGGTCAGTGAGAGAATCTTCTGGACTGGCTGAGAGGAAAGCGGGGTGTCTCCATAACTGAGGGCCCCTCGGAGGGCAGTCGCAGAGGCAGCAGGTTGGCCAGAGGCTCCAGGAGCAGGCAGGACCTCGGATCCATTAAGGAAGGTCTCTGCATAAACCCCTTGAGGTAACTGAGCCTGGGAGGCAGCCCTGCCCCCACCTGAGCAACAGAACTTAAGCTCATATTAAATAGCAGCTGGGCCTGCCACTGAAAGCCCTGAGGCTGGGGAGCAGCATTTGAATCTCAGACCCCAGCAATAGCTATGCAGATCTGGGCAGGTTTGGAGAGGAATCTCAGAAGGCAAGTAACTGACTGGGAAAATGCCCAGAACAGGGAAAAAAAATAAGACCATGGAACGTTACTTTCCTGGGGGATAATCAAGTTAGACAGGTGGAGGAAAAAACTAGGAAGAGAAAGGAGATAGATGCAAGAAAAACATGAAAAGGAGGGCAGCATCGTGGGAATGGAGACTCAGAAAAATGCTGAAGAAAATAACACCTTGAAAAACAGGCTAAGTCAATTGGCAAATGAGGTTCAAAAAGCCAATGAGAAGAAGAATGCTTTCAAAAGCAGAATTACCCAAGTGGAAAAAGAGGTTCAAAAACTCACTGGAGAAAATAGTTCTCTCAAAATTAGAATGGAAGAGATGGAGGCTAATGACTTTCTGAGAAACCAAGAAATCACAAAACAAAACCAAAAGAATGAAAAAATGGAAGAGAATGTGAAATATCTCATGGGAAAAACAACTGACCTGGAAAATAGATCCAGGAGAGACAATTTAAAAATTATGGGACTAGGGCAGAGCGAAGATGGCGGAGCAGAAAGACTCACCTACACTTGCTCCGAACCCACAGCCCATGGATTTCCTCTAAAAAGAACTCCCAACAAATTCTGGAACAGTGGAAGCTGTGGAGAAACACAGTGAAGGAGATTTCCTTTCCAGAGAGCCCTCAAAAACCGATCCCAAATGTCCATCGCGTACCAGACAGGAGCAGAGCCCTCCCCTGCTCTGCACCTGCCACCCAGCACTGAGAAGAGCAGATCCGAGCAGGCTTCTGTGATGGAACCTCCAGCGGCCTCGAAGGTCCCTCCACCCACAGACAAACAGGTAAGTGAGAGAGACGGGCTGAGAGGGGAGTGAGGTGTCTCTGGGACTCAGACCCCCTCAGGAGACAGTGGCAGAGGCAGCAGGTGGCCAGAAGCTCCCACAGCAGGCAGAAGCTCTGCAGCAGCTCCATTACAAAAGTTTTCTGCATAAACCCCCTGAGGGAACTGAGCCTGGGAGGTGGCCCTGCCCCTACCTAAGCACCAGGAATTAAGTTGTCATTGAATAGCAGCCAGGTCTGCCGCTAAAAGTCCTGAGGCTGAGGAGCAGAATTTGAATCCCAGACCCCAAGCACTAGCTGGCAGAACTAGGCAGGGGTGGAGAGCATTCTCAGAAGTCAAGTAACTGGCTGGGAAAATACCCAGAAAAGGGAAAAAAACTAAGACCATAGAAGGTTATTTTCTTGAAAAATGATTCCACCATTCCTCTACGATGAGGAAGAAAACTGCTTACCATCAGGTTAAGGCACAGGAATCAAGGCCTCTGTATCCCAAATATATGAAATAGGTATCCCATGGACTCAGGCCATGGAAGAGCTCAAAAAGGATTTTGAAAATCAACTTAGACAGGTAGAGGAAAAACTGGGAAAAGAAATGAGAGAGATGCAAGAAAAGCAAGAAAAACGGGTCAATACCTTAATAAAGGAGACCCAAAAAAATGCTGAAGAAAATAACACCTTGAAAAATAGGCTAACTCAATTGGCAAAAGAAGTTCAAAAAGCCAATGAGGAGAAGAATGCTTTCAAAAGCAGAATTGGCAAAGTGGAAAAAGAGGTGCGAAATCTCACTGAAAAAAATAGTTCTCTCAAAATTACATTGGAACAGATGGAGGCTAATGACTTTCTGAGAAACCAAGAAATCACAAAACAAAACCAAAAGAATTACAAAATGGAAGAGAATGTGAAATATCTCATTGGAAAAACAACTGACCTGGAAAATAGATGCAGGAGAGACAATTTAAAAATTATGGGACTACTTGAAAGCTATGGTCAAGAAAAGAGCCTAGACATCATCCTTCATGAAATTATCAAGGAAAACTGCCTTGATATTCTAGAACCAGAGGGCAAAACAAGTATTCAAGGAATCCACTGATCACCGCCTAAAAAAGATCCAAAAAGAGAAACTCCTAGGAGCATTGTGCCCAAATTCCAGAGTTCCCAGCTAAAGGAAAAAATATTGCAAGCAGCTAGAAAGAAACAACTGCAGTATAGTGGAAGTACAATCAGGATAACACAAACTCTAGCAGCTTCTACATTAAGGGATGAAAGGGCATGGAATAGGATATTCCAGAAGTCAAAGGAACTAGTTCTAAAACCAAGAATCATCTACCTATCAAAACTGAGTATAATTCTTCAGGGGAAAATATGGTCTTTCAATGAAATTGAGGACTTTCAAGCATTCTTGATGAAAAGACCAGAGCTGAAAAGAGAATTTGACTTTCCAATACAAGAATGAGAAGAAGCCTGAAAAATTAAACAGCAAGGAGAAGTCACAAGGGACTTACCAAAGTTGAACAGTTTACATTCCTATATGGAAATACAATATTTGTAACTCCTGAAATTTTTCAGTATGTGGGTAGTTGATGGTATTACACACACACATACATACACACCCATATGTACACACACACATATACAGGCATGCACGCACACACATATGCACATGCATGCACACACAGAGACAGTACAGAGTGACCTGAATAGGATGGGATCATATCTTAAAAGAAATCAAGGTAAATGGTGAGAGAGAAATGTGGTGGGAGGAGAGAGGGTGAAATGGAATGGGATAAATTATCTCTCATAGACGAGGCAGGCAGGATTCTTCTTAGTGGAGGAAAATAGAGGATAGTTGAGAAAAAAAAACATGAAGTTTACTCTCATCACATTCAACTAAAGGAATGAATAAAATGCACACTCATTTTGGTATGAAAACCTATCTTACAATACAGGAAAGTGGGGAAGAATGAGATAAGCAGGGTGTGGTGGGATGATGGAAGGGTGGGCAATGGAAGGAGGGAGCCATTTGAAGTCAACACTCAGGGAGGGACAGGATGAAAAGAGAGAATAGCAACAATGGGGGCCAGGATAAGATGGAGGGATATATAGTTAGTCTTACACAACACGACTATTTTGGAAGTCATTTGCAAAACTACACAGATATGGCCTGTGTTGAATTGCATACCTTCCCAAAGGGAATGGGTGGGGAAGGAGAGATGGGGAGAGGTTGGAATTCAAAGTTTTAGGAACAACTGTTGACTATTGTTCTTTCTACTAGGAAATAAGAAATATAGGTAATGGGGAATAGAAAGTTATCTGGCCCTACAGGAGAAAAGAGAAAATGGGTAAGGGAAGGGAGGGATGAAAGAAGAGAAAGCAGATTGGTGATATGGGTAATTAGAATGTTCAGTGTATTGGGGAGGGGGGAGGGGACAAATGGGGAGAAAATTTGGAACCCACAATTTTGTGAAATGAATGTAAAAAGTTAAATAAATAAATTTATATTAAAAAAACATAGTAGTGTTCTTTAGGAAAAATGTCCCTCTATATCATTCTTCAAATTTATCTTGAATTGATTTTTTTCTTAATATAAGAGCATTTTGATGAGTCAGTACTTGAAGTTCCAATCTGTGTCCCTCATCACTTTATTAAAAAATACAGAATCTATGACATGATAAAAAATATTTAATATTTTCCATTCCACCTATAATCTATTATACAATCTTCCTTTAAAAACATTTCGGTAAGAAAAAAGGCAAGCTTCCTTTTTTTTTTACTTGCTTTCTTTTGCAGTCAACAATACTTTTTTTAATTTTAAGGACCAATAAATATGCAATGAGTTTTTACAAGCCCTCAGATTCTTACAGTGAAAATATTTGGTGTTATAACTAGCACCTGAAGTTCAATGCCATATGAAATTAACCAACAAATTCAATGCATCTTTATGGAAGGTAATTTTCTATCCTTCCATTTGAGTTGAATTAAGATATTAATTTTCATAAATAAATACACTAGCTTATTTTAAAGTAACAGTAGTTACTTTCAATCAATTTTAGCTCCTTTGTAGGGCTTTTTTAAAGCAATTCATGCTCATTTATTATTCTAAATAATGGAAACAAAGAAATGACAAATATCTAAATAAAAATCCTCAATTATTTTTCTACTTTAAAAATACAGTCACCATGACAGTTATGTAATATAAGTCCAGCACTAATTTTGTGTTAAGAATTACAAACCATAAATTCTAGGTACTTTGTTTTAAAAGGTGAATCTAATAACATTTGAAAATATTAATTCATTTCTTCAGAAAGTAGTTTTTGTTATTAATCTGAAATCAATACAAAAGGAACAACAAAACAAATAACAACACAAAGAAATGCACCAAAATTTTTGAAAATTTAAGTGAGTAGTCAGTATTTGTTTACTGACTAAAAAGTTTATACATATTTTTCCATATAGTTCAAAGTACTGTGTACAAGAAACCATAGAATAAATCACCTTGAAATCCAATTGAACTGAATATTGTAGGAGTACAAGCTTTATAACTTAAAATAGGTTTTACACAATTATTTGAAGTATCTTTGGGCCTTCAGGCTTCCTGCCCTGGTACTGTCTCTGCTGCATTTCATTCCCTATTACTAGAATACTCTCTTCTGTTAACACCTTGCACCCTGGGCCTGTTCAAGACCCCGGCTTCTATAAATGTCTTTGTCTTTCTGCCTAAGTTGTCCTGAGGAGGAAATGACTCAATAATTTTTATTTCTTTTCTTAATAAGAATTTGATTTTCTGCATTTTCTAGGTCATAGTGGAAGAAATGTTTTGGGAGAACAAAGCAATGGTGCTTCCTTTCATTACACTATTTTCACTACACTGCCCTCCATCTCCTCTCCCTTAAGATCTCAAATACACACTTCTGATATTATATTCTGTGAATTCCTTATTTCCTACAAACTTTACCTAAAATACTACCTTCTATACAAAGTCTTTCCTGATCACCTCAGTCCCTTTCCACTTGTGAATATTCCATCTCTCTTGAAATGTATTTCTTTAGCTATTCATCAATTCCCTATGAATCCATTATCTCTACTCTCCACCCCATCTTCCCCTTCATCCCCTGATATAAGCCCCTTGAATTCCTACACTATTTCATTTAAGATTTCATGTCCACAGAAAATAGTCCAGTGTCTTACACATGTAGATGTTCAATGAGTTTGTTCATTTAAGTCAAAATGAAGCTTCTTAGGATAGCTACTAAATTATTGAATGTCAAAACTGGGAATAGAGCCAAAGTCTTATGTGTAGTCTCATTTTCTTTCTATTACATCAAGTTGTCTTTAAATCAAATTAAACCAAGGAAGATAATTTCATAGATTACATTTCTCTGCTACTATATATCCTCTGACCTTTTCCATTCAGCTACTTTCTCTATAGTTTTGTTAATTTTCTAGTTTTAATCTGTATTTATATGCTTTGTCAGTTCAGTATATTACAAAGTTGTTTACACATATTAAAATTAGGAGTCTTGTTTTCTGGTACCAGACCTGTGATTAATTTCCCGTACAGTATTATGTAAATCATATTGCAATCTGGGACTCAGTTTCTTTATCTGTACAGGGATGGGGTTGAAGCATTTGACTTCTAAGGCCTCTTTCACTTCTAATATTTTCAAAGGCTAAGTTGTTCACTTATATCTGAATAGAGACAAAATTAAATAATTCACTTACAGGCTTTAAAGCAATTTGAATGAAAAGTACCCTTCCAATAAAGGAAAGAGGATACCAATAATAGTGATGATGGTCTGATTACTAAAATGGAGATGTAGGTACATCAGGGTATGAATGGCAGTGACAGTCACTCTGACATATAATTATATTTCCCCATTAATTCCAAAAAGGCTTATACATGAAGAACAATGCCAGCATCAGTATCAGCAGGGAAAAGAAATTGAAATTAACCAGCGCTAAGTGAACCTGACTGGAAGTTTCGATTATTGTAATGTTGTATACTCTCCATGCTTTATTTTCTTTTCATTCTCCATAAGTTGTCATCATGTTCCTTTATTAGTTTAGTCAATGCCCTTTATCAGTTTATATGTTTGTGAAATAAAGATTGTCACTCCAACTGGAAAGTATTATACAGGATTTTAATTGTATTGAGTTCAAATCCCTTTGGAAGGATGAGTTCAGAAAAATCTGCTATTCCTTTTTTCTTTTCCAATATATGCTAGTATTTGATCTTTTTCCTCCTCCCCTGCACCCAATTATCTGTGAACTAGTTCTTGATTTTCACATAAACAGTGAGCAATTCTTTGAAATGATGTAAAATGTAAGTTGCATGGGCTTCTATTATTAATTCAGTATTTTTCCAGATTTTGCAGTTAAATGAATGATTAATCAAAAATTGAAATTAAATTAACCCAAAATCTTGTGAAAATGAATGTAAAAATTTAAATAACTAAATCTATAAAAAAAAAACAACGAAAAAAAACCTGCCTCTTTTTTTTCCTACCTTCACCCATTGATAAACTGACTCAGTTTATAGTCTTCCCTTCTTTTATGGTAAGTTCCCTTATCACTTTGCTGATAAATCCTATCAGAACTTGGATGACTCTTGCCATTTGTCACTTTTGCTTTTACACATATGCAGATAAAAAAAATAGAGAAAATCACGCAAGTTTTTTGACTAGGTTCACCACAAATGAGTGTTATATCATCTCAACTGGGTCTTCACTCCTCTTAGCCCATCGTATTATGCCTCCCTTATCAATTCACTCTCTCATTTCCAACAATAAGTCATCCAAACCTTTTCATCTCTACTGTGTTCAAGATTTGTTCTATGTTGTCATATCAGCAGTACTGAGTTCCTGGTCAGTTCTTTTAGTCTGTTTCCCCAATCTTCTCTTCTGAGTTCTAGTGAGATCACTACAGATCCATTATGTTCTTGGGGACTAGCTGCAGTATCCTGTCCTGTCCTTACATCACAATACTATCCTTAGTCATTTGCTTGTATTTGTGATCTTATTCTGAATAAGTTAAACATTATGGTTTCTCCTTAGGTTTCTGATTACTACTCAGTACAGTGCTCTTTTAAATTCGTTTTTAGGCTAATTTTGGAAAAAGTTGGGCAGTGTTACTTCATTATCCTCATCCATCTTATTTGTTTTCATAGAGTAAAGATTATAAAGAGAAAGGTGGGATACTAGAGGCAGTCTTCCAGTAAATATGGAGAAGTATGGAATCAAAGGCACATATATGGAAGGGTCCAGGTGGATTGTTTGGCCCTGGAGAGAAGAATCAATTCTACATTAGAGAAAGAAATAAAGGTGGGGATGGCTATGGCTCATATTAAAGAGTTTTATCTTGAGAAAGGTGGAAGAATCAATTACCTCATATTGAATGGACTTTTGTGATTTAGTATAAGGAGACATTCTCATCTGTGTAGGTGGTGGGGATGGAATAGTATGAAAATTTTTAGTTTTTGAAGAAGTATTGTATTGGGTGGATAAAGAATGTAATAAGGAATAGAAATTTCCTTACTATATTTACAATCTAGTTGAGATGAGAAAATTTAGACTAGGAGTGAACACATTAAGAGATTTTTCTCTAGGACAGGTCAGCAGCAGAAGAGTAGGAGCAGAGGAAGACATTACAGAATCATATCATTGGCAGATATAGAGATACAGTAATAGAAAAGAGAAAACAAGATTCCAGAATACAGGACAGAGTAAGATTAAGTGAGAAGAAATATTCTAAAATCAGAGTTCTCATTCCCCTAGAAACACCAAGACAGCACAGATTCAATTCATCCACATACTAAATGGACTCAATTAGAGGGCAATACATAGTATGCCAATTAAAGGAGTGCTTCATTAATAGAGGAAAATTATTTGATTTGTTTAGCCTTATGTGAGTATTTCACTTGCAAAACGTTAGGCCTATATTAGTATACATCTGAAAGTTATCAATAAGGCCAGAAATTGGAGGAAGAATATGGTTATATAATGAAGAAAAGTGTGTCAAATAAATGCTTCCATCAATGCAGATTCTATGTGTGTCTTCTTGTTTTTGTACCTCTAATCTGACTACTTTTCTTATATTAAAAATGTTTCCTTCTCTTTTTTTTTTTACTGTAGCCTTAATTTATGAATGTCCTCCTGAATCATTTTATCTTATTCTTCTCTATGTCTTCTGCAGCAGTTCCTTGATACCTGAGATCATATTGCCTTGAGTCACTATCCAAAATACCTTACTCTGAGGTTGTCTCTTCATACACTCCAAGTACTCTACTGGTTTTCCCTACTACCCACTCCCCAACATTTTTGGTCCTCTGGTTCCAGCAGACTATTCCTTTAAGTATGTTTAAACTAGAGGCCTATCAGATCACCACTATCAAAATACTTCACAACGCTGGTATATATAAGCCCATTTATATTTCTTTCATAGGGCACAGCTGAATAGAACATCCTTCTGAAATGTCATCTACATGGTTGTCATCATTTGATTTAATTTCTCTCATCTCTACATGTAAGTTTCTGATTCCACTGGTTGTGATTAGCTGATAAGGATGGTTTCTAATGAATTCACTCGAAACATTGTCTTCTTTTTCCTTTGAGGTTGTGGGAGGTAGGGGAAGGTTTGGTTAAAATTTCATCATAATCTTGCTGCCTTTTTAATCTACTTACTGTATTATATTACTATGTCAAAAGACAGTTGGAAAAACTCAATAAGGGGAGGAGCCAAGATGTTGGAGTAGAAAGACAGGCATATGCTAGCTCCTCACCCACAGCTCGTAAAATAACTGCAAAGAAGAATTCCCAACAAATTCGGAACAGCAGAAGTCACAGTACAACAGAGTGGAGATTTCTGTTCCAGAAAGACCTGAAAAACCAACACCAAAGGTTTGTTGCACACCAGACACAGAGCAGAGCCCAGTCCTGCCTTGGCTGTGGCACCGAGGGGAGCAGATCTGAACAGGCTTCAGGAACAGAATCTCTGGCAACCGAGAAGGTCCCTCCACCCACAGGTGCACAGGTCAGTGAGTGACACTTCTGTGCTGGCTGAGAGGGGAGCGAGGTGTCCCCATAACTCAAGCCCCCTTGGGAGGCAGCAGCAGACACGGGCTCCCAAAGCAGGCAATAGCTTGGATCCATTGTCCAAGGTCTCTGTATAAACCCACTGAGGGAACTAAGCCCCATGTGGCAACCTTGTCACCACCCAGCAGCTGAACTTAATCTCACACTGAATAGCAGCCCTACCCCTGCCAAAAGCCCTGAGGCTGGGAATTGGTATACTGAGGCTGGGAAGCAGCATTTGAATCACAATCCCCAAGAGCTAGCTGGGCCAATCTGGAGGCAAGGTGGGTGTGAAGGCTTGACTAGACTCAGAAGTCAAGAAACTGGCTGGGAAAATGCCCAGAAATGGGGGAAAAGAATAACATCATAGAAGGTTACTTTCTTGGGGAACAAGGGTCTGCCCCCAACCCTTCGGAAGATGAAGAACAAGGAAGTCAAGGGCCCTCTCTCCAAAGGGGACTTAAACCTGACTTTGGAGACCTTAAAAATCAAGTTAACAGTTTCCTAAAGGAGAACCAAAAAAAAAAATGCTGAGGAAAATAACAGCTTTAAAAAGAGGCTAACTCAATTGGAAAAAGAGGTCCAAACAGCCAACAAGGAGAAGGAGGTTTTTAAAAAGTAGAATTAGCCAAATGGAGGAGAAGGTTCAAAAGCTCACTAAAAAAAATAATTCGTTGAAAGAGAGAATTGAGTCCAGGGAAAAGAATGACTGTGAGTTAAACCAAGAAGTTAGTATACAAAACAAAAAATTTTAAAAAAATAAAAGATGATGTGAAAAACTCATTGCAAAAACAGCTGACCTGGAAAATAGATCCAGGAGAAATAATTTAAAAATTATTGGGCTACCTGAAAACCATGATCAAAAAAGAGCCTAGACACTATCTTCCATGAAATTATCAAGGAAAATTGACCTGATGTTATAGAATGAGAGGGCAAAATGGATATTGAAAAAATTCATCAGTCACCCCCTGAAAGAAACACAACAGAGAAACTCCTAGGACTATTGTGGCCAAATTTCAGAGTTCCCAGATCAAGGAGAAAATACTGCAAGCAACTGGAAAGAAACAATTTGAGTACTGTGGAAATACAATCAGGATAACACAGGTTACACATAGATAGATAGAGAGTACAGGCTGTGTTACATCAGAAGAGATGACTTCCACATACACACACACACACACACACACACACACACACACAAAATAAGTAAAACAAAAAATAAAACAAAAGGGAGAAAGGAAATGGGGCAGGCTATAACTCATAAAAGAGATAAGAAAAATCTTATTCAACAGAGGAGATAAGGCAGAAGGGGAGAAGGGGGAATAAAGCTCCTCTCCCCATATATGGCTGAAGGAAGGAATTACATGCTCATTAAATATGATATGAAAATTTATAACACACCACAGGAAAGTAGGAGAGGAGGCAACAAGTGGAAAGAGAGGAATATTAGAAGAGAGGGCAAATTGGAGAAGGGAGTCACTAGAAATAAACACTTTTGAGAAGAGACAAGGTCAATTGTAGGGGGGAAAATAAGGGGGATAGGGTAGGTCAGAGGGCAATACAATTAGTATTACACAACATGATTACTATGGAAGTCTTTTGCAAAACAACGCATGTTTAGTCTGTATTGAATTGCTTCCCTTCTTAGTGGGGCTGCGGAAGGAGGGGAGAGGGAGAGAAGTTGGAATTCAAAGTAGTAGAAACGAACGTTGAGAATTTTTACTGCATATAATCGGGAAATAAGAATTACAGGGATAGGAGTATGGAAATTGATCTTGCCCTGCAAGAAAAGAAGGAAGATGGAGATAGGACAGGGGTTGGGTGTGATGGAGAGGAGGGTACATTGAGGGAGGGAACAACCAGAATGCAAGGTATTAAGAAGTGGGGAGAAGGGAGTGATGGGGAGAAAAATTGGTCATTTTACAAAGTTAGATAAAAGCAATTAGTATTGAAACAATAGACTGAATTACTTACTGAGAATAAATCAATGACATCTTTAGTTTGGGGAAAAGAATTTCAGTCTAACTTTCCAAGAGGAAGGTAACCTCTGATAAAATTTGGCATTGATAGAAAAGGCAAGATTTTAATGGTAAATTTGATTTTATGATTGCCATTTAATCAGGAACTAGAACATCTATAGAAAGACATGTAAGTCACTTAAGACTTGCCTAAAAGATGGTCCTTGGCCAAAGTGAAATTATAATCATATTTTAAACCTGGTTGTAGGAACTTGCCATTTTCAGATGATGTGGGACTACTAAGTGACTTCCTCTGAGTCTAACTCCAGATATGGGAAGCAAGAGAGCCGATCCAAGTCTCCCTTACATGATGCCAGTATGCTCATGAGATAATGGTATGAACTGCATAGGTGATCTCAAGGGAAGAGTGGGAGAGCAGCTTTTCATCATGGGCTGAGGTGGGATTCTCTGGACTCAATTTCCCCAATGACACCTAGCAGACTTTCAGTCTGACTGAATACAGTGGACAATCTACTTCTGCCAGGAATAGACATGAAGTTGGGGAGATATTGTTTCCCTGCAATGTCCCTACTCTCAGCGGCAATTCTCTATAGTCAAAGGTTTATAAGCTTAATACCAGATCTATTCAATTATAGGTTATGGGTAGAGGAACATCCGAGGCTGCCTAAAATTAAGCTATTAGGCATAGAACTTTAGACCAACAATATTAAGTAAGAGTCTTTTTATTCTTAGTAATACTGAGGAGACAATTAGATCAAGGGATTGTGAAGTTAGCAACATAAATATTATCTTTGTCTCAGTTGGCTTATGTTTTAAAAAAATCCTTTTATGGTCCATATTGTAAATACTTTAAAAAGATGTATCACCTCACCAAAAGTTTGATTTGCTTTATCTGTTATAAACTGTGTTAAAAATGAAAAAAAAAGATTATAGCAATAAAAAAAAAAACAGAAAACCTAAAATTCCTGGGGAAATGTTCACAATGAGGAAATAAAACTTTGCAATTAAGAAGAAAAGAAAAAACTCAATATCAGAGTTTACCACTTATAAAATATGCTTACTTTAGAAAGTAGCAAAGTGTCATAAGAGGTACCAAGCCACAAGAGAGATTTAAAATAAAATATCTGAAAATAATTTTAATTATGAGATCATAATTGTGGCATGGCATGCTGTAGGAAAAACTATTCTAACTCTGCACCATTTAGCATTATGTGGGTTTTAAAGCTCTGGTAGTGTAACCTGTTTTCCTCTCATAAATCCTGGCAAATGACAAAGATTAACTCAAACAACACAAAACATGATTATACAGTGAAGGGAAGATCAAAGTAAATAAAGATAAATTGAGATATTGATATACATATGCAATTGAATTCTTACTAGGTCAACAAAGGAAAATAGATTGAGAAATGTACTGAGTATATGTAAATTAAGCTAAACATGATTCCATCTATGGAGAAACATCCTCCATCAATATAGATTTATAACTAGAAAGTTAGTTGGGAATACTGATTTGTTACATCACTTGTCCATGGTGATAGAGTTAATTTGCAGGAATCAATATCTTCCTAACTCTAAAGTTTTCTATCTATTATAACATATCTATAGTTCAGTGATATCAGGGTAAGTATGAAAAATCTCCAATATTAGCTTGATTATGGATTTAAATTGGGAAGGAGCATCAAAAGTCATTGAATCCAACTTCTTCATTGGCATATGAGAAAAGGAAGGAGAGAGAGGTTAAGTGACTTGGCCAGCGTTACAAAGGCATTTTTTTTTTGTCTAAAGAGATTACATTTGAGAACTCATTGATGTGGTTCATCCTTCTAGAGGAAGCTCTCAGGTGATTCATGCTTTTCTATCCCAAGTGACCCTTGTTCTTATTCTCCCATAAACCTTTCACAGAAGGACTGTGGAACATTTTGAATGTCTTTATTCATCTTTGTTGATATTTCATAGATAACAAGTGCATTTGAGCTATTCCTGAGTTTTATTTTACCCTCACTAAATGACTTTTCTTCTCTACAAATAATATCTGTTTTCCTGGTGACATCTTTTTCATTATTTCATGCACATACACACATATGTGTCACTATAGCTATATATATATGCATATCCAATAAAATATATCATATCACATTATATTACAAAATATGATATAAATATTATCATATAATGTAATATGTACTAGGTTCTTTCATATATGTATCAATACATGTATGTGTGTGCACATATACATATATATTTATATGTATGTATATATTTATATATAAAATCATAAAATGGAAATTATGGACAAATATACTTACAGATATTTGGGGAGGAATAATGAAGGAGCAATTCCTATGCCTGTTTCAGTGTAGTGAGATACATTTATTATGTATCCATGAAAAAAGCAAAACAAAACCAAAAAACAGACTAAATATCTACAGGGATACAAAGGGGAAAGTGAAATTTCAAGTTAGTTGCCACTAAGTATCTAACAGTATCTATATAATATCAAAATAATTACTGAATTTGAATGAAAAAAGTTAAAGAAACGAAGACCATTCTCGCTCATTTTATAAATTATCATAAAGAACAGCCAGCCCTATGTTTGACTTTGGAAAAAAAATAGAAATATGAGATTAGACATGTTTTTTCCACTCATTGATCTTTTATTATTGACTAGGAACATATTGTACTCCACAAAATGAGTTACAACGTAGATTTTAATTTTCTTAAATAAACCTTCGTCAAAACAATTTTATTGATATTGTTTTTCTATAGCAACTTCATTTCCTAATATATTTCTCCTTGTCCAAGGAGCCGTCCTTTATTTGAAGAGAGAGATAAAGAGAGAAATAGAAATACAGACAAAGAAAGAGGGACAAGAAGAGACAGAGGCAGAGAGATTCAGAGAGTCAGAGAGAGAAAAATTGGAAAGGGAAAAAACAGTTCAGCAAAACTAATATATTTGTCATATTTGACTACTATTTTGTGCACTGCTCCATAGCTTCAGACTATTACTTGTAAAAGTAGAGGGGGATTATGTATCCATTTCCCCTTTTCTTTTTTTCTCAGCTAAAATTTTTGCTTCTCATTTCACTGAGAAAATTAAAACAACTAAAAGTAAATTCCTTCTCTCATTTTCTTCATTTAAAATTACTTTGATATTACCTCTACTCCCGTCCTTTTTCTGAAGTTCTGAGCAAGAAATGACCATTCTCCTTGCCAAGGAAAACATTTCTTTGCTCATGTGCACTTTATTCTCTCCTTTCTTCAGTCTTAAGAATCTCTTCTGTTTACATTTTGATGACACACTAGTCCTTGATTACTATCTATCTCCCTGAGTAGTCTTTCTTGGGCTCCTCTTCTGGCTCATCATCTATATGACACCACACTTTGACTCAGCTCCCTAGACTGGACCAAGCTTTGGCCATGAACCCCCATTCCCAATTTTTTAAACAATAATATCCTAACAGTTTCTGTTCTTTGCTGCTTCCTGAAACTGAAGTCAAATGAAATTTTATAACTACTAGTGGTGCTGCTACTAACAGCACCAACCCCTGGTATGAGAGGGAGGAGTTATTTTCAAATATTTTAAGCCCCTATTTATAGGGCCTATCTATTTATACAAATTTGATTAAAATATTATTACAAAATTCAAGGCCCCATATGAGATATGCTAATTTATCAAAGAATATTTCAAAAAAAAGAGGAAGGGGCAGAGCAAGATGGTAGGATTAAAAGCAGGAACTTCCTTGGCCTCTCTCCCAAAGTCCTCCAAGAACCTGTAAAAAATGACTCTAAACAAATTTTAGAGCTACAGAACCCACAAAATGTCAGAGTCAAACATACTCCCAGCTCACAAAAAGTGGAAACAGAGACAGAAAGGGTCTATCACACTGGAAAGTGGGCAGACCAGTTAGGCATGAGTTGCACCAGTACAAAGAGGCCTGAGTAAGCCTCAGATGACTGAACCATTGGCAGCTCTGGGAGTTTCGACACTTCTCAACCCCAAAACACCAAAAAAGTCAGAGGGAAAATTCTGTGGGGCATGGAA
This sequence comes from Potorous gilbertii, assembly GCA_028658325.1. Classification (NCBI taxonomy): domain Eukaryota; kingdom Metazoa; phylum Chordata; class Mammalia; order Diprotodontia; family Potoroidae; genus Potorous; species Potorous gilbertii. Next base: position 130,091,194 of record CM053771.1, on the reverse strand, counting down.
GAAAGACAAATGCAGGGTCGGTCTGAATTTGGCCCCAACCACAGGACAGTAGGGGTGGCAGCTCTGACTGGTGGTGGTGGCAGTTACCAGTGGTGGTGGCAGCACCAGCACAAGTAGTGACAGAGGCTGATGCAAGAGTTCTGGGCCCACAGACAGTGGGGAATTGAGTGGCTGATACAAAATCCCTGAAGCCAGGGACAGGACACACTTCCCCATCCCCCATCCCCACTAGAAGCAGAGTCCTGCCTTGACAAAGAATTAGAAAGACAAGCATTTGACTGAGAAGATGTGTAAATATCATGAAAGAATTCAGACTACAGAATCTTACTTTGGTGGCAAAAAAAGATCAAAACATACAACCAGAAGACAACAAAGTCAAAGCTCCTCCATCAAAACATCCAAGAGAAATGTGAACAGGTCATGGAAGAACTCAAAAAAGATTTTGAAAATCAAATAAGAAAAGTGAAGGAAAAAATGAGAATAGAAATGAGTCATGCAAGAAAATCATGAAAACTAAGTCAACAGATTGCTAAAAGGGATGTAAAAAATATTGAAGAAAATAACACCTTAAAATAGACTCACTCAAATGGCAAAAGAAGTCCAAAAAGTCTATGAGGGAGAATAATGACTTAAAAAGTAGAATTGGACAAATGGAAAATGAGATTCAAAAGCTCAATGTAAAATATAATTCCTTCAAAATTAGAATGCAGAAAATGGAAGCTAATGACTCTGGGAGAAATCAAAATATTTTCCCTTTATCCATTTGGCAAAAGAAAATAGAAAGAAAAGAATGAAAAATAAATAGAAGACAATGCGGATTATCTTATTGGAAAAACCACTGACTAGGAAAACGCAGGGAAGAGAGATAATTTAAAAATAATTGGGAGGAGAGAAGATGGTGGAGTAGAAAGATAAATAGACGTTTAGCTCTTACACCACAGCCCATAAAACACCTGTAAAGAAGAAATCTCAACAAATTCTAGAGCAGCAGAAGCCACAGAAAAACAGAGTGTAGGAGATGTCTGTTCCAGAGAGACCTGAAAAACGGACAGGAAAGATCTATCATGCACCAGACCCAGAACTGAGCCCAGCCCTGCTTTTAGCAACATGGCACCAAGGGGAGCAGATCCAAGCAGGCCTCAGGAATAGAATCTCCAACAGAAGCGCAGGTCTCTCAGCCTACAGACAACAAAGGTCAGTGAGACTGGCTGAGAGGGGAGTGGGGTGTCCTCATAATTCAGGCCCACTCAGGAGGCAGCAGCAGAGGCAGAAGCAGACAGTGGTGCCCAAAGCAGGTATGAGCCCGGATCCATTATTAAAGATGTCCCCATAAACCCCCCAGAGGGAAGTAAGTCCGTGTGGCTGCCCTGTCCATACCCAAGCTGCTGAACGTAATTTCACAATGAATAGCAGCCTCTTCCTCGCTGAAAGCCCCTAAGGCTTGGGAGGAGCATTTGAATCTCAGCCCTAAAGCACGGGCTGGACAGAACTGGAGGCAAGGTGTTTGTGGAGAGGCTACTCAGAAGACAAATAAATGGATGGAAAAATGCCCAGAAAAGGAAAAAAAAAATAAGACCATAGAAAGTTACTTTCTAGGTGACCAGGTGTTACCCCACCCCCATTCTTTCAGACGCAGAAGAACAAGGCATACAATCAGAAGAAGTCAAGGCCCCTGCTTCCAAAGGTGACTTATCTTGGCACAGGCAATAGAAGACCTTAAAAAACAAGTTAGTAGCTTACTAAAGGAGAACCAAAAAAAATGCTGGGGAAAATAACCATCTTAAAAAGAGGCAAATTCAAATGGAAAAAGAGGTCCAATAAGCCAACAAGGAGAAGGAGGTTTTTTTTTTCAAGTGAAAACAAGCTATAAGACTTTAATATAGATTAAAATTGAAAAGTAATAGAACAATATTTTGTGAAAAACAATGCAAGAAGAGTTAGTCAAATAGAGGAGAAGGTTCAAAAGCTCACTGAACAAAATAATTCGTTGAAAGAGAAAAATGAGTCGAGGGAAACAAATGAATATGAGTAAAAACAAGAAGTTAGTAAACAAAAAAAATTTTGAAAAAAAATAGAAGACAAGGTGAAACAACTCATGGGAAAAATAAGTGACATGGAAACCAGAACCAGAAGAAATAATTTAAAAATTATTGGACTACTTGAAAGCCACGATCAAAAAAGGAGTCTAGATATTATCTTCCATGAAATTATCAAGGAAAACTGTCCTAATGTTATAGAATCAGAGGGCAAAATGGATATTGATAAAATTCATTGATCACCTCCTGAAAGAAACCCAAAAAAGAGACTCCTAAGAATATTGTAGCCAAATTTCAGAGTTTCCAGATCAAGCAGAAAGTACTGCAAGCAGCTAGAAAGAGACAATTTAAGTACTGTGGAAATACAATCAGGATAACACAAGATCTGCCCGCTTCAACATTAAGGGATCAAAGAACTTGGAGTGGGATATTTCAGAAGTTAAAGGAACTGGGATTGAAACCAAGAAACACCTACCCAGCAAATCTGAATATAATACTTCAAGGGAAAAAAAATGGTCATTCAGTGATATAGACAACTTTCAAGAATTCATGTTGAGGAAAAAAAACAGGTCTGTGACCAGACCACTCGTCCCTCACACTTAGCAAGCTAACCCCAGGGATGATCAGGGAAACACAAAACAAAATCCTGCTCTTAGCTTTTTCATCAAGGAAAACTGCCCAGCAGTGCCAGATTCAGAGGGCAAAAGAAAGAATCCACCATTCACCTCCTGAAAAGGTTCCCAAACTCAAAACCCCAAAAAACATCCTTGCCAAATTCAGGAGTTATCAAGTGAAGGAGAAAATACTACAGGCATCCAGAAAGAAACAATTCAAATATCGAGGAACTACAGTCAGGATCACACAGGACCTTGCAACTTCTACATTAAAAGACTGAATGAACTGGAATCCAATATTCTGTAAGGCAAAGGAATTGGGACTATAACCAAGGATCAACTAACCAGCAAAATTCAACATAACATTTCAGGCAAGGAGATGGTCATTCAACGAAGTAAGAGAGTTTCAAACCTTCCTGACAAAATCGCCTGAACCTAATAGACAATTCAATGTTTAAATGCAGGTCTCAAGAGACGCATAAAAAAGGTAAATGGGGGGAAAAACAAACAAATCTTGTTACTCAATTTGGGCAAACTGCTTACCTCCCTATAAGGGAAGATGATACCTGTTAACCTTGAGAATTGTGCGGCTATTATGAAACATAAAAGGGACATACATAGAGGGAATGGGTATAAATAAAGGATGTCATGTTAAAAATATGATTTAAGTATGTGAAGGGATTGTAACATGAGGTGTGAAAAGGAGGAAGCAGAAAAAGGACAGGCAGAAATATAAAATTATAGTAGAGTGAAAGAGGGGAGGGAGATGAGCATTGTTTGAGAGGTACGCTCATCTGATTTGGTTCAAGGAGGGAACAATAAATTTAAGTAGATAATCTTAACTAGGTCTATAGGCATTAGGAGGGTAAGGGGGAAGAAAGGGGAGGGAAGCTAAAAGGGATGGAAGAAGTAGTAAGGGTAAAGGGGAGTAGAAGGGAGGGGGGATAAAAGAAGGAAGGGAAGGCAGCAGGAATAGGTGGTGAAAAGTGAAAACTCTTGAGGTGGGGAAGGGACAAGGGAGAGCTAAAAGTTCAAACCGTGGGAAAGAGGATGGAGGGAAATACAGAGATTATAATCATGACCTTGAATGTGAATGGAATGAACTCTCCCATAAAACGGAGGATAGCAGAATGGATTAAAAGCCATAATCTAACAATATGTTGTTTACAAGAAACACATTTGAAACGGGAGACACACACAGGGTAAAGGTCAAAAGTTGTGGCAGAATACATTGTGTTTCAGCTGATGTAAGAAAAGCAGGAGTAGCAATCCTAATCTCAGACAAAGCAAAAGCAGAAATAGATCTAATCAAAAGAGATAAGGATGGAAACTATTTTCTTCTAAAAGGCACCATAAACAATGAAGCAATATCATTACTAACCATGAGTGCTCCACGTGGTATAGCATCCAAATTCTTAGAGAGGTTGGGGGAATTGAATGGAGAAATTGAGAGCAAAACTATACTAGTGGGGAACCTAAACCTCCACCTCTCTGAGCTTGATAAATCTAACTTCAAAATAAACAAGAAATAGGTTAAGGAGGTAAATAAAACTCTGGATACAGTAGATATTATAGATCTCTGAAGAAAATTAGATGGGAATAGAAAGGAATATACGTTTTTCTCTGCAGTATATGGCACATTTACAAAAATTGACCATGTATGAGGTCATAAAAGCCTCACAATTTAGTGCAGAAAGGCAGAGATAATCAATGCATCCTTCTCAGATCATAATGCAATAAAAATTACATGTAATAAAAGGCCATGGAAAGATAAACCAAAATTCAAGTGGAAATTAATTAATCTAATTCTAAAGAAGGAGTGGGTTAAAGAAGAAATCATAGAAACAGTCAACAACTTCATTGAAGAGAATGACAATAATGAGACAATCTACCAAATCTTACAGCATACTACAAAAGCAGTTCTTAGGGGAAGTTTTATATCTTTGAATGCCTACATGAATAAAATTGAGAAAGAGGTCATCAATGACTTGGACATGTGGTTGAAAAAGCTAAAAAAAAAAGCAAATTGAAAATCTCCAATACGAAATTAAAAATACTGAAAATCAAAGGAGTGATTAATAAAATTGAAAGTAAGAAAACTATTGAATTAATATAGAAAACCAATAGTTGGTTTTATGAAAAAACTAGTAAAATTAATAAATATTTGGTCAACATGATTAAAAAAAGAAAGAAGAAAATCAAATTACCAGTATTAAAAATGAAAGGGATGAACTCACCTCCAATGAGGATGAAAATAAAAGAATATCTAGAAATTACTTTGCCCAAATTTATGCCCACAAATTCCATAATCTAAATGAGATGGATGAGTAGTTTAAAAAAATACAAATTGCCCAGATTAACAGAAGAGGAAGTTGAATATTAAACAACTCCATCTCAGGAAAAGAAATTGAAAAAGCCATCCATGAATTCCCTAGGAAAAAAATCTTCAGGGCCAGATGGATTTACAAGTGAATTCTATCAAAGATTTAAAGAAGAGCTAATTCCAATACTATAAAAATTATTTTTGAAAATTAGGGAAGGAGTCCTTCCAAATTCTTTCTATGATACAAATATGATTTTGATACCTAAACCAGGAAGAGACAAAACAGAGAAAGAAAATTATAGACCAATTTCTCTAATGATTATACATGTAAATATTTTAAATAAGATTTTAGCAAAACGAGTACAGCATCTTATCACAAGAATAATACATTACGATCAAGTAGGGTTCAAACCAGAAATGCAGGGCTGATTTAATATTAGGAAAACTATTATAATTATCAATCATATCAGCAAAACTAACAAAAACCACATGATTATCTCAATAGATGCAGAAAAAGCTTTCGACAAAATACAACACCCGTTCCTATTAAAAACACTGGAGAACATAGGAATAAAGGCAATTTCCCATAAAATAATAAGCAGTATCTACCTAATATTTTCAGCAAGCATGATATGCAGTGGATATAACCAAGATGAATTTTCAATAAGGTCAGAGGTGAAACAAGGATATCTATTATCACCACTATTATTCAATATGGTACTAGAAATGTTAGCGGTAGCAATTAGAAAAGATAAAGGAATGGAAGGAATAAGAATAGGCAAAGAAGAAACTAAGTTATCACTCTTTGCAGATGATATGATGATATACTTAGAGAATTCCAGAGATTCAAATAAAAAACTACTTGAAATAATAAACAACTGTGGCAAAGTTGCGGGTTACAAAATAAACCCGTAAAAATCTTCTGCATTATTATATATTAGAAATAAAGTCCAACAGCAAGACATAGAAAAAGAAATACTATTTAAAGCTAGGGTACACACTATATAATACTTGGGAGTTTACCTGCCAAAACAAACCCAGGGATTATATGAACACAATTACAAGACACTTTTTGCACAAATAAAGTCAGAATTAAGTGGGAAAACATCAGTTGCTCATGATAGGTCAAGCTAATGTAATTAAAATGATAATTATACCTAAATTAATTTACTTATTTAGTGGCATACCAATTAAACTATGAGATAATTATTTTCTAGAGCTGGATAAAATAATATCAGAATTCATCTGGAAGAACAAAAGGTCCAGAATACCAAGGGACTAAAGAAATGCTAGGGGAGGTGACCTATCACTACCAGATTTCAAATTGTACTATAAAGCAGCAATTACCAAAATCATTTGACACTGGCTAAGAAACAGAAGGGTAGACAAGTGGAATACACTTGACACTCAAGATACAGTAGGCAAGGAGTATATCAACCGGCTGTTTGATAAACCCAGGGACACCAGCTTGTGGGATATGAACTCACTATTCAACAAAAATTGCTGGGAAAACTGAATAACAGTGTGATGGAAACTCAGCATACACCCATGCCTGGACACCGTACACAAGAATAAAGTCGAAATGGGTACACGATCTTGGTATAAAGATTGATACCATGGACAAACTGGAGGAGCAAGGAATACTGTATTTATTAGATTTATGGAGAAGGGAAGAATTTTTTTTTCCTGAAGAGATAGAAAGCACTATGAAATGTAAGATGGATAATATTGACTACATTGAACTGAAAAGTTTTTGCACAGCAAAACACAATGCAAAAATAATTTGGAGGGATTTAGTAAATTGGGAAAGAAATTTTACAGCTAATCTAGGGAATAAAGGCCTCATTTCTAGAATATATAGAGAACTAAGTCAAATGTACAACAATACAAGTCATTCCCCAATTGAAAAATGGTCAAAGTCTATGAACAGGGAATGTTCAGAGGAAGAAATTAAAGATATCTATAATCAGATGAAAAATACTCTATTCACTTTTGATTAGAGAGATGCAAATCGAAACAACTGAGGTACCACACCACACCTATAAGACTGGCAAACATGACAGAACAGGAAAATCATAAATGTTGGAGAGGATGTGAGAGAGATGGAACACTAATTCATTGGTGGTGGAGTTGTGAACTCATTCAACCATTCAGAAGAGCGGTTTGGAACTATGCTCAACGGGCTACAAAAATGTGCATACTCTTTTACCCAGCAATACCACTACCAGGACTGTATCCCCAAGAGATCATAAAAATGGTAAAGGGTCCCACACGTACAAAAGTATTTATAGCAGCACTCTTTTAATGGCCAAAAACTGGAAATCAAGGAGATGCCCATCAATTGGGGAATGGGTGAATAAATTATGATATGTGAATGTAATGGAGTACTATTGCACCATAAGAAATGATGAACAAGAAGATTTCAGAGAGGCCTGGAAGGACTTATATAATCTGATGCTAAGTGAAAGGAGCAGAACCAGAAGAACTTTGTGCACAGCAAGGACCACAGTGTGTAAGAGTTTTTTCTGGTAGACTTGTATCTTCGTAATAACACAAGAACTTTAAAAAAATCCCCAGTGATTTTCTAAGGCAGAATGCCTTCCACATTCAGAGAGAGAACGATGGAATTTATTCCCAGAATGTGGCAGATCATGTTTGTGTATGTGTATATTATGTTTTGATTTGTTGCATGATTTCTCCCATTTATTTTAGTTTCTTTACACAGTATGATTATCGTGAAAAAGTATTCAATAGGAAAGTATGTGTAGATCCTATATAGAATTGTATGCTATCTTGGGGAGGGAGGGGGATGTTGAGGGGTAGGTGAGGGGGGTAAAAATCTAAGTTTTATGGTAGCAATTGTGTAACATCTAAATAAACAAACAAACAAACAAACAAATAAATAATTATTGGACTACATGAAAGCCATGATCAAAAAAAGAGCCTAGACATCATCTTTCTAAAACTTATCTAGGAAAAGAGACTTGAAATTCTAGAACCAGAGGGTAAAATAGAACTTGAAAGACTATACTGACCACATCTGCAAGGAGATTCTAAAAGGAAAACTCCTCGGAACATTGTAGCCAAATTCCAGAGTTTCCAGGTCAAGAAGAAAATGTTGCAAGCAGCCAGAAAGAAATAATTCAAGCACTGTGGAAATATGATGAAGATAACACAAGATCTAACAGTTTCAACTTTAGGGAATTGAAGGCCTTGGAAAAATCATATTCTGGAAGTCAGAGCAGGTAGGATTAAAACTAAGAATCACCTACCCAGCAACATTGACTATAATGCTTCAGGGCAAAAAGTGTATATACAATGAAATAAAAGACTTTGAAGCATTCTTGATGAAAAGACCAGAGGTGAATAAAAGAAAAATTGACTTTCAAATACTGGAATCAAGAGATGCATGAAAATGTGAACAGTAAAGAGAAATCATAAGAGACTTATTAAAGTTGAACTGTTTATATTCCTACATAGAAAGACCATATTTGTAACTCATGAGACAGTGTTAGGGTAGTTGGATGAAATAGATAGATAGATAGATAGATATATAGATAGATAGATAGATGATAGATAGAGATAGAAAGATGCAGGGCACTGGCTGAGTTGAATATGAAGGGATGATACAAGAACAATAAAATTTAGGGGTGAGAGGAATAAATTGGGAGAAAGAGAAAAGAAGAGAAAGAAGGAAGTAAATTTTCTCACTTAAAAGAGGCAAGAAAAAGATTTCATAATGGAGGGGAGCAAGGGGGAGTTAATAATGAATGATTTAACCTTAATTTAATCGGATTTGGCTTAAGGAAGGAATAACATGCACACTCAATTGGGTATCTTAGCTTACAGGAACATAGCAGGGAAAGGAATAAGAGTATCGTGGATGATGCAAAGGAGGGCATATTGGAGAATGTGGTAGTCAAAAGCAGACCATTTTGAAAAGGGACAGGGTAAAATGAGAAAATAGAATATTTTTTGGGTAGGATACGATGAAGGAACATATAGTTATTCTTTCACAATGTGACCCTTATGGAAGTTTTTTGTGTAACTATAAATGTCTAACCTATATCAAATGGCTTGCCTTCTCAATGGAGGAAGGAGGTGAGGAGAGACGAAGAGAGAGAATTTGAAACTCAAAATCTTGTGAAAATGAATGTTGAAAACTAAAACTGAATAATTTGAAAAAAACAAAAAAAAAGATACTTATGTGTTTTTCCATTATTTAATCAATGCATATGAAAAGTATTCTTTGTGCAAAATTGGGGTGGATAGGACTTCAATTGATCTTTGAGAAAAAGGTCTTTCTAAGCTTCAATGAATTTATGAAGTTCCTAGATTTATTTTGACTGGATTCAGGCAGGTCCAGTGGCTATCCCAGCCATTGAACCCATTGCAATGAGAATATGGCAGCAATTGGAGACAGTTTCTGTGCTGAATATTATGCAGATAAGGTCCTTAAAAGCACTTGCATTTATAGTGTAAGTTGTTGAGATCCTTTTCCAACAAGAACTACAAAAAATCATGTTTTTATTGAAAGGGATTCTTCAAAACCTTTGCTATCTTCTAAAGTGATAAAATTTGTAATTCTCTGAGATGCTATTTCTTTATATTTTGTTAATGGGTTTGTCTTCTATGCAATTTCTGGCTTTGCTTACCTTGTATCTTTTTCTGACAGCAAAGAGTTAGTATTTGTTGTCTGAGTTGATTTCTGAGTCCCTTTATCACTTTATTTTTGTAATTCCTTTACAAATGTTAAACTTCTGTATAATATAGCTTCTATATTGTCATTATTTTTCATAATCAACAGCTTGAGTAAATCATGTTTGAATAGTTATAATTGTATGAAGGGTCTTCAATTTTTATTATTCCTTATGGTCTGGTAGTTATTTTCTAAAATGTTGCTTTGATAAGGAGATGGTTTGACTATATATGACAGCTAATTTAAAAATTATTTCTAGATTCATCAATTCTTTTTTCTTCTGAAATAGTCTATGTAATTTGTGTATGTGTGTATTGTTGTTGTTCACTATTTGCCATGTGGAAATGCTTTCCAATTCTTTTCTCAAAGAAACCAAACATGAGAATGTAGGTCTGAGGCTTCTCAATAGTTTATACACTTTGGTTTATTAGATTTCATAATTCTTAACATTATTTTCCATTATATTTTTCCTTCTTCCTTTTCTATATTCATCAATGTTTTTAAGTTACATAATATTAGAACAAATTTTGAATAGGATTGAGAGATTTTTATCAATTTTTTCACAGAATGATGTCGTCATTCTCTGCAACAGATGTTGGCATATAGTCTGTGGCATTATAGCTGTAATAAAATTCGCAATTAAGTTGCAATAATAATAAATAATGCCAAAATAAATCACATTTATGGAACACGTTTTTAATTGTATAGGACTTCACAATGTGTGTGTGTGAGAGAGAGAGAGAGAGAGAGACTGAAACACAGACAGACAGACAGAGATACAGGAGAGGGAGAAAGGAGGTGAATAGAGGCAACACATACTCAACTTTTCCATAACCTTTTAGTTTGATGGAAAGATCATGATTTTCTTTAGTTAACTAAATAATCATAGAATTGTAAAATTACAACTAGCATTAAAGGGTTTTTTTGGTCCTCTAATTTAATTTGTGGATTTGGAAAATGGAAAAATAAAAGACTTCAGTGTCTCTGTCCTGCTGTGCTGATTGGTAAATATCTGAAAGAAGAGAAATTTCCTAAGGGAATGGGTAACTCAATGAGTAGGATTTCTGAGCTTATGTGGCTTTGGACAAAGCACTTCACCTCAATTTCCTCAACTATAAAATAATGTCTGACACATAGTAAGGACACATATGTATCCTTTCTCCTGTCCTCCCAGCATGCTCATTTCACTCCCTGCTCAGGACTACTCAACTTCTTCAGCAGACTGTCCCCTGCTTCAATGCTCTCCACTCTCTCCTCCACTTTACAGGGGATATTTTATATTCTGCCTTCTCTTGTTAGATATAAACTCCTTAAATGTACAGACCACCTCATTCCCCCACCCTCATCCCTAGTGCATAGCATGATGCTAGCATATAATAAGAGGTTAATAAATATAGTTTAGCTAGCTAGCTGTCATATACTTAATGAAGTTGGATGACTTGCACAAAGTCACAGCTCTACTAAATCCCAGAGTCCTCCTGATTCCTATTCTTAAGATATTTCCACAAAAATGCTCTCTCCTTTTACCCATTTAACAAACAAACAAAAAAAAGATAAATTATTACTAGTGTAGTTATTTTGCTAAGGGGATCTTAAAATGTCCATGTATTTAATTTAGAGCATTTCATCTATATAGAATTATATTGAGGGAGAGATATTTGGGGTGGAACCCTATTAGATATATCAAAGAGATTGGTAGCAGATTGTGTAGTGTACCAGTGAGGATGGAGGGAAAAGAGAGGAAATTATCCACACATTTCAGTTACTTAAGTTTCATCGGATGGAAGTAAGATTAAATTGTCTTTTTGGTCATTTGGCATAAAGAATGGGATATAGAGAAAAAATAATATTATGATTTATCATTTGATAAATAATATTACTCTGTACTCCATCCTTTCCCATATTTTGTCCTCTCTTAGCTTAGCTCAAAAGGAGAGGTCTCCCAATCTGTAGTAAGGTGTAATTGAGGAATGTGATCATCACTCCTAGCCCCAGGGCATCTGCTGATTGACCACTTTAATGTGGAATACCCCGCCCCCTCTTCTTTTTGCCCTGTAAACTCAGAACCAGTTTGGACTAAGCCCTCCTCAGGGGATGGTTCCACTTTCCTTGCTTTTGCTTTTCAAAATTAAGGATGATTTGGTCTCAACATTCCATTCACAGAGGGATATGATCAGCCACACCTGAAGGCCAACTACTTTCCTTGAGCTGCAGACTAATCTTATCACTTGAGGATTATGAATGAATAGGAAAGAGCTGAGGTAATTCTCAAGGCACTTCATTAAAATATCTACCAGCTGGGATTGTCTTGCCTTTGCCAGGAGAGGCCCAAGTGATGTACGACAGGTCAATCCAAAGAAAGATACATATAGGTTTAAAAGACCAGGTTGGCCTTCACTCTGGATTTTTGGTCATCGTGAGAGACAACTGACACAATTTATTGGTTACTACTAACCTAATTAATAAATTGGTGATGCTCAGGTCAGTTGGTTTATTACTGAGGCTCAGTGTGACATTGTTTTACAAACAATTCACTATTAATGGAATAATACCTTTCACTGAGGATAAAAAAAAAATGTTTCAGCATCATTTTTTTTTTTTACTAGCTACAGATATTGCAATTTCAGTCTGGTCCTGGGTTCAAATCATCTCTTCCTAGTTATGTGACCTTGGACAACTTATGAACTTCTCTGACCTTCAGTTTCCTACTACAAATAGATAATCATTTCTATATGACCTTTCTAAAAGGGTTATTAAGAGACTTAAATGATACACCTCATGTCATTTGATTAGAAAACTTTACACCACTACATAGAATGAATTATTTTTATTGACTCTCTGGAATAATATTTCAGCCACCTAAGTGGGCAAATGCCTCTACAAGCTCAGATAAAAGAAGGATATGATATAAATGTATCACTCAACTTTAACCATAACTAATAATGGGTAACAATATTATATATTAACATATATATTATATTAACATGTAACATATATATGTTAAATAAAGCTTATGAATTTATTAGAATAGAAAACTGGAGACAGCTCAGAAGTTGCAGAAAAATTAACTGCAAAATATGTTTGCTCAGTCTACAAACAACTGCTTTCTTTGATAGCCACCTGTGAACTTAGAAAGTCGTCTCTATCTATGTCTCTCTATCTGATTGTCTTTCAGTCTACCTGTCTCTGTGTGGATATAAACAATAATAAAAAAAAATATCCAGTCATTTGGCAAGATTCTCATTCGATGAAGGTTGTCTACAAAGGATTCAGCTAATTTCAATTGAATCAATAACTTATTTTTAAAAAACCCTCCTTTGTCGTACCAAGATAATTGGAGATACCCTGTTTCCCAGAACTAAGGTCCACCAATAAAACTGTGCCCTGAACAGTCCTTTGTAAGCTAGAAGATCTCAGTCTTTGTCAAAGTGTATTGCTTTGACCAACACCAGGATTTTACTGAGGGATTTATGATTTATATATCACTCAATATCTGTTTAGATTTGTTGGAGCTCTCCCTATTTCCCTGAGATGCAATGTGCTGCAGCACAGTCATCCATCACATCTCTTGTCATGCTCACACTCCCTGTCACTTGTAACAGTCAAGTGAAGTGAAAGAGATACTGTACTCTTTTTCCCACCCCACTAACTCTGGTTTTATACCCCACTGAATAATTATGAAGCTCAACAACATTGACTTGAGACAAGTAATTTAAGAACTGTTTCCACAGGACACATGAACTCCTGCATTGTCCACACATGAGGCTGCCATGAGAACTACTGTATTGTTAATGTATTTTTACATAATGAGAAGATCTTTGACATCCATTAATAGACCCATGTGACCTGCTTGAATCACATAGAAACCGGAGTTTCATGAGCCTGTGGTGGGGGGAGCTTGCCAAAAGGGTGGAGCAGGAAGGGTGGAGCAGAATTGAGAGGAAGTTGGACACAGCAGTTAGAGCAAAGTGAGAGAGAGGAAGCAGGCAGAGAGCTGTGAGTGTTCATGTGTCAGATGGCCCTAGCAGGGGAAAAGTTTGGGGATGGTGGTGCTCCCTGCATGGATATGATAAATAGAATTTTTTATTGCTATGATGCATTTGACGTTCTGGTGTTTAAATACATGTTTTGGCTCTGTCTTCCACGAGAAGAGTGTGTTATATTTTGTGTTTCAGAATTATGACATAATATTGATAGCCACTATTGATGCATGAATAATGAATTGGCACTATAACTAATAAGAATGATTATGTCATAGTGCAGCCCACTTATGTTTTGTTTTCTTTTTATGTATGTAAGACATGCTTTTCCCTTAGCATGTTAAATCTTCCTTTGGCAGGAGAGAAGGAACAACTTCGACCTATAAGCATTTTCCTCACTCTGAAATTAATTAAACTATTATAATCTCTGAGACATGTGCCTCTGGTCTACTCTGTTTGATTCCGGCAATTCTCAGGATAGAGGTTATTTCTAGTCCAGTTGACATGGGAAAAGTCTTGATACCTATTTCAACTTCTTAAATTCTTTTACTATTGGTCATACTATTTTTCCATTCTTGTGATTTCGCTTGATGACCTCCTCTAAATTTAGCTTTCCTAAATTGAGTGTTTCATGGTCATTTCTAGATTTAATCATATTCTAAATGATTAAACAAAAATTTGAAATCATTGGGAGTTAGTCACTGTACTATAGCTTCATTTTGCTTGATCCTAATTTCCACATAACTTTTTCTCTTTCATTTACATAAGAGTTTCTAAAAGTTAAATGATACACCTCATGTCATTTGATTAGAAAACTTTACACCACTACCTAGAATGAATTATTTTTATTGACTCTCTGGAATAATATTTCAGCCACCTAAGTGGGCAAATGCCTCTACAAGCTCAGAAGGATATGTTATAAATGTATCACTCAACTTTAACCATGACTAATTTTGGGTAACAATATTATATATTAACATATATATTATATTAACATATAACATATATATGTTAAATAAAGAAAAGTGTTGACTTTCTTGGGAAAATAATGTGAATAAAACTAAGATAGAAGGACTTAAAAGGGAAAGACTAATAAATGAGTTCATTAGATACTGGTTATTAAAGGTGAGAAGATTGATATTAGAAAGCTTTTAGGAGGATAGGCAGAGGCAGCTTTAAACTTATCATTTTGTCATATGTGAGGATTAGCATATACTGGTCTCTAGTGCTCCCTGAATGAATGATTAAATGAGTTGAAGGGAGAAAAAGTTAAATACTTAACTAATTGGCGAGCAACATGCTATGTACTGAAGATAAAACTATAAAAAGGAAGAAATACCTTGATATCTAAAATTGTCATAAATATATTTTATTGGTAATTTTTTACTTTATATCATCTAGATTTTCCACATTTTATACCTCCAAGAAATCTATCCCTTAAAGAATTTCTTTTTAAAATGAAAAGGGGGGGAGGAGCCAAGATGGTGGAGTAGAAAGACACACTTATGCTAGCTCAGAAACCACAGCCTATAAAATATCTGTAAAGAAGAACTCCTAGCAAATTCGGGAGAAGTAGAAGCCACAGAACAACAGAGTGGAGGAGATTTCTGTTCGAGAAAGACCTGAAAAACCCTCACCAAAGGTTCATCGCACACGGGACCAGAGGGGAACCCAGCCCTACTTTGGCCACGCAGCCCCAGGAGGAAGAGATATGAGCAGGCTTCAGGGAGGAAATCTCCGGTGGCTGCGGGGATCCATCCACCCACAAGCGCTGCAAATCAGTGAGAGAGATGTCTGGGCTGGCTGAGAAAGGAGCGGGGTGTCTCTATAACTCAGGCCCCTCGGGACGCAGCAGCAGAGGCAGTGGCAGCCAGAGGCTCCCAGAGCAGGCAGGAGCTTAACTATAGAAGGACTCTGCATAAAACCCCTGAGGGAACTGAGGCTGGGAGGTGGCCCTGCTCCCACCTGAGAACCTGATTTAATCTTATCCCAAATAGCAGCCGCCTGGCCGCCAAAAGCCCTGAGGCTGGGGAGCAGCATTTGAATCTCAGACCCCAAGCACTAGCTGGGCACATCTGGCCAGGGGTGAAGAGGAATCTGAGAAGTCAAGTAACTGGCTGGAAAAATGCCCAAAAAAGGGGAAAAAATAGCACCATAGAAAGTTACTTTCTTCGTGACCAGATGTTAGCCCCTTTCCTTTCTGAAGAGGAGGAACAATGCTTACCATCAGGTAAAGACATAGGAGACAAGGCCTCTGTATCCCAAAAATCTGAAATAGATACCCAATGGGCTCAGGCCATGGAAGAGTTCAAAAAGAATTTTGAAAATCAAGTTAGACAGGTGGAGGGAAAACTGGGAAGAGATATGAAAGAGATGCAAGAAAAGCATGAAAAAGGGGTCAATATCTTGGTAAAGGAGATGCAAAAAAAATGCTGAAGAAAATAACACCTTGAAAAATAGGCTAACTCAACTGGCAAAAGAGGTTCAAAAAGCCAATGAGGAGAAAAATACTTTCAAAAAAAGAATTAGCCGAATGGAAAAAGAAGTTCAAAAGCTCACTGAGGAAAATAGTTCTCTCAAAATTAGAATGGAACAGATGGAGACCAATGACTTTCTGAGGAACCAAGAAATCTCAAAACAAAACCAAAGGAATGAAAAAATGGAAGAGAATGTGAAATATCTCATTGGAAAAACAACTGACCTGGAAAATAGATCCAGGAGATACAACTTAAAAATTGTGGGACTACCTCAAAGACATGATCAAAAAAAGAGCCTAGACATCATCCTTCATGAAATTATCAAAGAAAACTGCCCTGATATTCTAGAAGCAGAGGGCAAAATAAATATTCAAGGAATCCACTGATCACCACCTGAAAGAGACCAAAAAAACAGAAACTCCTAGCAACACTGTGGCCAAATTCCAGAGTTCCCAGGTCAAGGAGAAAATATTACAAGCATCCAGAAAGAAACTATTCCAGTGTTGTGGAAATGCAATCAGAATAACACAAGATCTAGCGGCTTCTACATGAAGGGATCGAAGGGGGTGAAATAGGATATTCCAGAAGTCAAAGGAACTAGGATTAAAACCAAGGATCACCTACCCAGCAAAACTGAGTATAATACTTCAGGGGAAAAGATGGATTTTCAATGAAATAGAGGACTTTCAAGCATTCTTGATGAAAAGACCAGAGCTTAAAAGAAAATTTGACTTTTAAACACAAGAATGAGAAGAAGCATGAAAAAGTAAACAGCAAAGAGAAGTCATAAGTGACTTACTAAAGTTGAACTGCTTACATTCCTACATGGAAAGACAATATCTGTAACTCTTGAAACTTTGCAGTATCTGGGTAATTGGTAGGAACATACACACGCACACACACATGCACACACACACAGAGACAGGGAGCACAGAGTGAATTGAGAATGAAGGGATCATGTCTTAAAAAAATGAAGTTAAGTGGTGAGAGAGAAATGTATTGGGGGGAGAGAGGGAGAAATGGAATGGGGCAAGTTATCTCTCACAGAAGAGGCAGGCAGGAGACTTTTTAGTGGAGGGGAAAAGAGGGGAGGTGAGAGAAATAATGAAGCTCACTCTCATCACATTTGACCAAGGAAGGAATAAAATGCACATTCATTTTAGTATGAATACCTATCTTTCCATACAGGAAAGTGGGGGAGATGGGGATAAGCAGGGTGGGGGGGATGATGGAAGGGAG
>CM053771.1:130046364-130073326 GCA_028658325.1 Potorous gilbertii | reverse complement strand
CGGGGAGGGACAGGATCAAAAGAGAGAATAGAAGCAATGGGGGGGCAGGATAGGATGGACGGAAATATAGTCAGTCTTAGACCACACGATTATTATAGAAGTCATTTGCAAAACTGCATAGATATGACCTATATTGAATTGCCTGTCTTCCCAAAGGGAATGGGTGGGGAGGGAGGGATGGGGAGAAGTTGGAACTTAAAGTTTAAGGAACAACGGCTGAGTATTGTTCCTGCTACTAGGAAATTAGAAATACAGGTAATGGGGAATAGAAAGTTATCTGGCTGTACAGGACAAAAGAGAAGATGGAGCAAAGGAAGGGAGGGATGAAAAAAGAGAGGGCAGATTGGTGATATGGCTTATTAGAATGCTCATTGTATTTGGGAGGGGGGAGGGGACAAATGGGGAGAAAATTTGGAACCCAAAATTTTGTGAAAATGAATGTAAAAAAGTGAAATAATTAAATTTATTTAATAAACAAAAAAATGAAAAGGAGGAAGATGGGAAGAGAAAATTTTCACCAAACTCATCAACACATCACAGATTTCACTGTATGTACCATATATATATATATATTGTATACATCATGTTATATTTTTGTTACATAAATATCAGCACATGTGTACATTTTCAAAGGAATGGATGGAATGTAATTTCATATTTCTTCTTTGGGACAAAGTACTTGTATTAGAGAAAACAACATAGCATATAAGGACGTGGTTGACAGGGTGGGTTATCATTGTTTGTAAAATTATGAAAGTAGTGTTTGAAGGCATAGGGGAATAGATTGTCGTATCCTTTCCAGTAGTATTGTCAGCACTGAAGAAGCTAGAGGGCACAGTGGGGACTGCACTTTTGCTGGAGACAGGAAGACCTGAGCTCAAATCTGTCTTCACATACTTACAAATGGTGTTTGCCTAATTTTCCTCATCTGTAAAATGGGAGTGATAATAATGCCCACTTCCCATAATCAAATGAGATAATAAATGTGAAACCCTGTACCTAGAACATACTAAGCACTGTATAAATGTTAACTGCTATTATCATACTTCTAAATATGGAAATTGAAGGGAGCAAGGAGTTGGGATACTTAAACCTATATTCTGCATGGCAGACCAGAAATAAATTATGGATAAAACCAGCAAACACATGTGTACAGAGATACATAAAAAGATGTGTTTGGGCAGATAAGGAATTCATTCATCAGGGGAGCAAGACTCTAGGATAAAAGTTCTGGGTTTCATGGAGGCTAATGATAAGATGGCTGACTGAGGAAGAAAGTGAAAGTGAAATACAGATGACCAAGACACCCCACCTGCTGATACATAAAATGTATCAGATAATTACCATTTAATAACATGAAAGCCCAAAAGTGAGCACTACAATGCTGAAAGGTTTACATTGCCCAGGACCTGATCTCTGGATGAAGCAGTTAGTAGGTCAGTAAATTAAATTTAAAAATGCAACAGTCTTCTTTTCTTTCTTTAAAAATTTCTTTATTTATTTTCAGTGTTCAACATTCATTTCCACAAGATTTTGAGTTCCAAATTTTCTCTCTATCTCTCCTCTCCCCCACCACAAAACATCATACCTCTTCATTACCCCTTCCCACAATGTGCCCTCCCTTCTACCACACCCCTCCCTTCCTTTATCCCAATCTTCCCTCTTTTCTTGTAGGTCAAGATAGATTTCTATACCCCATTACCTGTATTTCTTATTTCCCTGTTGCATGTAAAAACAATTCTCAACATTTGTTCCTAAAATTTTGAGTTCCAACTTCTCTCCCTCCCTCCCTCCTCGCACATCCCCACTGAGAAAACAAGTAAGACAATATAGGCCATAAATGTGTCATTTTGCAAAAGACTTCAACTTATTCTAGTCTCTCTTTTGAACTTGTCCCTTGCCTAAAGGGTTTATTTCTATTTACTCCCTCTTCCCATTGGCCTTGACTTCTATCATCACCACAACCCATTTTTCCTCTTCTCTCCTACTTTCCTGTACTGGAAGACAGATTTTCATACCAAGTTGAATGTGCCTGTTGTTCCCTCATTAAGCCAAATGTGATAAGAGTAAGCTTCACATTCTGACTCTCACCTCCCTCCTTTCCCCTTCTATTGAAAAACATTTTTTTTTCTCTTTTAGGAGAGATAAATATCCCCATTCCATTTTTCCCTTTCTCCTCCCAATATATTCCTCTCTCACCCCTTATTTTTATTTTGTTAGCTATCCCTTCTTATTCAACTCATCTTATGGCATAGGTACATATATATTTGTGTGTGTGTGTATATATACATATATATATATATATATATATATATATATATATATATATAGGCATAGGTATAGGTATATGTGTGCGTGTATGTGTGTGTAGGTACACAAATATATGGGCACATATATGTGTGTGTATGTGTGTGGGCATTTTCCCAGCCTGTTATTGTCTTCTGAGTCCTTTGTCAAGTGAGGGTATACTCTAGAGACCTGTAAGTTCTCAGTTTCCCCAAGGTGACACAATCTAGGGAGAGCAGTTTACTCCTCTTGAAGCCTGCACTCCGATCTGAGAGCAACCTCAAGTATTTTTATCCAAGACCTGGGAGTGGGGGTAGGAGCCAAGAGGGCGGAGAAGAAAGATTCACATATTCTAGGTCCGAAACCCACAGCCCACAAATTACCTATGAGGAGGAGCTCCTAACAAATTCTGGAGGAGTGGAAGCTGCACAGCAATGGAGTGGAGGAGATTTATGTTCCAGAGAGCCCTGAAAACCCTACCCAAAGGTCCATCACAGACTGGACAGGAGCGGATTCAGCATTGACTTGACCACACAGCACCGAGAGGAGCAGATTGGAGCAGGCTTCAGGGACTTAATCTCTGGCAGCCACAAAGGTCCCTGCACCCAAAGTCACACAGGTCGTGAGAGAGTCTTCTGGGCTCGCCAAGAGGGGAAGGGGATGTCTATATAACTCAGGTCTCCTCAGGAAGCAGAGGCACATACTGGGACAGCAGCAGACCCAGGCTCCCCAAGCAGGCAGGAGCTCAGATGCATTACTGAAGGTCTCCACATAAACCCCTTTGGGTAACTGATCCTGGGAGGTGGCACTACCCCGACCTGAGCACTAGAACTTAAGCTCACATTGAATAGCAGCCATGTCCCCCACTGAAAGCCCTGACGCTGGGGAGCAGCATTTGAATATCAGACCCCAAGCACTAGCTGGGCAGATCTAGGTGGAGGTGAGGAGGAATCTCAGAAGTCAAGTAACTGGCTGGGAAAATGCCCAGAAAGGGGAAAAAATAAGACCGTAGAAGGTTATTTTCTTGGTGACCATGTTTCCTCCCTTCCTTTCTGATGAAGAAGAACAATGTTTATCATCAGGGAAAAACATAGGAGTCTAGACCTCTGTATCCCAAATATCCAAAAGAGATATCCAATGGGCTCAGGTCATGGAAGAGCTCAAAAGGATTTTGAAAATCAAAGTAGACAGGTGGAGGAAAACGGGAAGAGAAATGAGAGAGATGCAAGAAAAGCATTGAAAACGGGTCAATACCTTGCTAAAGGAGACCCAAAAAAAGGTGAAGAAAAGAAAACCTTGAAAAATAGGCTAACTCAATTGGCAAAAGAGATTCAAAAAACCAATGAGGAGAAGAATACTTTCAAAAGAAGAATTAGCCACTTCATGAGAAACCAAAATATCACAAAACAAAACCAGAGGAATGAGGAAATGGAAGATAATGTGAAATATTTCATTGGAAAAACAACAGACCTGGAAAATAGATCCTGGAGAGACAATTTAAAAATTGTGGGACTACCTGAAAGACATGATCAAAAACAGAGCCTAGACATAATCCTTCATGAAATTATCAAGGAAAACTGCACTGATAGTCTAGAACCAGATGGCAAAATAAGTTCCCAGGTCATGGAGAAAATACTGCAAGCATCTAGAAAGAAACGATTCCAGTATTTTGGAAATACAATCAGGATAATACAAGATTTAGCAGCTTCTACATTAAGGGATCAAAGGGCGTAGAATAGGATATTCCAGAAGTCAAAGGAACTAGGTCTAAAACCAAGAATCACCTACCCAGCAAAACTGAGTATAATATTTCAGGGGAAAATATGGTCTTATAATGAAATAGAGGACTTTCAAACATTCTTGATGAAAAATTAGAGCTGAAAAGAAAACTTGACTTTCAAACACAAGAATGAGAAGATGCATGAAAAAGTCAACCACAAAGGGATGTCATAAGGGACTTACCAAAGTTGAACTGGTTACATTCCTACATGGAAAGACAATACTTGTAACTCTTGAAACTTTTCAGTATCTGGGTAGTTGATGGGATTACACACAGACATACACACAAACACATGCACACACATGCACATGTACATGTGCACGTGCACACACACATACACACATGCACGCATACATAGAAACAGAGAGCAGAGAGTGAATTGAATAGCATGGGATCGTATGTTAAAAAAATTGATGTAAATGTTTAAGAGAAATGTACTGAGAGGAGAGAGGGTGAAATGGAATGGAGCAAATTATCTCTCATTGAAGATGGAAGCAGGAGACATTTTAGTTTTGGGAAAAAGAGAAAAGCTGAGAAAAAAACATGAAGTTTACTCTTATCACATTCAACTGAAAGAAGGAAGAAAATGCACACTCATTTTGGTATGAAAACCTACCTTACAATACAGAAAAGTGGGGGAGAAAGAGATAAGCACGTTGGGCTGGATGATGGAAGGGAGGGCAATGGGAGGAGGGAGAAATTTGAAATCAACACTCGGGGAGGGACAATATCAAAAGAGGGAATAGAAACAATGTGGGGCAGGATAGGATGGAGGGAAATATAGCTAGTATTACACAACACGACTCTTATCGAAGTCATTCGCAAAACTGAACAGCTATGACCTGTATTGAATTGGCTGCCTTCCCAAAGGGAATGGGTTTGGAGGGAGGTATGGGGAGAAGTTGGAACTCAAAGTTTTAGGAACAATTGTTCAGTATTGTTCTTGATACTAGGAAATAAGAAATACAGGTAATGGGGAATAGAAAGTTATCTGGCCCTACAGGACAAAAGAGAAGATGGAGACAGGGGACGGGAGGGATGATAGAAGAGAGGGCAGATTGGTGATTGGGGAAATTAGAATGCTTGATGTATTGGGGTGTGGTGGAGGGGAGAAATGTGGAGACAATTTAGAATCCAAAATTTTGTGAAAATGAATGTAAAAATTTAAATAAATAAATTTATTTTTTAAAAAAATCTGGAAGTAGAGTTTCGTTTCCAGATCCCCTCCTATATCCACCATCCAGGGCTCCTCCTCACCCCAGGACTGCCAGTCAAGGCTGAGACCTAGATCAGAGGCTCAATTCCCCCAGGGTCTTTAGGGAGAGGGTTCCAAAATGGATTATGCTGCTTCATGGGGTTGACTGGGGCCAGGGTTAGGGCAGGGCCCTGTTCTCTTCTCATCCAAGTGAAAACGTTTTCTCATTGACCTTTGAAGCTGTCTTTAGCTTTTGTGGGGTGAAATATATGGAAACCACAGGTGTTGCCAGGTATTATTTGCTCTGAAACCTACTTTGGCCCCGTTCCTGCTGCCTCTGCGCAGTCATGCCTGGGCTGCCCTCTTCTCTGAGCTCAGTGTTAACAGACCTTTCCTGTTGGCCTTCTAGGCTGTCTGGCTAGAAATCTCTTTTACTCTCTTGTTTGTGGCTTCTGGTTCTCTAGAATTTGGTTATAGTCATTTTTGCAGGTATTTTATGGGCTGTGGGGAGAGAGCTTCCACAGGTCTTTCATTCCACTCCACCACTTAATATTCTTTTTAAAATACCTGATTATGAAAATATCTATATAATTTCCAATTTCGGGTTCAAGGCCAATTTATTTCCTGACTTTGTGGAATGTACTGTCTCGTAGAATCAGTCAGTTAACTCTGAGGGATTTGAGGGAATTTGAGAAAATTTGAACCCTCAAGCACTTACTCTGTGTCAGGCACTATTCTAAAGACTGGGTTTGTAAAAAAAAAAAAAAAAACGGTAAAAATCTCAGGCCTGACTTCAAGGAACTCAAATTCTGATATGTAACAGAATTCAAACAGGGCTGGTCAGTCATACTGCCAAGGGCATTTATGAGGTTTATAGGGAAGGTTAGCACGTCTGGGTGTGAGGGCTTACTGAACACTTTTCAGGGCTGTTCATCCATCTTTTTATTCAAGTGTGACCTAACTCTCACCTGTGGTTCTAAGAAGCCTTATAATTCTCATTTGGCAAACCCTGGTACAAATGTCTCAGCAAACAAGTTAAACCAGGTAAAGGATAACCAACAAGCCTCAAACTTTTCAGTGAAATGGACAAACGGTTTTTTTGTTTCAAATGTATGATGACTGCACAGATGTTCTAATTGTCATGAGGGTAGCTGAAGTATGAGCTGTGAAGTGTTTAGACATCAAAGACATAAAGGTCTTCCACTCTATCTCAAGCCTTCACTAGTCACCTGGATTTTTTTTTTTTGCCACTGCATGTTAACAACTCTGGAAGAGATAATGAGGCAAATGACTTTGAGCAACTCACTTAAATCAAATTCATGAACAAGCTAAGAAATCACCCATAATGTCATTGGTCTTTTTACGAAATGAAGTCAAACAACAGCAATTTCAATGGAGGGAGATAACATGCAAATACTTGTATTCAAATAGAACACATACAGTGTTAATGGAAAATAATGTGAAAGAGAAGAAACAAGTGGCAGATGGTGGGGCAGGAATATCCTGACAAGCGGTTAATGAAACAAGAGTAGTCAGAAGGAAAATTTGAGGGGGGGTGGCAGAGCCAAGATGACACACTAGAAAGACACACTTACGTAGGGTCTTCCCACACAGCCCACAAAATACCTGTAGAGAGGAACTCTCAACAAATTCTGGAGCAGCAGAAGTGAAGAACAATAGAGTCGGGGAGATTTCCAGCCCAGGGTGACCTGAAAGGCCCAAAGGAAACATCTATTGCACAGGACGTGGAGCTGAGCGTGGAGCCCAGTCCAGCTTTGGCCATGGTGCGGCTTGTAAACAGCCCTCGGGGGAAGAATCTCCAGTCGTGGAATCTCCAGTCCCAGAAGCAGCAGGTTCTCAAATCCCTCAACCCATAGCACCAAAGGTCAGTGCTGCACAGCAGCCCATATGGATCGCTCCATTGTTGGACGTTAAAAGCCCTGGGGGAACTGACGAGATGATTCTTGCCTCCACTCTGTGTAGAGGCTCAGGGAGAGCTGGGTTTTGTCTCACACTGAATGACGGCCTTGCCCATTCAATTTATCTGAAAATCAGCCCCCAGGGCTGATGTGGCTAAACTGGAGGTCAGGTGGATGTGGAGAAGTAACTGCTAAGATTCTGGGCACAAAATCCCTCACTACATGCAGAGCAGTACACGCTTGATCGTGCCATCTTGAAGGAACTGAGATCTCATAGATTCCCAGAGTGTTCCCTACTCTTGACAAAGGATACAAAAATCAAGAAACTGGATGGGAAAAATGCCCAATAATGGGGAAAAAAATTAAGACTATAGAAGGTTACTTTCTTGGGGAATACATATCTTCTCCTATCCTTTCTGATGAGGAAGAACTATGCTTACCATTACGGAAAGAAATAAACTCAAGGCTTCTGTATCCCAAACATCCAAAATAAATATTCAATGGTCTCAGGCCATGGAACAGTTCAAAAAGGATTTTGAAAATCAAGTAAGAGAGGTGGAGGAAAAATTGGGAAGAGAAATGAGTGAGATGCAAGGATAGCATGAAAAATGGGTCAATACCCTGTAAAAGGAGGCCCCAAAAAATGCTGAAGAAAATAATACCTTGAAAAGTAGCCTAACTCAATTGTCAAAGGAGGTCAAAAAAGCCAACGAGGAGAAGAATGCTTTCAAAAGAAGAATTAGCCAAATGGAAAAAGAGGTTCAAAAGCTCACTGAAGAAAACGGTTCTCTCAAAATTAGAATGGAACAGATGGAGGCCAATGACTTTATGAGAAACTAAGAAATCAGAAAACAAAATCAAAAGAATGAAAAAATGGAAGATAATGTGAAATATCTCATTGGAAAAACAATTGACCTGGAAAATAAATCCAGGTGAGACAATTTAAAAATTATGGGACTACCTGAAAGCCTTGATCTAAAAAAGAGCCTAGACATCATCTTCCATGAAATTATCAAGGAAAACTTCCCTGATATTCTAAATCCGAGGCCAAAATAAATATTGAAAGAATCCACAGATCATCTCGTGAATGACATACAAAAACAGAAACTCCTGGGAGCATAGTGGCCAAATTCCAGAGTTCCCTGATCAAGGAGAAAATACTTCAAGGAGCTAGAAATAAACAATTCAAGTATTGTGGAAATACAATCAGGATAACAGAAGATCTAGCAGCTTCTACCTTAAGGGATGGAAGGGTGTGGAGTAGGATATTCCAGAAGTCAAAGGAGCTAGGACTTAAACAAAGAATCACCTACCCAGCAAAACTGAGAATAATACTTCAGGGAAAAAAATAGTATTTCAATGAAATAGAGGACTTTCAAGCATTCTTGATGAAAGACCAGAGATGTAAAGCAACTTTGACTTCAAACACAAGAATGAAGAGAAGCATGAAAAGGTACACAGCAAAGAGAAGTCATAAGGGATTTACTAAAGTTTAACTGTTTACATCCTTACATGGAAATACAATATTTGTAACTCTTGAAAGTTTTTTCAGTAACTGGGTAGCTGGTGGGATTACACACACACACACACACACACACACACACACACACACACACACAGCACAGGGTGAATTGAATAGGATGGGACCATAACTTAAAATAATGAAATTAAGCAGTTGAGAGAGAAATATATTGGGAGGAGAAAGGGAGAAATGGAATGGGGAAAATTATCTCCCATAAAAGAGGCAAGTAAAAGACTTTCTAGTAGAGGGACAACATGGGGAGGTGAGAAAAAAACCATGAAGCTTACTCTCATCACATTCAACTAAAGGAAGGAATAATATGCACACTCATTTTGATATGAAAACCCATCTTACAATACAGGAAAGTGGGGGAGAAAGGGATAACCAGAGTGGGTGGGCATAATGGAAGGGAGGGCAGTGGGAGGAGGGAACAATCTTGGGGAGGGATAGGATCAAAAGAATTCTAGAAGAATCGAGGGCAGGATAGAATGAAAGGAAATATAGCTAGTCTTACACAACACGACTATTATCGAAGTCATTTGCAAAACTACACAGATATGGCCTATATTGAATTGCTTGCCATTCCAAAGGGAATGGGTGGGGAGGGAGGGATGAAGAGACGTTGGAAGTCAAAGTTTTCCTAACAATTGTCTTGCTGCTAGGAAATAAGAAATACAGGTAAAGGGGTATAGAAATTTATCTTGCCCTTCAGGACAAAAGAGAAGATGGAGATAAGGGAAGGGAGGGATGTTAAAAGAGAGGGTAGATTGGTGGTAGGGGAAATTAGAATGCTTGGCCTTTTGAGGGGGGAGGGTAGAAATGGGGAGAAAATTTGGAACCCAAAATTTTGTGAAAATTAATGTTAAAAGTTAAATAATTTTTTTAAAGAAAGAAGGAAAATGTGAAGCGGGGGAGAATTTCAGCTATGGAAAATATATGAAAACCAGAGTCAGTAGATGGAGAGTCACATGTGAGAAATAATAAGAAGCCTAGTATAACTGGATCATAAAGTCAAATCTAAGAAGACTGAGAAGGTAGAGAGGGATCAAGTTGTGAATGGATTTAAAAATGAGAGGAAAAAATAATTAATAAATAACAACTTTAAACATCAGTAATCTGTCTCCAAAGCTACTGAACGGCTATGTATTTCACTGCCCCTCCCTAGTGCCTTCGTTAAACTAGTCTACAGTTACTGAGACTGTTCAAACAGAGGTCCCCTACCAGGGGATTCTGTATCAGAAGCCCTCATTGAAGAGAAGGAAAAACAAGCATAGCACATCTTTGCTGAAAAAATTTCAGGAATTTAATATGAACTCATAAATAGATAGTGCATATAGGAAGATATAGCTGAAATTCTTTTTCTGGGCAAGTAGCATTCATGAACTTTTGTAAAGTTAAAATATCAAGTCCATAATGGAATTGTATAAACAGAACTACATGATGGTAGTGATTGAACGATCATGTAAAGGTATACATACAGTTACCAAAATTAGTAAAAGATAAAGCACTGCCATCCCTTTAGGAAGGATAAATGAGGCAATATTTCCTTATCTCACATCTGATTTGGCAGAAATAAATCACATCCAGTAAAAGATGGAACAACCTTAAGGACCCATACACACACACATATACACACAGGTACATACATAAACACATATGTGTATATATGTTTTTGAGGGTATTTCTATATTAGCTATGATGTAAAGAAGAAACAGAACAAAAGGAAAAATCATGAGAAAAAAAAAAGAGAAAATAGTATGCTTTGATTCGCATTCAGACTCCATATCTGTTTCTCTGGATGTTGATAGCATTTTCCATCTTGAGTCTTTTGGAATTGTCTTAGATCTTTATACTGCTGAGAAGAGTTAAGTCTATCAAAGTTTATCATTTCACATTGTGACTGTTACTTTGTACAGTATTCTCATGGTTCTGCTTACTTTACTCAGCATCAGTTCATTCAAGTCTTTCCAGTTTTTTCTGAAGTCTGCCTACTCATCTTTTCTTATACCACAATAGTATTCCATTACCTTCATATACCACAACTTGTACAGTCATTCTCCAATTAATGGATATCCCCTCAAATTTGAATTCTTTGACACCATAAGAAGAGATACTATAAATATTTTTGTACATAAGGGTCCTTTTCCCATTTGTATGATCTCTTTCTGATACAGTATGAACTGTAGCAGGGTATGAATGATTTTGTAGCTCTTTGGGTGTAGTTGTAATTTGCTATCCCAACTGGTTGTATCAGTGCACAATCCCACCAGAAATGAATTAGCATTGCAATTTTTCCTCATCTTTTCTACCATTTGTAATTTTCCTGTTTTGTTATGTTAGTCAATCTGATAGGTGTCACATGGTACCTAAGAGCTGTTTTCATTTGCATTTCTCTAATCAATAATGATTCAGAGAGGGCGGAGCCAAGATGGTGGAGTAGAAAGACTCACATATGCTACCTCCAAACCCACAGCACATAAGAACTCCTAACAAATTCTGGAACAGTGGAGCCACGAAGCAACAGGGTGAAGGAGATATTCGTTCCAGAGAGCCCTGAAAAATCAATCCCAAAGGTCCATCGCGCACCTGACGGGAGCAGAGCTCACCCCTGACCTGGCCACGCGGCACTGAGAGGAGCAAGCAGATTGGAGCAGGCTTCAGGGACGAAATCTCCAGCAGCCGCGAGGGTCCCTCCACCCACAGATGTACAGATCAGTGAGAGACGTCTGGACCGGCTGAGAGGGGAGCACGGTGTCTCCATAACTCGGGGCACCTTGGGAGGTAGCAGCAAAGGCAGCAGTAGAGGTAGAAGGCAGCCAGAGGCTCCTGGAGCAGGAAGGAGCTCGACAACAGCCCCATTACAGAAGGTCTCTGCATAAACCACCTGAAGGAACTGAGCCTGAGAGGCGGCCCTGCCCCCACCTGATTATCAAAATCTTTTTGAGCTTTTCCATGGCCTGAGCCCATGGGAT
This sequence comes from Potorous gilbertii, assembly GCA_028658325.1. Taxonomy (NCBI): domain Eukaryota; kingdom Metazoa; phylum Chordata; class Mammalia; order Diprotodontia; family Potoroidae; genus Potorous; species Potorous gilbertii. Next base: position 130,061,652 of record CM053771.1, on the reverse strand, counting down.
ATCTATTTCAGATGTTTGGGATACAGAGGCCTTGACTCCTATGTCTTTACCTGATGGTAAGCAGATCTCTTCCTCATCAGGGAGGAATGGCAGGAATCATCTTCTCAAGAAAATAACCTTCTATTGTCTTATTCTGGGCATTTTCCCAGCCAGTTGCTTGACTTCTGAGAGTCCTCTCCACTGCTTGGCCTAGATCCGCCGAGCTAGTGCTTGGGGTCTGAGGTTCAAAAGCTGCTCCCCAGCCTCAGGGCTTTTGGCGGCAGGCCTGACTGCTATTCAATGGGAGCTTATCTACTGGTGCTCAGGTGGGGGCAGGGCCGCCTCTCAGGCTGAGGTCCCTCAGGGGGTTTATGCAGAGATCTTCTGTTATGGAGCTGCTGCCGAGCTCCTGCCTGCTCTGGGAGCCGCTGGCCAAGCTGCCTCTGCCTCTGCCTCAGTGGCTGCCTCCCGAGGGGGTCCGAGTCCCGGAGATACCCTGCTCCCATCTCAGCCCATCTCTCTCACTGACCTGTGCATCTGTGCGTGGAGGGACCTTCGTGGCCGCTGGAGATTCCAGTCCCTGAAGCCTGCTTGGATATGCTCGCTCCTCTCAGTGCTGCGCAGCTGGGGCTCGATGGACTTTTGGGATCCGTTTTTCAGGGCTCTCTGCAACGGAAATCTCCCTCACTGTCTTTCTGCGTGGCTTCCACTGTTCCAGAAATTGTCAGGAGTTATTTTTAGAGGAAATCCATGGGCTGTGGGTTCGGAGCTAGCAAATGTGAGTCTTTCTACTCTGCCATCTTGGCTCCGCCCCCCCTGCCCCCACCTGAGAACCTGATTTAATCTTACCTTGAGTAGCAGACAGCCAGCTGCCAAAAAGGCCTGAGGCTTAGGAGCAGCATTTGAATCTCAGACCCCAAGCACTAGCTGGGCAGACCTCGGTGCAGGTGGAAAGGACTCTCAGAAGTCAAGTAACTGAATGGGAAAATGCCCGGAAAAGGGAAAAAAAATAAGACCATAGAAGGTAATTTTCTTGGGGAACAGATGATTGTGCCATTCCTCTCTGACAAAGAAGACCAATGCTTACCATCAGGTAAAGACATAAGAGTCAAGGCCTCTGTATCCCAAACATTTGAAATCGATATCCAATGGGCTCAGGCCATGGAAGAGCTCAAAAAGGATTTTGAAAATCCTTTGAAGAGAAACAAGAGAGATGCAAGAAAAGCATGAAAAATGGATCAATACCGTGATAAAGGAGACCCTAAAAAATGCTGAAGAAAATAACACCTTGAAAAATAGGCTAACTCAATTGGCAAAAGTGGTTCAAAAAGCTAATGAGGAGAAGAATATTTTCAAAAGCAGAATTAGTCAAGTGGAAAAAGGTTCAAAAGCTCACTGAAGAAAACAGTACTCTCAAAATTAGAATGGAACAGATGGAAGCCAGTGATTTTCTGAGAAACTAAGAAATCACAAAAACAAAATCAAAAGAATGAAAAAGGGGAAGAAAATGTGAAATATTTCATTTGAAAAACAACTGACATGGAAAATAGATATAGGAGAAAAAATTAAAAATTATGGGACTACCTGAAAGTCATGATCAAAAAAAGAGCCTAGACATCATTCTTCATGAAATTATCAAGGAAACCTGCCCTGATATTCTAGAACCAGAGAGCAAAATAAGTATTCAAGGAATCCACCTGCCTGAAAGAGATCCAAAAAGAGAAACTCCTAGGAACATTGTGGCCAAATTCCAGAATTCCCAGGTCAAGGAGAAAATATTGCAAGCTGCTGGAAAGAAACAATTCCAGTACTGTGGAAATACAGTCAGCATAACACAAGATCTAGCAGCTTCTACATTAATGGATCAAAGGGCGTGGAATAGGATATTCCAAAAATCAGAGGAACTAGGTCTAAAACCAAGAATCACCTACCCAGCAAAACTTAGTATAATGCTTCAGGGGAAAATATGGTCTTTCAATGAAATAGAGGACTTTCAAGCATTCTTGATGAAAACACCAGGGCCGAAATGAAAATGTGACTTTCAAACACAGGAATGAGAAGAAGCTTGAAAAGTAAACAGCAAAGAGAACTTATAAGGGACTTATCAAAGTTGAACTGTTTACATTCCTATATGGAAAGAGAATATTTGTAAGGCCTGAAATTTTTCAGTATCGGGGTATTTGGTGGGATTACACACACACACATACACACACACCCACACACACATGTACACACGTGCACGCACACGCACACATACACATGCACACACACACAGAGGCAGAGAGCACAGAGCGAATTGAATATGATGGGATCATATCTTAAAATAAATCAAGGTAAACGGTGAGAGAGAAATTTAGTGGGAGGAGAGAGGGTGAAATGGAATGGAGTAAATTATCTCTTATCAAAGAGGCAAGCAGGAGACTTTTTAGCAGAGGGAAAATTTAGCGGCTGAGAAAAATAAAAGAAACATGAAGTTTACTCTCATCACATTCGACTAAAGGAAGGAATAAAATGCACACTCATTTTGGTATGAAAACCTATCTTACAATACAGGAAAGTGGGGGAGAAGGACATAAGCTGGGTGGGGGGGATGGTGAAAGGCAAGGTAATGGGAGGAGGGAGCAATTTGAAGTCAACACTCGGGGAGGGACAGGATCAAAAGAGAGAATAGCAACAATGGAAGACAGGATAGGAGGGAGGGAAATATAGTTAGTCTTACACAACAAGACTATTATGGAAGTCATTTGCATAACTGCACTGATATGGCCTATATTGAATGACTTGTCTTCCCAAAGGAAATGGGTGGGAAGGGAGGGATGGGGAGAAATTGGATTTCAAAGTTTCAGAAATAACTGTTGAGTATTGTTCTTGCTACTAGGAAATAAGAAATACAGGTAATGGGGAATAGAAGAGAGGGCATATTGGTGATAGGGGAAATTAGAATGCTCAGTGTAGTGGGGTGGGGGGAGGGGTCAAATGGGGAGAAAATTTTGGAAAACACATTTTGTGAAAATGAATGTAAAAAGCTAAATAAATAAATTTATTAAAAAAATAATGATTCAGGACATTTATTCATATGACTATAGAGAGCTTCAATTTCTTTCTCTGAAAACAGCATGTTCATATCCTTTGACCATTTATCAACTGAGAATTGCTTGTATTCTTATAAATTTTACTCATTTCTTGATATATTTTAGAAATAAGGCTCTTTTCAGAGACATTCCTGTCATTCTCTTTAATTAAATTTCTGATTACTTCTATGATTTGTTCTTTGACTTAAAATTTTTTAAATTAGATTACTTGGTTTCCAAATAATTTAATTTATTTTTTAACAGATATTTCTTGGATCCATTTTATTGGATTAGGATCTGAAATGGATACATCTCAGTATTCCTACTTTTCTGTGTATCATTTCTGGTTTTTATTCAATGTTACATGGTGAATTTGTGTGCACGTGTCATGAAATGCTGAAAAAAAATATATATGACTTTCTATTACTATTAAATTTCCTCCAAAGGTCTATGCCTAACTTTTCTAAAATTCTCTTGAGATCCTTGTGTTCTTCTTTGTTTATTTTTTCGTTATATCTATCTAGTTCAGAAAAGGAAAACAACGTTTCTATACCAATATAATTTAACTATTTACCCATGTAACTCATTCAATTTCTCTTTTAAAAATGTGAATGCTATGCCATTTAGTGTATGTATGTTCAGCATCGATTCATTGTCTATGGTGCTTTTTAGCAAAATGCAGTTTCCTTGCTTATCTCTTTTAAGTAGATCTATTTTTGCTTTTGCTTTGTCTGAGAGCATGCTTTCTACCTCCACTTTTTTTCCCCTCAACTTAAACATTATAGATTTCTCTTTGGCCTCTTAACTTTGCTCTGTTTTAAATGTATTTCTTATAAACAGCATATTGTAGGATTGTGAATTTTAATCTACTACACTGCCTTCATCCTGTTTTATGATGAGTTAATATCATTCACCTTCACAGTTATGATTACTCTTTATTAACCTTCATCACATTTCCCCCATGTACATCAAGCTCTCTCTCTCTCTCTCTCTCTCTCTCTCTCTCTCTCTCTCTCTCTCTCTCTCTGTCTCTCTCTCTGTGTCTCTCTCTGTCTCTCTCTCTCTTTCACCCAATGCCTTCTCAAAAGTGGCTCTCATTTTGACCACTGCCTTCTTGAATCCACTCACCCTTTTGTCTCCATTTCTTTCATCTCTCTCATCCTAATATCCTACAGATTAACATAAGCATCTTTATTCAACTCTGTTATTTACTCTTTGAGCTAATTTTGATGAGAATAAGGTTCAAGTATGCTCCACTACCTTATCCTCCAATATAAAAGATCTCTCATAGACCTTGTAAAGGGAGAAAATTTACTCCATTCTACTTCTCCCTTCCTCCTCATCCCAATATACCACTCTTTCTTACATTTTCATTTTTTTGATATCATCACATCATAATCAACTCACATCCATGCTCTGTGTGTACTCCTTCTGACAACCCTGGTAATGGTAAAATTCTTAGTATTTACATGTGTTATCTTCCCAGGTAAGTAGGTAAGTAATTTAGACTTACTGAGTCCCTTATCCCTTGTGATTTTTTCTTTCCTGTTCACTTTATTTCTTGAGTCTTGTATTTAAGAACTATATTTTATATTCACTTATTGTCTTTTCATCAGGAATTCTTTCAAGTCCTCCATTGCATTAAAAACCATAAACTCCAAACCATGATATATTAAGATTCATTGGTCTGATCATTTTGATTGCAATCCTAGTTCATTCATTTCTGCAGTATCATATTATAAGCCCTCCTCTTCTTTCATGTAGAAGCTGCTGCATCCTTCGTTAGTTTGATCGTGGCTCTATGCTACTAAAATGTTCTTTCTCGCAGCTTGCTTTGTTTTTCCCTTGACCTGGGGCCACTGAAATTTGGCTATGATATTCATTGGAGTTTTCATTTTCGAATCTCCCTCAAAAGGTGGTTGGTGGATTCTTTGAGTTCCTGTATTACCCTAGGAAAACGGGAAAGTTTTCCCTTAATAATTTTGAAATATTACCCACACTCCTTTTCGTTGGGAAGAACAATTATTTCTCTCAATTTGTTGTGTTGTGTCTGGCATATGCAGAATACTGTTTTAGAAAGGATTTCAAATTTGTTTGGATAGGAATTTGGGAGAACTTAAGAGTGTCCCTTTTTATGTCACCATCTTGGCTTCATCCCCCCAAGAAGGAAGAATCACAAAGGATGTAACTCAGTATCTCAGTGCCTGATAAAAAAATACCGAACACACATATTACTAACGAAATGAGTGTGTGTTTGAAAAATTAAAAAAAAAAACTTTTGGACAAATCGGAAAACAGTCTGGCAGAAATTAGACTTAGCCTAACACCTTACTCTGTATTCTACAATACATTCTGAATGGATACATTAGCATTACAAATCACACTGTCTAAAAAAATTAAAAACCCTATGAGTATGAGAAAAAAAGTCTAATCAAACATGATAGAGTCAATACCAAAAGATAAAATAGATAGCCTTAATTATAAGAAAGTGAAAAGCTTTTCTGGTCAAATTTAAGGATAAGGATGAACAGTCAAATGGGGGGAAATCTGTCATTTTTTTCTATTATAAGTTTAGTTTCCAAGATATTAAGAAAATTAAGCAATTAAGAAAACCTCTCTCTGTCTCTCTCTCTCTCTCTCTCTCTCTCTCTCTGTCCCTGTTTACATATCTATCTATCTATCTATCTCTCTGTCCATCTGTCTGTCTATTGATCTATCTATTTACCTATATATTGTGTCTACCTATATCTGTCTTTTCCTCTATACTTCTCTCTCTCTCTCTCTGTCTTTCTATTTGCTTTAATTTATTTCAAGATTCAGCTTATTTAAGAAATATTAATTGTTCATTGACTTCTTAAGGTTTTTAAAGAATTTTCTGGAAGATTTAGAGAAGAAAACATTGTTCTATGCAAGCATGTATAGGACCAAAGATAGTAGGGAGAGTGTTTATTCTAACAAGACCTCGATATGCCATGATAGTGATTAAGGCTATGGGTGGTACAGAACACCTAGTGATGAAGTTCTGCATATTATAGACAAGCATTTAACACCTGTAACTACTAGGGTACGTAGATGTGTTTCCTGTGTTTTGTTAGGAATCACTCTATTAGTAGAAGCTATTTTAGCATGCTCTGCATTAGCTGTATCTATTTCTAATACACAGAACACTATAGTTCAAGCTTCTGAATTGCACGCTCTTATGAAAATGTGTCTGTAGGCTTTAAGCAACAAGCAAAAATAGAAGATGAGTTTTATGGAGCCATTCATACCCTCTGAAAGGCAGCTGAAGTCTTGAAGAAGAGTGTTTATGTTACAGCTACAACACAAATTGTAATGTGATTATAGATATGATGCCTTTTGTTTGACTAAGAAATTGTATTATGAGTCACAAGTCCAATGGGAATAAATTAGAGCTCAATTGCATGGGCTAATTCCAGATAATATCACCTTGGAAATTCATAGATTGATTGAATTGGCAGAAGAATTAGATGAGGAAGATGATGCTGATTTTGTCCCTGAAAAAAACGGCTACAAAAATAACTTAGTTCTTTGATAGCTTAAGCTCATGAGGTCGTGTAAAGACCTGGTTTTCGCCTTTACTAATAGGTTCTGTAGTGGTATTGCTAGTACTGCTGCTTGTGCCAATATATGTCAAATTTGCTTTGCGTAGTGTCCAGGACTCCCTGATATCCAGTAGACAGAACGTCATCATCCTGAGGGAAAGACTGAGTCAAAACAAAAAAAGGGGAATTGTAAGGGAATTGCCATCCCCCAGCCTCTTGGACGGCATTCACTGGTCACGACTCAGGCAAAATGAGGGGAGATTGGTAAGGCATGAACAAGATGGCGCTGGGAGGAAGGGTTCTGCCCCTGTTTTGCTCAAGGCTATTTTCCCAGGCTCTTCTGAGATCAAAGAAGCTAAAAATGTTTTTCTTTCTTGGGGCTACGTGTCGGCCCTGGGCAGTCCTGGTTTAAGGTCGAATTGTTGCTTTTTTATTCCTTGCCTCCTTCTCCCATGTTGCATTAGATGCCTTTGCACAATGATAAGAAAGGAGATACTGGAAGCCAAAGCAGATTTGCGTACCCTCCTGTCCTCCCCCCAAACTCCCGAACACTTATGATACTACTCCTGTTTAAACAAAAAGGGGGAGATGTTAGGGGCCAAGCTCCAGACCACCCTCCGGACGCTGCCTCTGCCCTCAGGGAGCTGCCTCCGCCCTCAGGGAGAAACATGGGAGGGGCTCTGGCTGGGGATATAAGGGGCTGTCGGGGAGGAATCGAGAGAGAGACGCCATTAATAAAGTGAAGTGCACTGGCAACCTCGGGTGTTCTGTGTAGTCATTTTCCCTCCGTGGAGGAGGGGGATTCCCCTGCCATAACTGCATGTGATAGGGGCCGGAGACGTCCGAAGGCCAACAGAGATCCAGGTTCAAATCTTGAGGTCAGGTTCCAAGGGGAGACTTAACGTAGCAAGTCCGGGACATTACACTGGATAATAGATGCAGGAGAGATAATTTAAGAAATAGCAGTCTTCCTGAAAGCCATGATTTAAAACAAGAGCCTAGACATCATCTTTCAAGAGATTATCAAGGAAAACTACCTCTAGAACTAGAGGCTAAAATAGAAATGGAATCTACTAATCATTTCCTGAACAAGATTCCAAAAGAAAAAGTCTTAAGAATATTGTAGCCAAATTCCAAAGTTCCCAGATGAAGGAGAAAATATAATAAGTAACAATTCAAGTATTGTGGAAAAATCATCAGGATAAGACAGGATTTAGAAGCTTCTCCACTAAAAGATTGGAGGGCTTGGTATATGATATTCCACAGGTCAAAGGAGGTAGGATAAAATCCAAAAATCACCTACCAAGCAAAATTGAGTATAATACTTCTGAAAGAAAAGGGAATTTCAATGAAATACAGGACTTAGAACCTTTCTTGTTGAAAAGACCAGAGCTGAATAGAAAATTTGAATTTTAAATATAAGAATCAAGAAAAACATGAAAAGATAAGCAGGGAAGAGAAGTCATAAGGGGCTCATTAAAGTCAAATTGTTTACATTCCTACATGGAGAGATGATATTTGTAACTCATGAGACATTTTTCGATATTAGGGTGGACAGAAGGTACAGGGTTAATTTAATATGAAGGGAGAATACCTAAAAAATAAAATTAATTGTTGAGATGTATGTACTGGGAGAAAGAGTAAGGGAGAGACAGAATATAGTAAATCATCGAAGAAATTTTCAGTGGAGGGGAAGAGGGGGAAGTTGAGAGGGAATAAGTGAGGCTTACTCTCATAGGATTTGGTTTAACAAGAGAATGACACACTCCTTTGTGTATGGAAATATATCTTATCCTGCAGGAAGGCAGGGGAAGGAAGATAATAGAAGGGACGACAAATTGGGGGAAGGGGTAATCAGAAGTAGGTGCAGGGACAGGTCAAGGGAGAGCTTGGAATAAATGGAGAGCAGGGCAGGATAGAGGAAATTGTGGTTAGTCTTTCACAGCATGACTGTTACGGAAGTGTGTTGTGTGGCTACACATGTAGGACCTATGCCTAATTGCTTGCTTTCTTGTTGAGGCTGTTTGGGGAGGGAGGAAGGAAGAGAATGGGGAATTCAAAGCTTTAAAAATGATTGTTAAAAGTTGTTTTTCATGCACCTGGAAAATAAGTTGTACAGACAATGGAGTATAGAAATCTATCTTGGCCTACAGGACAATATAGAAGGGTGGAAGAAAAGGGGTGATAGAAGGGAGGGCAGATTGGGGAAAGAGGTGGTTAGGGTACATGATCTCCTGGGGTGGGGGAGGGGATTGATAGGGAGAAAATTTCAAATTCAAAACAAAATATCATTAAAAATAAACAAAAATGCATTATCAATACAACAAGTGATTTGATTATACACACACTATATATATATTTGTCTTGTTATGAAAGACTAACTGTATTTCCTTCCATATTATCCTGCCCTACTATTACTCTGTTCTCCTTTACCCAAATCTTCCTCTTCCCCTCCTTTATTAAACTATTTTCTTGAATCTTTTATGTGAGATACTTTACTCCATTGTACCCCTCCCTTTCTCCTTCCTCCAATAAATTCCTCTTTGACATCTTATTTTTAATGTTTTTAGATATCATTCCTTCAACTCTCTCTCTGTAGATAAATAGATATAGATATGTATATAGAAAGAGAGATACATATATCTATCTATATACACACATATACACATATAATATATACATGTATACCCAGCATGTGTATATATGCGTATGTGTATATGTATATACACACATATATGCATATATAAGTCAACATATGCACATGTATATGCACGCACATACATATACATATATGTGTGTAGATAGGAATAAAATATGTATGTATGTAGGTAGGTGTGTGTATGCATGTACATATATGTTTGTATACATACACATACACTCATATATGTACATATGTATATATGTTCGTGTGTGTATGTATGCAGATAGATACATATATATGTATATTCCATCCAACTATCCAAACACTGAGAATGGTCTCATGAGTTATAAATATCATTTTTCCATGTAGGAATATAAACAGTTCAACTTTAATAAGTCCCTAATGATTCTCTTTCCTGTAATACTTTCGATGCTTGTCTTGATTCTTGTATTTGAAAGCCAAATTTTTTATTAAGCTCTGGTCATCCTCAAGAATGCTTAAAAGTTTTTTTTTTTTACTTTATTGAATACCCATTTTTCCTGGAAGTATTATACTCAGTTTAGCTGGGTAGATGATTCTTCGTTTTAATCCTAACTCGTTTGACCTCTGGAATATCATATTCTAAGACCTCTGAGCCCTTAATGCAATAGCTGCTAAATCTTCTGATATATGGCCTGTGGTCCCACAATAGTCACCTTGTTTCTTTCTAGTTATTTTCAATATTTTCTCCATGACCCGGGAACTCTAGAATTTGGCTATAATATTCCTAGCAGTTTTCTTTTTGGGATCTCTTTCAGGAGGTGATTTGTAGATTCCTTCCATTCTTATTGTACCCTCTGTTTTTAGAATATCAGAGCAGGTTTTCTCAACAATTTCTTGAAGGAAGATATCTAGGCTCTTTTTTGTGATTATGGCTTTCATGTAGTCCAATAATTTTAACATTATCTCTCTTCAATCTATTTTCCAGGTCAGTTGTTTTTCCAAAGATATATTTCACGTTGTCTTCTATTTTTTTTCCATTCTTTTGAATTTGTTCTATAATTTTTGATTTCTCATAAAGTCTTTACCTCCCATTTACTCCATCCTAATTTGAAGGAATTATTTTCTTAAGTGAACTTTTGCAGTTCCTTTTCCATTTGGCCAATTCTGTTTTTTAAGGCATTCTTCTCCTCATTGACTTTTTGAACTTCTTTTGCCATTTGGTTGAGTCTATTTTTTAAGGAGTATTTTCCTTAGCACTTTTTTGGTGTTCCTTTACAATGCTGTTGACTTTCTAAAAAATTTCTTCCATCACTCTCATTTCTCTTCCCAATTTTTCCTCTATTTCTCTTATTTGACTTTCAAAATTCTTTTTGATCTCTTTCATAACCTGCGACCCATTCACAATTTTCTGAGAGACTTTGTATGTACGAACTTCGACTTTGTTGTTTTCTTCTCGTTGTGTGTATTGATCTTCTTTGTCACCAAAGTAAGATTCTGTGGTCTGTGGGACTTTTTTTTTTTACACTGTTCACTCATTTTCTAAGAGAATTCCTTGACATTTTAGCTCTTTGTCAAGGTAGGACTCTGCTCCCCGTGGGGATCAAGTGTATCTTGTCCCAAACTTCAGGGCTTTTGTGCAACTCTTTTCAGATGTAATTCTAGGGACCTGTAAATTTTCAGCTCTTCCAAAATCGTATGATGAAGGAAACATGTTTACTCTTCTCCTGGCCTATGCTCTAGTCTGTGAGTGAAGTTAAGCACTCATTTCTGTCTTGAAACTGTGAGGAGGGTTCCCTCTCCACTGTCACCCCCCTCCACCATGCAAGCACTCCTCTTTTTCCAGGGACTTCCATACAGGACTTTGACCAGATAAAACCCAAGGGTAAGCAAGAGAATCCCACCTCAGCAGCAGCAAAGAGATCCCTGCAATCTTACTCCAATCAGCCAATGCATACTCCCATAGTCTGTTGGCTGAGAGCCCTGGAGGCAGTCACTGTGGCTGCTGCTGCCCCCCACTTCTGCCCCCTCCACCACCATGGGGATATGGTCTGACAACGGTCTATCACACAGGTCTGATAAACTTTTCCCACTGACCTTCCAAGTTGGCCTTGGCATTTTGGGATTGAGAAGTCTGGAAACTCCCATAGCTGCCAGTGATTCGGTCCCTTGAGGCCCTTTCTGTGCCAGTGTGATCTACACTATACTGGGCTCCTCTCCTATCCTGGTGACAGAACTTTCCTGCTGACATTCCAGATTGTCTTGGCATAGAAATGTGGTTTAATCTGTCATTTTTGTGGGATCTACTACTCTAAAATTTCTTTAGAGTAGTTTTTACAGGTATTTGGAGGAGTTTTCAGGAGAATTCAAGAAAGTGTCTGCTTTTACTCTGCCATCTGGCCAGCAATTGTTTTCCATTGCTCCTCCGTCAAATGAGGAGTTGTATTACATGATTTCCTTCTTCAAAGATACCTTCCAGCTCTATATCTCTGCTTCTGTGACTTGAGTTTGAATGTTACCTTTCACAGTGTGACTTTGGTCAAGTCATTTTTTCATCTTTAGTTCTCAATTTTTTCTTATGTAAAGTAAGATTATTTGAACAGGTGAACAGATATCTCTCCCATCTCTACACTTTTGGTGCTATTTTAGCTCTCTAGACCACAAAATCATCAAATTTCAAATAATGAGGTTGAACTACACAGACTCTATGGTACATTCCAGGTCTAAATTATTAATTTTACCTTATCTGAAGTAGAATATCACCTCCTTGGAGTCGTTTTTGTCTTTCTATACCCTAAAAAGCACCTATGGGTTGCTTAATAAATATTTTTTTTAATTGCCATACTGTGTTGAATGAAATTATTGTGGAATTTTAGAGACTGATTCATGGTCATAGAGTTTGTAAGACTCAGAGCCAAGTTGAACTGGAAGCAACTATGCATATAAATAATTCAGTGTCCTTTCCAGTATATCATACTATCCCATTACATAGACTAAATCATTAGCTCTTGAAGTGATCTTGGTGTATGGACATGGAGAATCAAATATTTTAAACCATTTTAGCCTATAAGAATCTCATAAACTACAAAGGTTGACATAGTCAAGATCTGAGAATTATTTTTATACATTTATTAGTCTATTCCAGGCATGGGGAACATGTAGTTTCAAGGTCACATGTGGCCATCTAGGTCTCCAAGGGTGTCCCTTTGGCTGAATCTAAATTTCACAGAACAAATCCCCTCAGTGAAAGGATTTTTTCTATAAAACTTGGATTCAGTCGAAAGGCCGCAACCAAGGACCTAGACGGCTACATGTAGCTTATTGGCTACTGGTTACCAATCCCTAATCTAATGCATACATAATATGCCTTCTGAAAAAAAGATTAAAAAATACTTTTAAAATTTCTAATTATAAAGGATTGTTTCGAAATTATTCCTATAAATTTTTATTAGATTTATTTTTAAATGTGTATGGTTGATTTATGAATGTAACATATAGTGAAATAAAAAATCTACTGGATTGGGAGGCTAAAGAATTAGATTCATATTCCAAGTTTGCTTATTACTTAATTCATCATTGGGGAAAATCATTTCTCTGGGTTTTAGTTTCCTTATCTATACGATGACAGAGTTTTGCTGAATAACATTTGTTTCCTTCTTACTGTAAATCCCATGATCATATGAAATGATTCACACTTCCTAGCCTGTGTGGCTTGCTCATATGCCTGCACTTGGGAATCTGGGAATTTCCACAAACAGCACTAACACGCACCCTGGCAGAGGCAGCAGCCTAAATTGTCCCCAGGGAGGCCTGAGTTTAGACTGAAAGGCTCCAACACTTCTACCAGCCTCCAGAGAGACTACTGCTGCTATTGGATAGAGTCCATCCCCTGTTCCAGCAGCAATGATTATGCAAAGTAATCTCAATCCCAGCCAACAGTACCTTAGGCCTGGTGCCCGAGGTCGTGATAAGAACTAGTTTCTGACTTCTGAACATGTTCTCTTCCTACAACAGAGGTGAAAAGCTGTACTTTATATTTCATCATTGCTAAACAATGCTAAATTGAGGAGAAAGATAGTATATAAAATGAGCAAAATTGTTAGGTAATTACGATTTCTTTTCCATTTTGTTTACTTATGGCAAAAGAAGCTCTTGGGTTGGAATCCTATGATTCATATAACAATTTGCCTAACGTCACCTGAACAATCCAGTCATTTTCATTTATTATAAGAAATTATTTGGGGCAGAGCCAAGATGACAGAGTAGAAAGACTCACATATGCTAGCTCCAAACCCACAGAACATAATTATGTAGAAAAAGAACTCCCAACAAATTCTGGAACAGTGGAGCCACGCAGCAACAGGGTTAAGAAGATTTCTGTTCCAGAGAGCCCTGAAAAACTGATCACAATGGTCCATCATACACCAGACAGGAGTGGAGCCCACCCCTTCCCTGGCCGCACAGCACAGAGTGGAACAGATCCGAGCAGGCTACAGGGATAGAATCTCCAGTGGCCGCGAAGGTCCCTACACCCACAGACACACAGGTCAATGAGAGAGACGTCTGGACGGGCTGAGAGGGGAGCGGGGTGTCTCCATGACTCGAGCCCCTCGGGAGGTAGCAGCAGAGGCAGCGGCAGAGGCAGCGGGTGGCTAGAGGCTCCCAGAGCAGGCGGGAGCTAGGCAGGAGCTCCATTAAGGATGGACTCTGCATAAATCCCTTGAGGGAACTGAGCCTGGGAGGGGGCCCTGCCCCCACCTGAGAACCTGATTTAATCTTACCCTGAATAGCAGCTGGGCCCCACCACTGAAAGCCCTGAGGCTGGGGAGCAGCATTTGAATATCAGACCCCAAGCACTAGCTGGGCAGACCTAGACGGGTGTGGAAAGGACTCGCAGAAGTCAAGTAATTGGCTGGGAAAATGCCCAGAAAAGGGAAAAAAATAAGACCATAGAAGGGTACTTTCTTGGGGAACAGATGATTCTGGCCTTCCTCTCTGACGAGGAAGAACACTGCTTACCATCAGGAAAAGACATAACAGTCAAGGCCTCTGTATCCCAAACATGTGAAATAGATATCCAATGGGCTCCGGCCTTGGAAGAGCTCAAAAAGGATTTTGAAATTAAGTTAGACAGGTGGAGGAAAAACTGGGAAGAGAAATGAGAGAGATGCAAGAAAAGCATGAAAAATGGGTCAATACCTTGCTAAAGGAGACCCAAAAAAAATGCTGAAGAAAATAACACCTTGAAAAATAAGCTAAGTCCATTGGCAAAAGAGGTTCAAAAAGCCAATGAGGAGAAGAATGCTTTGAAAAGCAGAATTAGTCAAGTGGAAAAAGAGGTGCAAAAGCTCACTGAAGAAAATAGTTCTCTCAAAATTAAATGGAACAGATGGAGGTCAATGACTTTCTGAGAAACCAAGAATTCAGAAAACAAAACCAAAAGAATGAAAAAATGGAAGTTAAGGTGAAATACCTCATTAGAAAAACAATTGACCTGGAAAGTAGATCCAGGAGAGACAATTTAAAAATTATGGGACTACCTGAAAGCCATGATAAAAAAAAAAGCCTAGACATCATCCTTTAGGAAATTATCGGGCGGCTCCTCGCATCCCAGCAGCGGGAGGAGGAGCGTCGAGGCCCAGGAGCCCCGCTGGAGAAGAAGCTCCCGTCGCCGCGGCCCTTTCCCTCCGACCCGCCGGTGCTCACCCGTGTGTGGGGAGAGGGAGCCGATCCCCCCGCGCAGCCAAGATGCCCAAGAGGAAGGTCAGCTCGGCAGAAGGGGACGTAAGGGAGGAGCCCAAGAGAAGGTCGGCTAGATTGTCAGCTAAACCAGTCCTTGTGAAGGTTGAACCTAAGCCTAAAAAGATAGCTGGAAAGAATAAATCTGAGGACAAAAAAGTTCACACAAAAGGAAAAAAAGGAGCAAAAGGAAAACAAGCAGAAGCTACTAACCAAGAAGAGAATAAAGATGACTTGCCTGCAGAAAATGGAGAAAATAAAAATGAAGAGGTTCCAGTCTCTGATTCAGCAGGAGAGAAAGAAACCAAAACTGAGT
>CM053771.1:130024073-130045864 GCA_028658325.1 Potorous gilbertii | reverse complement strand
AAGTCAAAGGAGCTAGGACTAAAACCAAGAATCACCTACCCAGCAAAACTGAGTATAATACTTCAGGGGAAAATATGGTCTTTCAATGACATTGAGGACTTTCAAGCATTCTTGATGAAAAGACCAGAGCTGAAAAGAAAATTGTAAATTGAGAAGTAGATAATGTTCTTCATTAATTAGTGTACTATTTGATAATTCCTCTACCAATTAAACAGACACACTCACACAGACAACTATAAAGAAAAAGGAACCGTGAGTATTAATTTTTATATCTGATACTGGATGAATTATTGGAGTATGTAGGGATGAGGAATATTGCTAATGGAAGTTTGTGTGGGGTGTCTAGTGCAATATAATGTAAGATTTATGAAACAGTTCTAAATAAAGCAATGGTTATTTATATTTTGAACACCATTTTTATATGATGAGTATTGCTACAGCCTATTACATAGATGAATTTTAAATCAATCTCATAAATCTAGTTATATTTCAGTCTTCACCTGGATAATTTTACAACTTTGAAATCACAGTGGAGTATTTATTCCCATATTACAGCGTGGAAGAATGAATGAATCCTTGCCTTGAGATGTATACATAAAATCCTCACTCAGAGCCCTGAAAAATCTGTTTCACTATGGCACACACTTTGTAATGGATCTATATTTTCCCAAATGAGGTTTTAGTGAATCCAGCCCAAAGCAGCCAGCTTTGCTGATCCATCAGCATATTCAGTGAGAAAGAGTATTGCTAAAAGCAGAACTGCTACTAACAGTGCACATGCACACACACACACACATCATTTATTTGGGGATATATTTAGAAAAGAGTATCTTTTTAACATAATTTGCCAAAAGCAATGCATCAATCAACGAACATTTATTAAGTGGTTACTGTTTCCTTTACATAGTAATAATTTAATAAATGTTTTAGCTATCTATTTTTCTTCCTACCTCTAGCTTTTTTATCTATATATCTATCTACCTAACTACCAATCTATCTATTTACTATGTATTAGGCACTATGTTACATGTTGGGGTTATAAATATAATGAATGAAACAATTACTACTTATAGTGAACTTACACTGAAATGGAGCAGAACAAAAGTACACATAATTACGAATTTAATGAATGCAAATATTTACAAAGTGTTTAAGTCTAAAGAAGTTTTGAAAGGAGGGCACTAGCACATGTTGGGTTCAGGAAGGTATCTGACAATAAGAGTAGAAGAAATCAACCCAGAGATGAACACCAGTCCTACACACATATCCAGCAGACTAGGGTATGTATTTCTACTAGGATTGCTCTGTTTTCAATGGTATTTATTGTAGCCTTGTCATCATTGTTCAATTTTTGAAGCAGTGACAATGTCATATCTGGGTCAATTGCCAAGTGTTCAGAAAGAAAAATTCAGAGGATTTTAAAGAATTTCAGATGTCTTGGCATTTTTCTCTCTGGATTTTTATCTCTGACGTTATTTGTCTTTCTTTTTGCTCCCTCTTGTTACTTGTATCCTTAGTTAGAAGACTTCTAGGAAAGATTTATGGGAAGCCATATGTCAAAGTTTCACCTCTTCAGATTTCTTATGTGACCCACAGACATGTTATGTATTACCTAAGAGCCAATAACTTGGATAAATCCAAGAGGGGTAATATATTGAATCTGTTTGTCCTAAATACTGAGTGTCTGGATTGAATTGGTGTAGCACCAAAGTGAACTTCACAGTACCTATGGGAGCTATGAATATGCTAATAGAGATCTGAATCACAAAATGCCACAGACTCTCCACATAGAAGACAGAGCCAAAATATTTATTCAAACAGCAGAGAGGCTAATCCCAACACCAGAAAACCCAATCCATCATAGCATCAAAGAAATCTATGCACAATAACAATGCAGGGGCCACTACCATCCCCAAGCCTTCCCTCTGCTATGTTTCCCACAAATCAGGTCCCTTGAACAAATCATAACCAGAATCCCTTAAAAAAATCACAAACAAGCTCTCCACTCACATTAGTTGCTGCCTTCTCTCTCTTTCCCAGCTCTGATTGCTCTGAATCAATTCCTGCTCCACCCCTTCCTGCTCCACCTATTCAGAAAACTCCTCTTACCATAGGCTCCATGTGACTCAGACTTCCATGGGACCCAGGCAGGTAACATAGCCCTATTTATTGATGGGAAAGATCTTCCCATTTAAATTGCCATTACAGTTCCTTATCATGGAGAATGATTGTCCTGTAGTGGGCAATCTCATGACAGACAATGATTAATGCACTACCTCTATTAAACAAATCTTCTGCTCTCCCACTAACTTCGAAAGGGTAACACATGTAACTAGCAATTTGGGGGTGGGAGTTAGAAAAAATTGCACATATTAATTATCTAATAGTGTGACAGAAAAGAAAAATTTTTGCATGAGGTTGGACAATTGTACCAGTTTCTTTTCAATCAGATCAAAGAGTAGTATATATCCTTCTTTTCTTATGAATGTAGAAGAAAGAGATAATGGTTTTTCTGTATTAAGATAAGAATTGCCTAACTATAATTTCCTGCTCTTCCCATTTGCAAGGTATTAGATACATGTAACCTTCATAAGTGGAAGATTAAGTGTTCCACATTTGATTGAACATTTCCACAAAAAGAAAAACAAAGTTCATTGTTAAGGAAGTTTCTATGCTTCAAAAGTAAGTTGAATGGATGAGTCCATGATAATTTTTCAATAACATGAGGAAAAAGATGGATGCTAAAACCACAGTCTTAGAATTAAGGCAAGGATGAATACATTAAAGACATCGGAAGTCTTTGTGTTACTTTGTATCATAAGGATACTGATGAAAATAGAAAGGATAAGGCAAGATGATCATTATTAAGACAGATTGTACGATTTCCTGGGACAATAAGGTTTAATAGGACTCATTAGAATAAGGCTACATTGTAGTGACAGATTGATAGGACATGGACTGGATCCCAGTTTTCCCCAAGAAAACAGAGATCATTCAGGGAAAGTTCTAGGAATTCTGAAAGAAAAAATAATTTAAGGCCCCAGAAAATTTGAGTTTCTCGAAGAGTGCTGAGAGGGTACAGGAGTATAAAGCAACTTGTTCTATTTAATTGAGGTGTGGGGAGCCAAATCATTCAGTATAGAACTATAGTGCCTAATAGAGCACCAGGTCCTGAGTCAGAAAGATTCATCTTCCCAAGTTTAAATCTGGCCTCAGATATTTACTAATTGGGTGAAACTGGGCAAGTCCTTTAACCCTGTTTGTCTCAGTTTCTTCATTTCAAAAATGACTTGAAGAAGGAAATCACAAATCAGTCTAATATCTTTGCCAAGAAAACTCCAACTTGATTCACAAAGTCAAACACGACTAATCAACTAAACAACAAGTAGAACGAAGTGGAGACAGGTCCTGGTCTGGAATTAAGTGAGACATGTTGGTCAGGAGCTCATAGT
Source organism: Potorous gilbertii (assembly GCA_028658325.1). Lineage (NCBI taxonomy): Eukaryota > Metazoa > Chordata > Mammalia > Diprotodontia > Potoroidae > Potorous > Potorous gilbertii. Next base: position 130,042,412 of record CM053771.1, on the reverse strand, counting down.
TATCTGGGAATGAAGAACCTCTTTTATCATTCTGTCATGCATGCTGTTGCAATGGAAATATTTTAAGGGTCCAATAAAGAAATAAAATGGGACGTGGTGCCAATAGACTCCTGGTTATCAAATTTTATTATCTGAAGGCTAGGGAATATAGTTGCAATGACAGGCCAAAAATGAGTATGTGGAGATGATGGGAGGCAGAAATTTTCAGGAGGGAGCTGACCTTGTTGACTCTGTTAACGTTTTCCTCATTTTGCAAATAATGGTAGTAGAGGATAGAAAGTTCTCAAGCAAAGTGTCATGAAGATGACTGGATGGAGCACACATTTTGCTTCATTTCATAAAGGGAACACAAGCAAACATCACAGGATTTGCTGAAACTCACACTAGTCTATTTCCCACTTTTGAATATTGATAGAATTTGTGACAGTTCTGCTTCAAGCTTTAAACCATAAAACTTCCTCCCTAGCAGTACACTGAATACATCATGTGATCCCAAGTCCAGGTTTATTCTTTGTTTCCCAAGCAGTTAGATTATTTCAGTCCCTTCCTGTAGCAGTCTAAGAACTGTGATAGTATAAAACTTGGCAATGAGAAAAATATGCTTTGGATATCATCTTTATGAAACTGGTAGATAATTCAGAAACATTACAGTTGCTGTCTTTGAAAGAATGAACCAATTCATACCTTCAAGATGTTTATATCATGAATGTCTCCCCTTTTATTTTAGATATTTAGCTTTCGTCTGATGTCCAGATCTAACTCCAGTTGATATTCTTTCTTCCCCTTACAAAGGAATTGATTTTATGTGATCAAAATTCTTACTTCCCGTAGCATACTGTTCCCTTTGTGTTTTTATATCCCTACAAACTATCACAGTATCTCGTATCTAGCACACACTTAACAAATATTTATTGATTGGTTTTATAGATATGGAAATTGAGTTTTGTAGGATATTCTGTGAGGGATTCCTAAGTAAACAGTGTCATTCATTCACAGATTCATAGGATATTAGATCTAGAAACAGCTTTATATATATATATATATATATATATATACACATACATACATACACACACATATGAGAGGACATTTGGGTATTTTTATACATGATGAAAATAGGGACCCAAAACAATGGAAACATTGGTCACAAATGAGTGAGAAGAAGAACTAAGCTTTTCTACTCCTTGTTTATGGCTTGTGTTCTCCATTTCCTGTGTCTCTCATTCTATTTATGTCTCTGTTTCTATACACAATACATACATACATATACATATATACATAAAAGTGTATATGTAAACAATACATTTCATGATACAAAGTCAATCCATATAGACTAGCAACAACATGACAAATTCATTAGTAGCAGTTGTCTAGTTCACTCATCTAGTTCACATTACTTATTTCACAGGGGATGAAACAATAAAATGACTTTCCAATGATTACTGGCACCAATTTCAATGTTCGTTACATTGCAGTATTTAAATTGAAAAAAGTTAGGAAATTTTTGTTTTCACTCCATTCTGTTGCTGAGCACTTTCTCTCTCTCTTTTTTAAATACACATTTATTTATTTAACTTTTTACATTCATTTTCACAAAATTTTGGGTTCCAAATTTTCTGCCCATTTATACCCTCCCACCACCCCAATACACCGAGCATTCTAATTTCACCTATCACCAGTCTGCCCTCTCTTCTATCATCCCTCCCTTCCCTGATCCTCATCTTCTCTTTTGTCCTGTACGGCCAGATAACTTTTTATTCCCCATTACCTGTATTGCTTATTTCCTAGTAGCAAGAACAATACTCAACAATTGTTCCTAAAATTTTGACGTCCAACTTCTCCCCATCACTCCCTCCACACCCATTCCCTGTGGGAAGGCAGACAATTCAATATAGGCAATGTCTGTGTAGTATTGCAAAGGACTACCATAATAGTAGTGTTGTGTAAGACTAACTATATTTTCCTCCCTCCTATCCTGCCCCACATTGTTTCTATTCTCTCTATTGATCCTGCCCCTCCCCGAGTGTTGCCTTCAAATGGCTCCCTCCTCCCATTGCCCTGCCTTCCATCAACCCCCCATCCTGCTTATCTCCTTCTCCCCCACTTTCCTGTATTGTAAGGTAGGTTTTCATACCAAAATGAGTGTGCATTTTATTCCTTCCTTTAATCGAATGTGGTGAGAATAACTTCATATTTCTTTTTTTTTTCTCAGCTCTCCTCTTTTTCTCTCCACTAAACAGTCTCCTGCCTGCCTCTTCTATGAGAGATAATTTACCCCATTCGATTTCACCCTCTCTACTCCAACTACATTTCTCTCCCACGGTACACCTTGATTTTTTTTTAAGATATGATCCTATCCTATTCAATTCACTCTGTGCTCTCTGTCTCTGTGTGCGTGCATGTGTGCATGTGTGTGTGCGTTCCCACATATACATGTGTGTTTGCATGTGTATGTCTGTGTATGTCTGTGTGTCATCCCACCAAATACCCAGATACTGTAAAGTTTCAAGAGTTACAAATATTGTCTTTCAATGTAGGAATGTAAACAGTTCAACATTGATCAGTCCCTTATAACTTCTCCTTCCTATTTACTTTTTCATGCTTCTTCTCATTCTTGTGTGTGAAAATCAAATTTTCTTTTCAGCTCTGGTCTTTTCATCAAGAATGCTTGAAAGTCCTCAATTTCATTGAAAGACCATTTTTCCCCTGAAGTATTATACTCAGTTTTGCTGGGTAGGTGATTCTTGGTTTTAGTCCTAGTTCCTTTGATTTCTAAAATATCCTATTCCATGCTCTTTGATCCCTTAAGGTAGAAGCTGCTAGATCTTGTGTTATCCTGATTGTATTTCTATAATACTGGAATTGTTCCTTTCTAGCTGCTTGCTTGACCTGAGAACTCTGCAATTTGGCCACAATGTTCCTAGGAGTTTCTTTTTTTGGATCTCTTTCAGGTGGTGATTCGTGGATTCCTTGAATACTTACTTTGCCCTCTACTTTTAGAATATCAGGGCTATTGTCCTTGATAATTTCATGAAGGATGATGTCCAGGCTCTATTTTTGATCATGGCTTTCAGGTAGTCCCATAATTTTTAAATTGTCTCTCCTGGATCTATTTTCCATGTCAGTTGTTTTTCCAGTGAGATGTTTCACATTATCTTCCATATTTTCATTCGTTTGGCTTTGTTTTGTGATTTCTTAGTTTCTCAGAAAGTCATTAGCCTCCATGTGTTCCATTCTAATTTTGAGAGTACTATGTTCTTCAGTGAGCTTTTGAGCCTCTTTTTCCACTTGGCCAATTCTGCTTTTGAAAGCATTCTTCTCCTCATTGGCTTTGTGAACCTCTTTTGCCAATTGAGTTAGCCTATTTTTCAAGGTGTTATTTTCTTCAGCATTTTTTTGGGTCTCCTTTATTAAGGTATTGACGTGTTTTTCATGCTTTTCTTGCATCTCTCTCATTTCTCTTCCCAGTTTTTCTTCCACCTGTCTAACTTGATTTTCAAAATCCTTTTTGAGCTCTTCCATAGCCTGAGCCCATTGGATATCTATTTCAGATATTTGGGATACAGAGTCCTTGAGTTATATGTCTTTCCCTGATGGCAAGCATTGTTCTTCCTCATCAGAAGGGAAGGGAAGAAACATCTGTTCCCCAATAACGTAACCTTCTATGGTCTTATAAATGCCCCTTTTCTGGGCATTTTCCCAGCCAGTTACTTGACTTCTGAGATTCCTCCCCACCCCCATGCTGATCTGCTCAGCTAGTGCTTGGGGTCTGTAATTCAAATGCTGCTCCCCAGCCTCAGGGCTTGCAGTGTTGGGCGTGGCTGCTGTTCAATGCGAGCTTAATTTCTGTTGCTCAGGTAGGAGCAGAGCCGCCTCCCAGACTCAGTTCCCTCTGGGACTTTATGTGAAAACCTTCAGTAATGCACCTGAGGTCCTGCCTGCTCCGGGAGCCTCTGGCCACCTGCTGCCTCTGCCCCTGCCTCCCAAGGGGGCCTGAGTTATGGAGACACTCCACTCTCCTGTTAGCCAGCCCAGAATTCTCTCTCACTGACCTGTGCGCCTGTGGTTGGAGGGACCTTCGTGTCCACTGGAGATTCCGTAGCTGAAGCCTGCTCGGATCGCTCCTCTCAGAGCCACACGGCCAAGGGCTAGGCTCTGCTCCCACTGGTATGTGACGGACCTTTGGGATCCGTTTTTCAGTGCTCTCTGGAACAAAAATCTCCTTCGCTCCGTTGCTGTGTGGCTTCCACTGCTCCAGAATTTGTTGGGAGTTATTTTTACGGGAAATTCATGGGCTGTGGGTTTGGAGCTAGCTTATATGAATCTTTCTACTCTGCCATCTTGACTCGTCCCCCCCAACTCTCTCTTTTAAAAGAACACATTTTATCTTAACTGCCACTAAAATGATTACAATGATGTATGATGTATATGTGTATGTATTTATATAAAGTGTAATCATAGGGGACTAACTAAATGTGAACTGTTTACATTCCTAAATGGAAAGATCCTATTTGTAATTCTCTTTCCTATTTACCTTTAGATGCTTAACTTGATTATTATGTTTGAAAGCCAAATTTTCTATTCAAATCTGGTCCTTTTATCAAGAATGCTTGAAAGTCCTGTAATTCACTAAATGACCATTTTTCCACTGAAGTATTATGCTAAGTTTTGCTGGGTAGTTGATACTGATTTTAATTGCAGTTCCTTTGACTTCTGGAATACCATATTCCAAGTTCCTTTATCATTTAATGTAGAAGCTGCTAGATTCTGATTGTATTTTCACAATACTCAAATTGCTTCTTTCTGACTGCTTGCAATATTTTCTACTTGACCTGGGAACTCTGGAATTTGGGCACAATATTCTTAGGAGTTCTCATTGAGGGTATATTTCAGGATGTGATCAGTGGATTTTTTCAATATTTTTTTTTGCCCTCTAGTTCTAGCATATCAGAGTAGTCTTCCTTCATAATTTCATGAAAAATGATGCCAACGCTCTTCTTTTCATCAGGGCTTTCAGGTAGTCCCAGAATTTTTGATTTCTCTCTCCTAGGTCTATTTACCAGGTCAGTTGTTTTTCCAATGAGATATTTTACACTTTCTTCCATTATTTTCATTTTTTTTCATTTGTTTTGTAATTTCTTGGTTTCTAGTAGTCATTAGTTTCCATCTGCTCCAATCTAATTTTTAAAGAACCATTTTTTTCAGTATGCTTTTGAACCTCTTTTTCCATTTGACTAGTTTTGTGTTTCTCCTTATTGGTTTTTTGGACCTCTTTTGTCATTTGAGTTAGTCTTTTTGTAAAGGTGTTATTTTCTTAAGTATTTTTTGAGTCTCCTTTAGCAAATTTATGATTTGCTTTTCATGATTTTCTTACATAGCTCTCCTTTCTCTTCCCCATTTTTCCTCCACCTCTCTTACGTGATTTTCAAAATCCATTTTGTACCCTTCCATGACCTGAGACCATTGTGTATTTATTTTAGAGGTTTTAATTGAAGAATCCTTGACTTTGATGTCTTCCCCTGATGGTAAGCATTGTTCTTCCTCATCGAAAGGGATGGAAGAAAATACGTGTTCACCAAGAAATCAATCTTCTGTAGTCTTATTTTTTTCCCTTTTAGGGGCATTTTCCAAACCAGTTACTTGACTTTTGAATTCTTTGTCAAATGGAGGGTATACTCTAGGTACCTGTAAGTTCTTAGTTCCTCTAACGTGGCACAATCAAGGGAAAGGAGTTTACTCCTCTAGTGGCCTGAGCTCTGTTCTGGAAGTAACCACAAGCTATTCTGCCCAAGATCTGGGAGTAGAATTTCCTCTCCAGAATATTCACCAGCTCCACCACACCAGCCTGTATTCCTTCCTACCCCAGGACTTCCACTCATGCAGAGCAACTGCTCGATTTCTCCAGGTTCTTTAGGCTGAGGGATCCAAAAATGAATGCTGCCACGTTGCCTCTTCACTCAGTTGAATGAGTTTTCTCACTGACCTTTGAAGCTGCCTTTGAAGTTTCTGGCTTAAGGAATCTGGGAACCACAGCTGCTGCTCAGGATTCCATTCCCTGAGGCCTGCTCCTATACTGTCCCTGTTGTGTCACTCAGCTGAAGCTGGGCTGCACTCTACAGCCTGTGCTGTGCTCTGTGCCAGGTCCTGTTGATCTTCCAGGCTCTCTTGGGTTGTAAATCTACTTTACTCTGTCATTTTGTGTCTTCTGCTGCTCTAGAATTTGTTTAGAGTCATTTTTACAGGTATTTTGTGGATTGTTAGGAGACAAACTTCTACAGGCCTGTCCTTCTACTTTGCCATCTTGACTCCAATTCCTAAAGCAACTTTTTTCAACAACAAACGAAATAGGTTCCTGTTGTTGCTGCAGCATAAAATAATGCCTGAAGGATTACATGTATCTGGAAATTCATAGCAATAGAATTGTCAGAATTTCGGATAAGCTTATTCCAGATTTTAGCTACTAAATAATTTCTTCAACATAGAGATGAGGGGTAATGAGGCAGTATCTATTCCCTTAGTCTTATTTCTATAGTTGCAGTTAACATGTAGGGGACCCAAGAAGAACATTTGGTGTCTAGTTCAATGCTTTGCAAACAATGAGAATTCAACAAATAATGATGGTAAAATGTTTATAACCTGGCACTCATTGACTAAACTTGTACTTTAATCATATCAATCCCTCCCAAAGAAATGTCTAATATATTTTTTCACTCAATCTGTGAAGTCACTCAGCTTACAAATACATGGGTGCGTTTTGTCAAAAGCTTTTTCTGCATCTATTGAGATAATCTTTTGGTTTCTTTTAGTTTTTTTTTGTTAGTATGATAAATAATGATAATAGTTTTCCCAATATTGGACCATCCCTGCATTCCTGGTGTAAATTCTACCTTATCATAAAAAAAATTGTTCTCGTGATAAGTTGCTGTATTCTATTTACTAAAATCGAAATTAAATTTTTTGCATCTATATTCATTAGGGAAATTAGCCTATAATTTTCTTTCTCTGTTTTGACTTCTCTACTTTTAAGTATCAAAACTATGTTTGTATCATAAAAAAGAATTTGGGAGAACTCCTTCTTCCCAAATTTTCCCAAGCAGTCTTCATAGTATTGGAATTAACTGTTCTTTAAATGTTTATAGAATTCACTTGTGAATCCATCTGGCCCTGGAGATTTTTTCCTTGGGAGTTCATTGATGGCTTGCTCAATTTCTTTTTCTGAGATGGAGTTATTTAAGTATTAAACTTCCTCTTCTGTTAGTCTGGGAAATTTATGACTTTTGAAATAATCATCCATCTCATTTATATTGCCATATAGTTGGGCAAAGTAGTTTCTTATTATTATTTTAATAATTGGACTCACCCTCACTCATTGGAGGTGAGTTCATCCATGTCATTTTTGACATTTCTAATTTGGTTTTCTTGTTTGTTTTTTTTTAATCAAATTCACCACAGTTTATCAATTTTGTTGGATTTTCATAAAACTAACTCCAAGTTTTATTTATTAGTTCAATAGCTTTCTTAATTTCAATTTCAGTAATTTCTCCTTTGGCTGCTAGTATTTCTAATTTGATATTTACTTGGGAATTTTCAATTTGTTCATTTTTCGAGTTTTTTTCAGCTACATGCGCAATTCAACGATCACTTCTTTCTCTATTTTATTCATGTAGGCACCCAAAGATATAAACTTCCCTTAAGAATTGCTTTTACAGCATCTTACAAAATTTGGTAGATTGCCTCATTATTGTCATTCTCTTGGATGAAGTTGTTGATTGTTTCTATTCTATGTTATTTAACCCATTTGTTCTATAGGATTAGATTGCTTATTTTCCAATTAGTTTTTGGTTTATGTTTCCGTGGCCTTTGATTACATGTAATTTTTATTGCATTATGATCTGAGAAGGATGTATGGACTATCTCTGACTTTCTGCACTCGATTGTGAGGTTTTTATGGCTTAATACATGGTTAATTTTTGTATATGTGCCATGCGCCACTGAGAAAATGGTGTATTCCTTTCTATTCCCATTCACTTTTCTCCAGAGATCTATCATATCTACATTCTTCAGAGTTCTATTCACTTCTTTAACTTCTTACTTGTTTATTTTGAGGTTAAAAGTATAACTTTCAGAGAGGGCAGGTGGATGTACCCCACTAGTGTAATTTTGCTGTCTATTTCCTCCTGTAACTGCCTTAACTTCTCCTCTAAAAATTTGGTTACTATACCATTTGGAGTTTTTATGTTTAGTAATACAATTGCTTTGTTTTCTATGGTGCCTGTTAGCAGGATATAGTTCCCTTCCTTATCTCCTTTTGTTAGATCTCTGTTTTTGTTTTGTCTGAGATTAGGATTGCTTTCCCTGCTTTTTTTTTTTTACATCATCTGAAGCACAATATATTCCGCTCCAACCTTATATCTTTACCTTATCTGTATCTTTCCGTTTCAAATGTGTTTCTTATAAAGAACATATTGTTAGATGGTGACTTTTAATCCATGCTATTATTCGTCTACGTTTTCTGGGAGAGTTCATCCCATTCACATTCACAGTTATGATTATTATTTGTGTCCTTCCCTCCATACCCTTTCCCCTTCTCTATGTTTTTAGTTCTCCTCCCTTCCCCCCCACAATAGTTTTAATTTTTGACCACTGCCTCCCTCAGCCTTCCCTCCCTTTTTCAGCCCCCCTCCCTGTTTATCCCCTTTGTCCTTACTACTGCTTCCCTCCCTTTTAGTTTCCACTCTCTTTTCTTCCCCCCTTTCCCTCCTACTACCTATAGAGCTAGTTATATTTCTATACTTAACTGAATTTGTTGTACCCTCCTTGAAATCAATCAGCTGAGAGTACCTCTCAAACAATGCTCATCTCCCTCTCCTGTTTCCCTCCACTGTAATATATTTTTGTGCCACTTCTTATGATGGAATTTTTTTCCACTTCCTCCTTTTCACATCTCCCATTATAATCCCTTCGCACACTTAAATCACATTTGTTATCAACACATCATTTAATTTATACCCACTCTTGCCTGAAATATTATGCTCAGTTTTGCTGGGTAATTAATCCTTGGTTGTAGTCCCAGTTCCTTTGCCTCATGGAATATTGTATTTCAATTCCTTCAATCTTTTAACATAGAAGCTAAAAGGTCCTGTGTGATCCTAACTGTATCTCCTTGACATTTGAATTGTTTCTTTCTACCTGCCACTGTATTTTCTCTTTCACTTGATAGCTGTGGAATTTGGCAATGCTACTCCTTGATGTTTTTAGTTTGGGGTCCATTTCAGTAGGTGAACCTGGATATTTTCGATGACTATTTGCCCACTTGCTCTAGGACTTCTGTGCAATTTTCCTTGATGATTTCTTGGATGATATCGTCCAGGATCTTTTTTTCATCATGACTTTCTCGTAGACCAATAATCCTTAGGTTTCCTCTCCTCGATCTATTTTCCAGGTCAGTTGTTCTCCAGCTAGGTATTTTCCATTTTCTTCCATCTTTTCATTCTTTCGATTCTGTTTGACTGATTTTTGATATCTCATAGATTCATTAGATTATATTTGAGCAAATCTATTTTTTATCAAATTATATTTCTTCAGTTAACTTTTGCATCACCTTTTTCATCTTTCCAATTATTCCTTTTAAGGAGTTAATTTTACCAGTTAGGTTTTGTACTTCTGTTTCCATTTGTCCAATTTTCCTTTTTAAGGAGCTGTTCTCTTCAGTGATGTTTTTTCATATTTTTAAAGTCATTGATCAGTTTTTCTTCTATTTCCTCTTATTTATTTTTAAAATCTTTCCAGAACTCTCCCAAGAAAATTCTTTGTGCTTCAGACCAGTTTATATTCCCTTCTGAAGTTTCAGATGGTAGTACATTCTCAATGCTGATCTCTTTGGTTTTTGTGTTTTGGTCTTTGTCCCCATGAGAAGATGCTATAGTCTTTCTTTTCTGCTTTGCTTCTTACTCATGATAATAACCCTTTTCCTGTCTTTTAAAGCAGATCTCTGTGTCTATGACACAGGGAGCTCTGTCAAATATTGCCTATGCCTAAAACTTAAGATTTTGTGTGGTGACCTCTGGTTCTTTCAGCTAGAAACAAAAATTCTAACCTGGCTGGTGTTTGAAAGCAAAGGTCATGTGAGGTCTTTTTGTGTTTTTCCCACAGTTACCCTGGAACTAGTTCATTAAGTGTGTGGGGGAGGGGGGGGTCTGGACGCCTGCTGGCTCCTCTTCTGTGCTAGAGCATTGCAAGTCCAGCCGTCTGCATTAGTATCTTCTCGATTTCACTGGGGTGCTGAGGCACTCCTTGGGTCCTGGTGTTGCTAGTTACTGGCTTCACCCCCTGGGGTTCAGGATCTTCTCCAGATTTGTTGAGATGGGGCTATCTGCGATGGCTCTGATCTTTCATTGGTCGCCTTTGGCCACAGCAAGAGGAACCCTCTTTAGCAATCTTTCTAGTCTCACAGGATGAGAGTCTGTTTACCCCGTCTGCTGCTCCCATTGTTCCAGGGTTTTTCCAGGGAAGATATTATTTGGGATCATCAAGGTGAAAAGGGGAAAGAGATAGCAATTATTGATCACTCTGCCATCTTGGCTTCTGGAACCAAAAAAAAAAAATCTTTTTAAATATTGAGAACTGCAATCCATCCAATTGAAAGGAAATTAATTTCCCCAAGATGCCCTGAACCCTAAAGGAGGGGCCTGAAATACTCAGGACTTTATTTCTTAAGGTACTGTGTGTCTGTGTACAGGATGATTAAGCCATGAGAAATATAAAGGAGAGTAGATAAATGGTGCACTAGTTATACTGCTGTGTCTCTATTTATCTATATGAAGAAAAATGTGAAAAATACAAAGGTCTGCTTCAAGAACAAACAAAACACATTATAGCTTCTTTTACATGATCTCTGTCTCTTGGCTATTGTTTCATGAACTACCTTCTTTCATTTGTCCTTTCCAATCCCCTATGCCTTGAATTAATTTTTTATTCACCTTAATGAATTACAAAACCTTAACTCACTTTACAGCTCAAGTAAGTACTCAGACCTGGAAGAGTCCTATCTTATTATACATATGTAATTGTGCCCTCACTGCATCAGGAGAGTCTTTTTGTCTCTTCCTATTTGATTCCCTCTCACTTCCCTGAAAACATAGACTTAAATCCATCCTTTATGTGAAGAATATGTAATCTACTCCATTATTAACTTGTCTGACTGCCATGCCATATTTTTGATTCATCTTAAATTTGTATTACTCTAACCCCTCTAGGAATTTTTACCAACATCATTTGGTTAGTGGTCCTTTTCCTGTTCTGTATTCATGGAAAACACACAAACAAACATAAATACACATACATACTCACACTCATTTTGTTGTTGCTGTTCTTTGTCCTTCATTCTGAAAGAGGACCATTACCTCAGAAAAGTGATGCCCTGACTTTCAAGTGAATTGGATTTAACTGAGGTTGGCCTGTGCAAAGCCATCAGTCTCACTTTCTTTTCTGCAGCCATCTGGGAAGAGTGGCAAGATAAAGATTGGGATGATTGAAGATGACCCAGATGCAGAGGGAAAACTTGGCTTTTTTAAGATAATGTCTTTCACATATGCACAAAAGTGTGAAATTTACATTTGTTTCTATTAAATGTCTTTTATAGAGATTCAATAGTGTGTGATATAATGGACTTGAAGTCAGAATGACTTGGGTTCAAGTCTGACATCTGATATATATTTCCAATATGAGTTATTTAACCATTCATGAAAATAGGAAAGTGGTACTCTGATCTCAAGAAGGTCATAATATGTCTTAGTAGAGAGCATTCTACTGATAAAATCACAGGTCTGACGGTTGATTGGTTGTTTGTCTTCAAAGAGAACCAAAATGACATCACTGTTGTAAAGTGAAATTTCAGTGTGTCTGACTGTAGCTGATCAGACCAATATGAACTTGGAATGCTCTACCACAGACTTGGCACACATAGTACGTATTAATATTTGAATTGGATACCCCAAATTTGCGTATCTTGCATTTACTTTGTGCTGTCTCATCTGCTTTGCTCAAAAAGGACAGTACCTTTTCTTATGCGGGCACGCCATATTGAGTGGTCCTGCACCAGTGTCTTCCATGTTGCACAGTCAAATCCAAAGTTCTTGAGAGAGAACTTGAGAGGGTCCTTGTATCGTTTCTTCTGGCCTTCATGTGATTGCCTGCCTCATGCAAGTTCTCTATAAAATAGTCTTTTGGGCAAGAGTACATTTTGCATGTGAACAATGTGGCCACCCCATTGGAGTTGCTCTCTTTGAAGCATAGTTTGAACACTTGGCAGTTCAGATCGTGCAAGGACTTCAGTGTCTGGTATCTTATCCTGCCAGGTGATCCTCAGAATCTTCCTAAGATTTCTAAGTTCAAATGGAAGCGATTCATTTTCCTGGAATGGCGTTGGTAGACTCTTCATGTTTCACAAGCATGTAACAATGAGGACAGCACAACGGCTCTGTAGACTTTCAATTCAATAGTCAGTCTAATACATCTTCTCTCCCATATTTTCCTTCAGAGCCTCCCAAACACTGAACAAGCTCTGGCAATGCATAAGTCAACCTCATTATCAGAGTACATCCCTGAAAACTATACCACCAAGGTAAGTGAACTTATATCCACAGCATTCAAAATTTCTCCATTTGTAGTAACCAATGGTTCCATGTATGGTGTTGGATGTTGGATGATAGGGCACCTGTGTTTTTTTGGTGTTAATTATTTGGCCCAAATTAGCACATGCAGCAGAGAATTGATCCATATTTTGTTGCATCTCAGCTTCAGAAACTGCATTGAGTGAACAATCATCTTCAAACAGAAAATCAATCACCAACACTCCCTCCACTTTGGTCTTGGCTTGTAACCTTTCCAAATTGAAGAACTTACCATCAATATGATAGCTGACCTTGATATTGTGTTCATCTTCATTGAAAGCATTTGTCAATAGGTCTGATAAAGCACATATCAAAGTAAACCTATTTGATAAACAAAGAAACAAAACACATGTACACATAACCTTGTTAGATTTCACATTGTAAGGTTTTTTATGTATCCAGATATCAACTAGTTGAGTAACACTTCCAATTTTGGTAATCCTCAAATTTAATAAATGTGGAATATATGTTTTCACCTGAATACTGATAAAAATGTTGGGAAAAAAAAAACTTGGCCAGAATTATATGTTTGGGGCACTCCACTAAAAGAATGGCTCCTTTTTGGCAATGATTTATGAAAGAAATATTTTTTTTAGTCCTATCATTTGACTACTTCCAAACTGATATAAATGCTATCTTCTAGCCCATATCACTCCATCTTGTCCACAAGGTTTAGATAACTGACAAATCCTTTATTAGCATACTGTATCTGTAGCATATTCCTAACATAACAGTTAAAAGACTATTTTAAAAGGAAGTTAATTTTGCCTGGATTGAGTTGTTCTTGATAAAACTATTCTGTCTTACATTAATAACTATATTCTTTTACACCTTCTTAAAAACCATCCCTTTTATTATGAATTCATTATAGAATTTTTTCTAGGAATCAAAGTCAAGGTCACCAGTCTACAACACAAAGAATCCATCTTTAAAATAAAAAATGTAGCTAGGAGCTCATCTGCAATCCTGCAACACTTCATCTCTTCACCATAATTTTTCAAAAATCAGCAAGCAAGAGTGTCTCATAGGCGATACTATTGCACTATATCTTCCAGGAAACAAAACTACATGAGTTTATTTTGAACCCAAAGATTCACTGGACTTCAGAGTGATCTGTGTGCAATCGAGAATTGCCATTGACAGGCTTTTCAACACAATTCAACTAGACATCCTAATTGTTTTCAGGATCCTTACAAAGGCACACAATTTTCAGACAATATTATCCATTCAACTCTCATTTGTATTTTCTGTTCAATAAATGAATATTTATTACTGAGAAAAGATACATGCTCATGAATGTTGTCAAAAGTAGAAATAAATGCAAATAACAACTCTTTATATGAATTCATATTTGCTTCTGAAATTATCTGTCAGAAGGGAAGAGCAGGTCAGGTTAAAAATTGTTTATTCTTATAACAATCAACTGCACCAAAATTAGACTTCCATCATTTTAAATTTTAGTGTTCAGAAGACATGAACTGATTGGATCTTTTTCTACATCTCCAAGTAGCAACCACGGTTCAATAGCCCTTGAGTAGCTAGTATTTGCTTTTTCATAAGCCCTGCATATAGCTTTTCAGAACTGATAATCTGTATTTTCAAAAAGATGTTGTTTTGAAAAGCAGCAAAGTCTTTTTATTTTATGTGCTCCATCTAGAAATATATTCACCCAAATTTAGGTGCAAGAGAGAAGTTTTAATTGAATAATCATTTGTTAATTTTAGCTAGATAGACTATGTTTAGTTTTGGTTTATATTTCTGAGTACTTTCATATAGTTGTTTTCTTATGTATCATAGGACTTTATTCAATTTTTATGAATATTACTGCTAATATTACAACAAATTGATATTACCTAAGCTGTAATTTATTTTATTAAATGTATCCCAATCTTGGCACCACACATTTCAGACACCAGAAGTATGTGATGTATTGTACATGATTCATGTATATATGAAAAAATTCCAATAAGGCAAGAACTACATCTTTTTAACCCATAGAGTTTGCCACAACCAAGTACATGCATAATAAATATCTTTATATGTGCATCTGAACACTTTTCTGGACATGTTCCTTGCTTTATTTTCATCTAAGAAGATTACAATTTAGATAATATAGAATAGAATAAAATGGAGAATGTAGGCAACTTCATGAAAAGAAAGAATATTTTTTCGTCATTGTTGAGGAATTAAAGTATCTGCAGTAAGCAATAATCAAAATCATTTGTTGCTTTAAATGACATTGTTACTGATTATTTGATATTTTTAACTTAAAATATAAAGGATAGCTGGAAAAAAATATTTCTGGACAAGGTATAATTTTAAAGAGTGGCCTGACATTAAAGGAACTAATTGATGACATCCTTTAGCTCTATGTTTTAGATGTCTGTCTTTTTAAAAGACTTAGGATATTGCCAAAAGTTGTATATGTTTTAATCCATTGACTTTCTTCCTTCTCCTTTCCCTTTTAATTTGCCAAGATATATACAGGCTAAGATGACAAAGAAAAGACCCGCAAAGATGAGAATTTTTTTTTTCATGTTCAAGCATTTTAATTAATATAAAGTAAACTATTTAACAAAACCTCTTCTCCCTCTAAACCCTACAACAGTCTCTATATAATAGGACTTGAACAACAAAGAAGACAAAGTTTGATGAGCTTAGTCATATTTCACAAAGAAACTAAACATTTTTTAACGATGTTTCCTCACATTCTTTAAAAAATTATTAAGTAGCTACCGTATGCAGAGCAAGCAACACTTCATATGTTGGAAAGACCCACAAATCAGATACCTAAGATTTATTTTCCTGAATCTTTTAATATAGAATGGTATAGTTAAAAGAACCTGAGAGGACAGCAAGTGCTACTCTCATTTCATCATTATTTTTAGAATTACAAAATATCTCAGAGTTTGCTTTATATTTCTTGTTACAATAATTTCAGTTTCAAAAACTAAAATATAGGACACATATGGAATATTTTTACACTAATATCCTTGTACAGTTAAAGGAATCCTAACATTATTAAAATATTTACTGACAAATTATGAAAGAGATCAAACCTACTCGTTTTGGAAATCCCATTTAAAAAACGAATGTGCCTTTGAATATCTGACGTTCTAAGTAGGTAGTGATACATATCATTTTCCAAAAAACATTAAATGTGCTATTTTGTCCCTGGAGACAATGATTTGAAATTTATTTCTTTTCATATAGAAATTTTTCTGCATTAAGTAACAAGTAAAGTAAAATTTGTAATGTCAGGTAAAATGAAAAGGTCTCCTTTGGGACCCTGATGAGTGAATGGCTTAAAGCCAATCTCATAAAATTCACATACGCATGCAATAAATGGCCTGGTAGCAAGTCCACTTACACTGAAATGAGTTCATTATTAATTTTACTGGAACCAGTTTAATTCATAAAGTAATTTTGTGAAACAATGGAAAAGGGTGGCCATAAACTGTTTACTGTTATAAGATGTTTTTGAGAAAAAAGAAGAGATTTGCCTTTCTGAGCTAAAAATAACATTTTCATAAATATTTGACCATGTATTAAACAATTCATAAACTCTAAAATAAGACTGTCAAAATTTAGAAATCGTATATTTTACTGAAGTCCTTGGAAGAAAGAATGAAAATTAATTGTAAATTAAATAATTTAAGAATTGTGAACTGTTTGGTCAATGAAAAAATCATTAAAATAATTGAAAATTTTATAAAAGAAAATTACAATAACAAACAAAATGACTATAGCTTGAGTATTTCTTAAGAAAAATCTCTAAGCACTTTCATAAACAAAAGAGATATGTTACAGTGAAACAGAATTTGGCAGTTATTATCTGAATGATTCAATTCAGCCTTCTGTTGAAATGGCACTATTCGAGTTAAATTCCTTATTTGCTCCTTCTTCATTACTACCTCCCTACTCTACATTCTAATGCCATGATTAAATAATTTTCAGAATCCCATTATTTCACTGCTCCTATGTATGCAGATTAACTCTTACTAGCGTTGTACTGGTTCATTTTTTCTAAAATGACATATACGGTTAAGTTTAGAGGATCTTGGGGTCTTTGACCAGAACACAAATATTGTCTCTCCAATATATTTGTCGTTCACTTCCACTGTGGGCATGGATGACGTATATTGAGACTGTCCCTTCTACAAACGATTTTCTTCATTCTCTGTGATTAGCAGTCAAGTTTATTAAAGCTATTTCTGTGTGGAAATTGTATTGTTCTGTAATGAATAAGATAAATAGAATAATAGTAAAAAAAATAACAAGCAATTAAAAATAAAGAAATGAAATGATCAAAAAGTCAGAGAAGAAATTTAGAAATTCAAAAAAGAAACTGACAAAATTGACAAATGAAAAGAGGAATTAGCTTTTAAAAAAACTAGCAAAAGTAAAAGTTATTTAAATAAAAGAGAAAAATTCAATTATTTCTACTGAAAATTCATAAAACCCCAAATTTCACAGTTGTGTTTGTCCTTTATTTTCTTTTTTTTAATATAAATTTATTTATTTACCTTTTTACACTCATTTTCACAAAATTTCGGGTTCCAAAATTTTCTCCCATTTGTGTCCTCCCCCCATCCCAGCACACTGAGTATTCTAATTTCTCCTATCACCAATCTGCCCTCTCTTCTATCATCCCTCCATTCTCTTGTCCCCATCTTCCCTTTTGTCCAGTAGGGCCAGATGACTTTCGATTCCCCATTGCCTCTATTCCTTATTTCTTAGGAGCAAGAACAATACTCGACATTTGTTCTTAAAACTTTGAGTTCCAACTTCTCCCCATCCCTCCTTCCCCACCCTTTCCCCTGGAGAAGGTAGGCAATACAATATAGGCCATATCTGTGTAGTTTTTCAAGTGACTTCTATGATAGTCGAGTTGTGTAACACTAACTATATTTCCCTTCATCCTATCCTGCCCACATTGTTTCTATTCTCTCTTTCAATCCTGTCCCTCCCCGAGTGCTGACTTCAAATTGCTCCCTCCTCCCATTGCCCTCCCTTCCATCATTCCACCACCCTGCTTATCTCCTTCTCCCCCACTTTCCTGTATTGTACCAATATGGTTTTCATACCAAAATGATTGTGCATTTCATTCCTTCCTTTAGTCGAATGTGATGAGAGTAAAGTTCATGTTTTGTTTTTCTCAGCTCTCCTGTTTTTCCCTCCACTAAAAAGTCTCGTGCTTGTCCCTTCTATGAGAGATAATTTACACCATTCCATTTCACCCTCTCTCCTCACACTACATTCCTCTTTCATTGTTTACCTTGATTTCTTTTAAGATATGATCCCATCCTCTTCAATTCACTCTGTGCTCTCTGTCTCTGTGTGCGTGCATGTGTGTACATGTGTGTGTCCGTGTGTGTCTGTATGTATGTGTAATCCCACCAACTACCCAGATACTGAGAAATTTCAGGAGTTACAAATATTGTCTTTCCATATAGGAATGTACACAGTTCTACTTTGGTAAGTCCCTTGTGACTTCTCTTTGCTGTTTACTTTTTCATGTTTCTTCTCATTCTTGTGATTCAAAGTCAAATTTTCTTTTCAGCTCTGGTCTTTTCATCAAGAATGCTTGAAAGTACTCTATTTCATTGAAAGACCATATTTTCCGCTGAAGTATTATACTCAGTTTTGCTGGGTAGGTGATTCTTGG
>CM053771.1:130000202-130016622 GCA_028658325.1 Potorous gilbertii | reverse complement strand
AGGAGTTTCTCTTTTTGGATCTCTTTCAGGTGGTGATTTGTGGATTCCTTGAATACTTACTTTGCCCTATGGTTCTAGAATGTCAGGGCAGTTTTTCGTGATACTTTCATGAAGGATGATGTCTAGGCTCTTTTTTTGATCATGGCTTTCAGGTAGTCCCATAATTTTTAAATTGTCTCTCCTGGGTCTATTTTCCAAGTCAGTTGTTTTTCCCATTAGATATTTCACATGATCTTCCATTTTTTCATTCTTTTGATTTTATTTTTTGTTTTTCTGGTTTCTCATAAAGTCATTAGCCTCCATCTGTTCCATTTTAAATTTGAAAGAACTATTTTTTTCAGTGAGCTTTTGAACCTCTTTTTCCATTTGGCTAATTCTGCTTTTGAAACATTCTTCTCCCCCTTGGCTTCCTTAACCTCTTTGGTCAATTGAGTTAAACTATTTTTCAGGGTGTTATATTCTTCAGCATTTTTTTGAGTACTCTTCAGCAAGGTGTTAACATGTTTCTCATGCTTTTCTTGCATCTATCTCTTTTCTATTCCCAGGTTTTCCTCCACCTCTCTAAGTTGATTTTCAAAATCCTTTTTGAGCTCTTCCATCATCTGAGCCTATTGAATATTTATTTTGGATGTTGGGGATACAGAAGACTTGACTTCTATGCCCTAATGGTAAGCAGTGTTCTTCCTCATCTGAAAGGAAAGGGGAAATGTCTGTTCACCAAGAAAGTAACCCTCTATTGTCTTATTTTTTTTCCCTTTTCTGGGCATTTTCCCAGGCAGTTACTTGACCTCTGAGATTCCTCCCTACACCCACCTCACCTCCATATTTGCCCAGCTAGTGCTTAGGGTCTGAGATTCAAATGCTTCTTCCCAGCGTCAGGCCTTTTAGTGGGGGTAGGGCTTCTATTTGTTGTGAGATTGAGTTCAGCTGCTTGGGTGGGGCAGGGTGGTCCCACAGGGCCCAATTCCCTCAGGGAGTTCATGTAGAGACCTTCAACAATGGATCTTAGCTCCTGCCCTTTGGGAGCCCTTGTCCATTGCTGCCTTTGCTGCTGCCTCCTGAGGGGGCCTGAGTTATGGGGACATCTCGCTTCCCTTTTGGTGAGCCAAACAGACTCTTTTAATAACCTTTGGCATCTGTGGGTTGGTGTACCTGTGCAGCTGCTGGAGATTCCATCCCTTAAACCTCCTTGGATCTGCTCCTCTTTGTGTCACGTGGCCAAGGCAGGGCTGGGCTCTGGTCCAGGTCCGGTTCATGATGGACCTTTGGTGTCGGTTTTTCAGGGCTCTCTGGAACAGAAATCTCCTCCATTCCGTTGTTGTGCGGTTTCCACTGCTCCAGAATTTATTGGGAGTTCTTCTTTACAGATATTTATGGGCTGGGGGTTTGGAGTTAGCATATGTGAACCTTTCTACTCCACCATCTTGGCTCCTCCCCTGAGGGTATACCCAAAGTTGTTTATTATTTCCAGTAGTTTTTTACTTGAGTCTCTGAGATTCTCTAAGTATATCATCATATCATCTGCAAAGAATGATAACTTAGTTTCTTTGCCTATTCTTATTGCTTCAGTTTCTTTATCTTGTCTAATTGTTACAGCTAACATTTCTAGTACCACATTGAATAATACTGGTGATAATGGAAATTTCGTTTCACTCCTGATCTTATTGGAAATGCATCTAGCATATCCCCATTGCATATAATGCTTACTGAAGGTTTAAGGTAGATATTGCTTATTATTTTATGGAAAGTTTCCTTTATTCCTATGTTCTCCAGTGTTTTTAATAGGAACGGGTGTTGTATTTTGTCGAAAACTTTTTCTGTTTCTATTGAGATAACCATGTTGTTTTTGTTAATTTTGTTGTCGATATGATTGATAATTCTAATAGTTTTCCCAATATTGAACCAGTCCTTCATTCCTGGTATGAATCCTACCTGGTAATAATTCTCATGATAAGATGCTGTCTCTTTCTCACAATAAGATTTGTCTTGCTAAAATCTTATTTAAAATTTTTGCATATATATTCATTACAGAAATTGGTCTATAATTTTCTTTCTCTGTTTTGTCTCTTCCTGGTTTAGGTATCAAAACTGTATTTTTATCATAGAAAGAATTTGAAAGGACTCCTCTAATTTTCAAAAACAGTCTATATAGTATTTGAATTAACTGTTCTTTAAATGTTTGATAGGATTCCCTTGTAAATCCATCTGGCCCTGGAGATTTTTTTCCTAGGGAGTTCAGTGATGGCTTTTTCAACTTCTTTTTAGGAGATGGGGTTGTTTAGGTATTCAACATCCTCCTCTGTTAATCTGGGCAATTTGTATTTTTAAAATACTCATTCATCTCAATTAGATTGTCAAATTTTTGGGCATGCAGTTGAGCAAAGCAATTTCTAACTATTGTTTTAATTTCCTCCTCAGTGGATGTGAGTTCACCCCTTTCATTTTTAATATTAGTAATTTGATTTTCTTCTGTCTTTTTTAAATCAAATTGACCAAACTTTATCAATTTTATTAGTTTTTTTCATAAAACAAATTATTGCTTTTATTTATTAATTGAATAGTTTTCTTAATTTCAATTTTATTGATCTGTCCTTTTTTTCTTAGTATTTCTAATTTGGTATTTACTTGGGGATTTTCAATTTGTTCTTTTTTAGCTCTTTCTGCATGCCCAAGTCATTGATCTCCTCCTTCTCTATTTTATTTATGTAAGGCATTCAAAATATAACTTCCCCTAACAACTGGTTTTGCGGTATGCCATAAGAATTGGTAAGTTGTCTCATTATTGTTATTTTATTGAATGAAGTTGTTGATTGTTTCTATGATTTCTTCTTTAATGCACTGCTTCTTAGGATTAGATTATTTTGTTTCCAGCTGATTTTTGGTTTATCTTTCCATAGCCTTTCATTACATATAATTTTTATTGCATTATAGTCTGAGAAGGATGCATTAATTATCTCTGCCTTTCTGCATTGGGTTGTGGGATTTTTATGTCCTAGCACATGGTAAATTTTTGTAAATGTGCCATGTACTGCTGAGAAAAAGGTACATTCCTTTCTATTCCCATTCAATTTTCTCCAAAGATCTATCATATCTACCTTACTTAAAGTTTATTTAGCTCCTTAACCTCTTTCTTGTGTATTTTGAGGTTAGATTTATCAATTTCAGACAGGGGGAGTTTGAGATCACCCACTAGTATAGTTTTGCTATCAATTTCTTTCTTCAATTCCCCCAACCTCTCCTCTAAGAATTTGCATGTTATACTACTTGGAGCATCCATGTTTAGTAATGATATTTCTTCTTTGTCTATGGTGCTTTCTATCAGTATATTGTTTGCATCCTTACATCTTTTGATTAGATCTATTTCTGCTTTTTCTTTGTCTGATATTGGGATTGTTATTCCTGCTTTTCTTACATCAGCTGAAGCACAATACATTCTGCTCCAATCTTTGACCTTTATCCTCTGTGTATCTCCCGTTTCAAATGTGTTTCCTGTAAACAACATATTGTTGGATTATGGCTTTTAACCCATTCTGCTATCCATCTCTGTTTTACAGGAAAGTTCATTCATAACATTCACAGTTATGATTGCAATCTGTGTATTTCCCTCCATCCTCTTTCCCAATAATTCTTCTTTTAACTCTCCTGTCTTCCTTCCCCTCCTGAACAGTTTTCACTTTTCACCACCACCTCCTGCAGCCTTCGCTTCCTTCTTTTAGCTCCCTTCCATTTTACTCCTCTTTATCCTTACTCCTTCTTCCCTCCCTTTTAGCTTCCCTCCCCTTTCTTCTCCCTTTCCCTCCTACTGCCTATAGAACTCGTTAGGATTACCTACTTAAATTATTGTTTCCTCCTTGAACCAAGTAAGATGAAAGTACCTCTCAAACAATGCTCATCTCCTTCCCGTCTTTCCCTTTACTATAATTTTGTACTTCTTACTATGATGTAATTTACCATTTTCTGCTTCTTCCTTTTCACATCTCCTATTATAATCCCTTCACATGCTTAAATCATATTTTTAACATGACATCACTTACTTTATACCATTCCCTCTTGGTATATTATTTTTATATTTCATAATAGATGTACAATTCTCAAAATTAACAGGTATCATCTTCCCTTATAGGGAGGTAAACCGTTTGCCCAAATTGAGTAAAAATTTTCCCCCTCGTTTACCTTTTTATGATTCTCTTGAGACTTGTATTTGAAGATCGAATTGTCTATTAAGTTCTGGCGTTTTTGTCAGGAAAGTCTGGAAATCCCTCACTTCGTTGATTGACCTTCTCCTTGCCTGAAATGTTATGGTGAACTTTGCTGAGTTGTTGATCCTTGGTTGTAGTCCCAACTCCTTTGCCTTATGGAATATTGGATTCCAATTCCTTTGATCTTTTAATATAGAAGCTTCAAGTTCCTGAGTGACCCTGATTGTAGCTCCTCCATATTTGCATGGGTTATTTCTGGCTGCCCATATTATTTTCTCATTCACTTGATAGTACTGGAATTTGGCAATGATATTTCTTGAGGTTTTGAGTTTGTGATCCCTTTTGGGAGGTGAATGGTGGATTCTTTCGATGACTATTTTGCCCTCCGAATCTAGCACTTCTGGGCAGTTTTCCTTGATGATTTTCTGGACAACATTGTCCATGTTCTTTTCTCCATCGGGTTTCTGGCAGGCAAATAATTCTTAAGTTTTCTCTCTTGGATCTATTTTCCAGGTCAGTTGTTTTTCCAATTAGATATTTTGCACTTTCTTCTATCTTTTCAATCTTTAGATTTTGTTTGACTGATTCTTGCTGTCTCATTGAGTCATTAGTTTCTACTTGCCCAATTCTAATCTTTATCAAATTGTTTTCTTCAGTTACCTTTTGCATCTCCTTTTCCATCTGTCCAATTTTTCCTTTTAAGGTGTTATGTAATTGATTTTTGTACTTCCATTTCCATTTGTTCAATTTTCCCAGTTAGGTTTTGTTTCCTTTTAGGAAGTTATTTTCTTCAGTTAATTTTTGTAGTTTCTTTTCCATTTATTCAATTTTCCTTTTCAAAGAGATGTTGTCATCAGTGAGTTCTTTTTTATAATTTTAAAGTCATTGACCAGTTTTTCTTCTATTTCCCTTTTCAGCTGTTCCAGGAGAGGTGCTTGTGAACAGTTCATAGTCCCTTCTGAAGTTTCACATGGAAGTAGAGTTTCAATACTGATATCTTTGCTATTTGTGTTGTGGTCCTTATTCCCATAGAAAGATTCTATGTTTTATTCCCACTTATTCTGACTTTTTTTTAAATTCATGATGGTGATTCTGTGTTGTGGCTTCTGATTCTTTCAGTTAGAAACTGTAGAACTTGGTATTGAGCTGATGGGTGAAAAAGCTAAGAGGAGGTTTTTCTTTGTGTTTCCTCCATCAGTCCTGGGGTTAACTTGTTAAGTGTGGGGGAGGAGTTGTCTGGTTACAAAAGATCTCCTCAGCTTAACTGAGGTAAAAGAAAGCGCATGGGATGGTGAGCTCAGCTGTCCTATTTTCTTCCCCTTTCCCCTGGAGTGCTGAGTCACACCTAGTACAAGATTCCACCCCTCCTCGGGATCCTCTCCTGGTGTGAGGCTTGCCTGGATCCTAGTGAGGGTTTTCTCTGCCCTGGGTCTTATGTCCTTCCAGTTTGCCTCTGCCACAGTAGGAGGAATCCCCTTTAGCTATTTTCCTGGCCTCAGGTGTTATGAGACTATTTTCCCCCTCTTCTGTCTCCACTGATTCAGGATTTTTCTGTGGAAATATTTTATGGTTCTTTCACAGTCATCAAGAGAGGAGGAGAGAGCGTTTCTTGATCACTCCTCCATCCTGGCTCCTGGAAGTTCAAGTAGGTGACTTACCAATGTTTAATCTGCAAGCTAAAAGTTTCAAGAGCTGCTGCACTGATATCTGGCACTCAGTGGCCACCACTCCTTCAGCTCTGCTGGTCTCCCACCAACGGGTGCCACTCCACTGGTTCTGCCCACTGCTCTCAGGTTTCCTGAGGCCCCTTCCACTCTGCTGCACTGGACACACTGTGCTGTGCACTGTGGCCTCACCCCCATGGAACAGATTCTTCCTTTTGACCTTCCAGTCTGCCCTTGGCTCTGAATTCGCCACAGTCTGTCTCCCACTGGATTCTGCACCTCCAAAATTTTGTCAGATTCTCCTTTCAGAGATAACACAAGGAGTTTGTCCAAGAGCTTAGTTGAAGCTTTGCTGTCACTCTGCCATCTTGGCTCCATCCCGAGTTAGCCTATTTTTAAAGGTGTTATTTCCTTCAGCACTTTTTTGAGT
Source organism: Potorous gilbertii (assembly GCA_028658325.1). Taxonomy (NCBI): domain Eukaryota; kingdom Metazoa; phylum Chordata; class Mammalia; order Diprotodontia; family Potoroidae; genus Potorous; species Potorous gilbertii. The sequence continues at coordinate 130,010,329 of CM053771.1, read as the reverse complement.
CTCCTTTTTCAATCTGTTGAGTTGTTTTTCATGACTTTCTTGCAGTGGTCTCATTTCTCTTCTCATTCTTTTCCTCCTCTTCTACTTGATTTTCAAAATCCTTTTTCAGCTCTTTCATGGCCTGAAACCATTGCATATTTATTTTAGAGGTGATGGATGCAGAAGTCTTGACTTCCTCTGATGGTATGCATTGCTATTCTTTATCCAAAAGTATGGATGTTCACCAAGAAATTCATCTTCTGCTGTCCTATTTTTTTCCCTTTTTTCGGCATTTTCCCAGTCAGTTCCTGGACTTTTGTGGCTTTTTTGAAGAGGAGGGTCTACTATGTGGATATGTAAATTTTCATTTCCTCCAAGGTGGCACAATCCAGGGAAGCATTTTATTCCTATATTGGCCTGCTCACTGGTCTGGGAGCAACCAATATCTTTTCTCCCCAGAATTTGTGAGTATAATTCCCTCTTCACAAATGCCTCCAGGTCAACCACTCCCATGCTTCTCCTCAAGCCAAGGCTGTGCTCAGGGCATAGATTCAGATCGGTGGCTCAATTGTCCCAGTGATTTTGAGAGGAGGGCTCTAAAAATGGACTCTGCTGCTGCAGTGACTGCTGCTGGCAATGCAGACAAAGTTCCCTTCTCTTGGGTGAAGGAGATTTCCCACTGACCTGTCAAACTGTTTTTGAGCAATCTGGGAAATGCAGCTGCCAGTGGTGCCCTGAAGCCTGCTCTGGGTCCTGTCCCTGCCTTGCCACATGGCTCACCCTGGGCTGAGCTCCACTCTGCGCCTTGTGTGATATACTTTTCCTGTTGGTGTTCCAGGCCGTTGTAGGTTGGAAATCTCTTTTACTCTGTCATTTTGTCACTTCTGCTGCTCTAGAATTTGTTTCGAGTCATTTTATACATGTACTTTATGGCCTATGTGGGGGAACTTCTACAGGTCCATCTTTCAACTCCACCATCTTGACTCTGCCACTAATTCTACTTTTTTCCTTTTTTTCATCTGGAAGAAGGCAGCGTTTAGTTCCATCAAAAGTACAGTACAAGAGAAGCTTAGAGAGATGCAGGATTCCTTGTTCTGTCAGAAGGCAGATGAAATTCAATTTTGTGCTCATAATCACAATTCGAAGTGCTTTTATGATTTCCTGAAAGCTATTTATGGGCAAAAAACCTATAGTACATCATAACTACTCAGTATTGATGGAGTCGCATTGATTAATGACAAGGACATGCTCCTAGAGAAAAGGACTGAACAATTCCATAGGGTTCTCAACAGATTGTCATCAATCAATGCTGAGGCGATTGATCACTTAACTCAGGTTGAAGTCAATCCTTCCATAGATGAGCATTCAACTGAAGAAGAGGTTTTGAGTATCATTATGCTCCTGTCATGAGGCAGAGCAACTTGTTCTCATTCTATTCCAATTGAGATTTACAAGTTAGGGGGACCATTGTTCATATGAAAATTAGCTGAAATTTTCCAGGTTACATGTCAAGAAGAGGTTATCTCCCAGGAGTTCACAGATGCCTCCATTGTCCTTTTCTATAAAGGTAAAGAAAATAGATTGACTTGCAAAAATCACAGGAGGGTCTCTCTCTTAGTCATTGCCAGTAATATTCTTGCTAGAGTTCTCCTTAATAGGATGATCCTTCCTTGGAAGATGGTTATCTACCTGAGAGTCAGTGTCCCTTCAGTAAGGGCCCAGGAATAGTCAAAATAATGTTTACTGCATGACTACTCAAGAAGAAATGCTGGGAGCAGAACAGATATCTATACACAATGTTTGTAGATCTGACCAAGGCCTTTAACACTGTTAATCATTAGGGCTTATGGAAAATTATGTCAGAATTTAGTTGATGAGAGAAGTTCATCAGAATTGTACACCAACTTCATGATGGCAAGTTTGCCCGAGTTCTGCATAGTGGACAATTTTTTCATGCCTTCCCAGGCACCCATGCAGTGAAACAGGGCTGTGTTCTTGCTTTCATGCTTTTTAGCATGATGTTCCCAGCCATGTTGTGAAATGCTTTTACTGAAGATGAGTTTGGTATCAAGGTCAGCGATACACTGATGGTTAATTCTTCAATTTCAAAAGGCTACAAGTCAAGACAAAAGGAGAGGGAGTGTTTGTCATGAATTTCTGTTTGCCGATGATTGTGCACTCAATGCAGCCTCTGAAGCTGAGATGCAACAAAGTATGGATCAATTCTCTGCTTCCTGAGCTAATTTTGGTCTAATAATTAACACCAAGAAAACACAGGTACTCCATCAACTACCACCACACCATCCATATGTAGAACCATTGGTTACAACAAATGGAGAAATGTTGAATGTTGTGGATAAGTTCACTTGCCTTGGTAGTATACTTTCCAGGGATGTACACATTGACAATGAAGTTGAAGTATGCATGGCCAGAGATAGCTCAGGGTTTGGGAGGCTCCAAAGAAAAGTATAGGAGAGAAGAGACATTACATCGACTACGAAACTGAAGCACTACATAGCCAGTATGCTGACCTCATTGTTGTATGCCTGTGAAACATGTACAGTTCACCAGCACCATACACAAAACAGAATTGCTTCCATTTGCACTGTTTTGGGAGGATTCTTAAGATCACCTGGTAGGATAAGGTACCAGGCACTGAGGTTCTTGCTCTAACTAAACTCCCAAGTATTCAACTATTCTTCAGAGGGCACAATTCTGATGGGCTGGACATGCTGTTCAAATGCAAAATGTATACTTACCAAAAAAGACTATTTTATGGAGAACTTGGATGGAGCAAGAGATCACATCGTGGTCAGGAGGAACAACACAAGGCCACTCTCAAGGTCTCTTTGAAGAACTTTGGATTTGGTTGTGTGACATGGGAGGCACTGTCACAGGACTGCTCAGAGTGGCATGTACACATCAGAAAGGATGTTGTACTCCATGAGCAAAGCAGAATTGAGACAGCACAAAGGAAACGTAAGGTGCACAACTTTGGAGTATTCACCTCAAATGTTCAAATGGACTATCTGTGTTTAATCTGTGCCAGAGCATTCTGAGCTCATATTGGTCTGATCAGTCAGAGACATATACTTTGAAACTAGATTTTATTATGGTGATGTCATTTTGGTCTTCTGATAATGAAGGACAACAACTAACCACTGTATAATATGAAATTATTCTTTTCACTTCTGTCTCTTGGAAGCCCTCACTTCGACATGCAGCTCAAGATTCAGCAGCTACGTACAGCCCTTTCTGATTTGTGCAGAGGTTTATGATCTGTATCTCTTCTTCTGAATTATTTTACATTTTCTTTTTCAGTATTGTGTATATTTTTTATTGATGCTGCTGTGTATATGTTGTCTCACCTCACTAGAATATAAGCTCCCTGAGGGCAAGGATTGTGTTTTTCTCCCAGCATATGTGTGTGGGTGTAATTGTTTCTATCACTAATGAATAGTACAATAGGTCATGCTTAATAGGAATTTAATAAATGCTTATGAAATTTGTTTGCAAAACATTAATGAATAACAGATATTAGCAATACTGAAACTCCATAGACCATTTCAGTTTTTAACACTGAAACCCAATATCTTAGGATGTTTCAGAGCTTCAGGATACCTGGGATTATAGGAAAACAAAAGGGCTATCAGACTAGAATTAAATATTCAGTTAAATATTGTCATTTTCCGAAAATATTTGTAACTCTGGGTCATTAACCCTGTTGAAACCTCAGTTTTCTCATTTTTAAAATAGAAATTATGGTTCTTGTCCTGCTACTTCAGAGCTTTGTTTTTTTTTTAATTTTTAATTAATTTCATTTATTATCAGTCTTCTACAATCACTACCACATAACTTAGATTATTGTTTTCCCTCCCTCCCCGCTACCTCTCTACTCCATCCCTGAGACAGCATGCAATTTTATATAGGTTCTACATATACATTCCTATTACCTATGTTTTCTCTACAGTCATGCTGTGTAGAAGAATTAAAATAAATGGGAGAAATTACATAACAAACAGAAACATAATACACACACACACATACTCACAAAAAAATGATCTGCTACATTCTGTGTTTGAATTCAATAGTTCTTTCTCTGGATGTGGAAGGCATTTTGCCTTAGAAGACCATTGGGAATTATTTTTAGGTCCTTGCATTGCTACTAAGTTTCAAGTCTATCAGAAAACCCTCTCACACACTGTGGTCGTTGTGCACGAAGTTCCCATGGTTCTGCTCCTTTTGCTCAGCCTCAGATCATGTAAGGATTTGCAGGCCTGTCTGAAGTCTTCTTGTTCATTATTTCTTATAACAAAATAGTATTCCATGACATTTATATACCACAATTTATTCAGCAATTCCGCAATTGATGGACATCCCCTTCATTTCCAATTTTTGGCCACCACAAAGAGTGCTGCTATAAATATTTTTGTACATGTGGGACCCTTTCTCATTTTGATGATCTCTTGCGTATACAGTCCTAGAAACGATAATTCTGCGTCAAATGGTATGCATATAATTATAACCCTTTGGGAATAGTTTCAAATTACCCTCCACAATGGTTGGATCAGCTCACAGCTCCACCAACAATGTATTAGTGTTCAAACTCTCTCACATCTTCTCCAACATTTATCGTCTTCCCTTTCTGTCATGTTTGCCAATCTGATAAGTATAATATGGTACATTAGATTTCTTTTGGTTTGCATATCTCTAAACAAAAATTATTTAGAGCATTTTTTCATATAACTATGGATACCTTTAGTTTCTTCCTCTAAAAATTTCCTGTTCATACACTTTGACCGTTTGTCAATTGGGGAACACTAATTCTACTTTTTAAAGCATTCTTCTCCTCATTGATTTTTTGACCTAATTTGCCATTTGAGTTAATCTCTTTTTAAAGGTGTAATTTTCTTAAGCACTTTTTTGAGTCTCTTTTAACAAGTTGTTTACTCACTTTTCATGATTTTGTTGCACTGCTCTCAATTCTCTTTGTAATTTTTCCTCCACCTCTCTTACTTGATTTACAAAGTCCTTTTTGAGCTCTTTCATGTCCTGAGAGTATTGCATATTTATTCTGGAAATTTTGAATGCAGAAGTTTTTACTTTTATGTCTTCCTCTGATGGTATGCATTGTTCCTCCTCATTTCCAAAATGATATAATACAGTCCCTGTTCACCAAAAAGTAACCTTCTATAGTCTCATTTTTCCCCCTTTTTGCGTCATTTTCCGAGCCAGTTACTTGACTTTTGAATCCTTTGTCAAGAAAAGGGTATACTCTAGGGACCTGTATGTTCTCTCTTTCTCCTTGGTGGCAAAATCAAGGGAGAGGAATTTACTCCTCTCCTTGCCAGCACTCTCTTCTGGGAGCAATGACAAGTTTTTCTGCCCGTGATCTGCAATTAGGATTCCCTGTCCAGAGCCTCCAACAGCTCCACTACTCAGTGTTCCTCCTCACCCAAGGGCCATCACTCAGAGGTGAGATCCAGATCAGCTGCTCAATTCATTCCGAAGCCTTTAGACTAAGGGCTCATAAAATAGATGCTGCCATCAACTGTGGCTACCTGGATCCCAGACAGGGCAAGTCCCTGCTCCCTTCTCATCCAGGTGAAAGAGCTTTCTCAGTGACCTTTGATGCTGTCTTTGGCATTTATGGATTGAGGAATCTGAGAATTGCATCTACTACCCATGATTCTGCATGTTGAATCCTACTGCAGTCCTGTCCCTGCAGCTCCATGTGGCCAAGGCTGGTCTGCGCTCGAGCCTGGTATGATAGACCTTCCCTCTCTCTCTTCTAGGCTATCTTATGCAGTAAATATCTTTCACTCTCTCGTTGTGGCTTCTGCTGTTCTAGATTTGTTTAGAGTCATGTTATTGGTATTGTATGGTCTGTGGGGAGAGAGCTTCTACAGTTCCCTCCTTCTACTCTGTCATCTTGGCTCTGCCTCACCCCCAATAGCACCAGTTCCAATGAAGAGGACCTAAGATCTTCCTCAGTATCTGAGATGCCCCCTTCCTCTAGTGACTTGCTGTTACACTGCTTGATACCCCAAAATATATATGAAGCAAACAAAAAATACAAAATCACATTGGTTGACCTACTTTGCCCTTGACACTCCAAGACAGTCTAAATGAAATACATATTCTGTTTGCTTGATAAATGAGTTGATGACCAGACCTTCACATACCCGTCTTGACCTTTCAAGAGGTCACACCAAGTTGATGAGTAGACCCATTGGCTGGGCTGATGAATAGATGTCAAAACATCTGTAGAAGCTGGTGGAAAGGAAGCCACAGGATGGAAAATAGGGTCACTGATTGGCCAAATGCTCATTACTATCTCCCCATATTAGGCAAAAGAAGCATGATGAGGGAGGAAGGGGCAACAAAAATAGCTGGGGATTCTTTCACGTCATTGAGTCACCTCTGCCATGCAGTTTGGTCACTGTCACAAGGAAAAACAAAGATGAGGGTTCTGTAGTTAGCTTCCTATGATTAGTCAGGTGAACTTACACTCTGCAGTTCATAATTTTGAGGCCTAATACTCAACTTTCTAATCACGATCCCCATGGAATCATATCAAACTGATTTATATTGATTAGAATAAAATAGGTAATATATTTGAGTGTGTATATATATCATCTATCACAGGTGTAGGTTAATATAGTAGCAAATATGAGCTAGACTATCTGTGCCTATTTCTCTCCACTATTACTTCTTTCCCCTCTCTTGCTACCACATTTTCTCTCCAGTCTCTCGTGTTCCCAGTCAGATAGAGGGTTATGAGGCCCAGAATATGGGTACAGCAGTTACTGGTCAATACTGTCAACTTTGCAAATAACTTTGCCACTCTCCCTCAAGAAAAAGGCAGAAAGAGTCCTGGCAACCCTTCCTAGTACTGATTTTTATTTTGATTCACAGTTTACATATAGTTTGGTAAAAATTTCTGTGTGTAAACTGAGGACTGTAGCTGGAAATAACATTTTGAGAGATCAAGTATGAACATATTGCTACAAATATCACAATGTTTACATCTGTAAAGGAATTTAGTGAACACATTTTAACATATGTGGACCCATTCTTTAGGTGAGATGACTGATACCCATAGACACAAAAGAGCTTGTTATACCTGTGCAATTTTGAGAGAATTTCTTTACATCAGTAGACCCAAAGAAGTTGCTTGATTAATACTGCTTGATCAGTAAAGAAGAAGAAAGAGAAGAAGAAGAAGAAGAAGAAGAAGAAGAAGAGCAACAACAACAACATCAGCAACAATAACAAAACATATAATAAATTCTAGAGTCAATATTGAAGCTCAGATTTTCTGAAACTACATTTATACTTCTTTTCATTCTGGGTGAAAAAAAATATTTGATGGATAAGGTAGTAGATTTTATCTGGCACCAGAAGAAATTCAGGAAAACCAGGAGGTAGGATTAACAAGGGATGACAAATCCAGGGTAGGGGACAGTCACTGAAAATGAAGTCAGGAAATGGAGTATTTTGGTGAGGAAGAGACAAGAGGGCAGTGTTATTAGAAAGCAAAGTCAGAAGACCTGGATTTAAATACTACTTATAACAGTATCTGTTAGACTTTGAGCAAGTAATTTATACTTCATAGTTTCACGTACTATAAAATGAAGGAATTCAAAAAATCACCAAAAAGACCCTTTCAACCTCGAGAGCTATTTATATGTACCATAGATCTTCAGCAACAGACGAGTATTTCTGGATCATTCACAATCTTTGCTTTTATTCTGCCAACGTTGATAAGTAAGGGAAATATATTCACCTACAATCATCCTCATTTTATAGGCTAGAAGACTAGGATTGCAAAAGTTTTGTGACTTCCCCAAAGCTGCACGAATAAAGCATAACAAGGGCTAGAACGTGAATGAAGCTCTTTGAGTATGACCTCTTGTCTCTTCCACCATTTTAACACTTTAACTTCAGTTGTTTTAAGAATTCATCCTGTATACTGCTATGCTCAAACTGTAAACATAAAACCTAAGGGAAATTCTAAAATTGTCATGTCTCCTGTGATTCATTTTGACTCTGTTTAAAGGTTGAGGGAGTGGAGAGAGTCTAAATAAGCATATTTAAATCATAAGCTTTTGCTTTGCGAGACTGTGCTTCTCTAATAAAAAGGTCACTATGAAATGAGCTGCATACTCAAACATACTTGGTCGCTGGAGTGCAGGGTTATTGACACTAATGAAGTGCAGGGACACTTATTATATTTCACGTGTCAGTATGTATCTTGTCAGAAAGTGAATGACTGTCACTAGGAATAAATTATATTTCCATTTAGCATCCTGCTGTGGTGACTTAAGAACCCTCTGAATTATCCCTAATTAGTCCAAACACATCTGCCACAGAGGGATAAAGAAGGTGCGCTTTAGAATATCATTTCATGTTTAACGAGAATTATTAGATAGGTCATGCTAAATCTTATGGTCCTTTAGACAGTCAAGTGCTGATAACATACTTGCTATCAAAAAAGAGGGCTCTATGGGGGAGATGGTAAGGACTTTGTCCATGAGTCACCCCAAGAAGAAGCTAGTGATGAGTTTTTGCTACATTCTTCCCAATGGAATTATGTATTTCCTTGAACATCTTTTTTTACTTATTTTGTGTCCCTCTTGCTATGATGCCCCAATTTTTTACTCTCTCTCAAAAAAAAGCTTTCACATGAAGCATTTTAAAAATATACTACAATTTCAAATTTATATTGTATATAGATCTGCATATTGTCAGACTTTAGGAATTGTTGGATCATAAACAAATGTTCTAGGACTAGTCATATCACAACTAGATTTCTGTGTTCCATTGTGGTTTCACAACTAGAAATGGATATGGCAATTACAACAAGATTCAGGGCACAGAAATGATTGGAATATTGGAAGTTTAAGAAGAGATAAAAACAACTGACAGGATTTGGACTGAGGAAGGAAAAAGGACAAAGTGTGATTTAATAAGGATTTCTATGTATGTGAATAGTTAATATTTAGAGAATAATGTAGGGATTTTTCACTTCCACAGAGTAGAAATAATATGACTTCAAATCACAATGCAAGAATTTTGGTTTAATTTAAGGAGGATATTTTGGATATATTAAATTTCAGTTTATTTCCTTTAAATTTTTTTCATACTGTCCATTACATCCATCTATGGAGGCCTATAGATACCATCAAAAGGGCCAGGGAATATGAAATAGACACCGTAAAATGATGAAATGCTATATTTATGTTAACTCCTTTTTATATATAAATTTATTTATTTAACTTTTTTTACATTCATTTTCACAAAATGTTAGGTTCCAAATTTTCTCACCACTTGGCCCCTCCCCCACCCCAACATAACGAGCATTTGAATTTTCCATATCACCCATCTGCCCTCTCTTCTATCATCCCTCCCTTCCCTTGTCCCCATTTTCTGTTTTGCCCTGTAGGGCCAGATAACTTTCTATTCCCCATTACCTGTATTTCTTAATTCTTAGTAGCAAGAACAATACTCAATAGTTGTTCCTAAAATTTTGAGTTCCAACTTCTCGCCTTCCCTCCCTCCCCACCCATTCCCTTTTGGAAGGCAGGCAATACAATGAAGACCATATCTATGTGGTTTTGCAAATGACTTTTATAATAGTCCTGTTGTGTAAGGCTAACTATATTTCCTGCCATCCTATCCTGCTCCCCATTGCTTCCATTCTCTCTTTTGATCCTGTCCCTCCCCAAGAGTGTTGACTTCAAATTGCTCCCTCCTCCCATTGACCTCCCTTCCATCATCCCCCTACCCTGCTTACCTCTTTCTCCCCTACTTTCCTGTATTGTAAGGTAGGTTTTCATACCAAAATGAGTGTGCATTTTATTCCTTCCTTATTCGAATGTGATGAGAGTAAACTTCATGTTTTTCTCTCAGCTCTCCTTTTTCCCTCCACTAAAAAGTCTCATGCCTGACTCTTCTATGAGAGATAATTTGCCCCATTCCATTTCACCCTCTCTCCTCCCAGTATATTTCTCTCTCACCGTTTACCTTCATTTTTTAAAGATATGATCCCATTCTATTCAATTCACTCTGTGCTCTCTGTCTCTCTGTGTGTGTGTGCTAGTGTGTGTGTGTGTGTGTGTGTGTGTGTGTGTGTATGTGCAATC
>CM053771.1:129978760-129999702 GCA_028658325.1 Potorous gilbertii | reverse complement strand
ACCAACTACCAAGATACTGAAAAGTTTCAAGAGTTACAAATATTGTCTTTCCATGCAGGAATGTAAACAGTTCAACCTTGATAAGTCCCTTATGACTTCTCTTTGCTGTTTACTTTTTCATGCTTCTTCTCATTCTTGTGTTTGAAAGTCAAATTTACTTTTCAGCTCTGGTATTTTCATCAAGAATGCTTGAAAGTCCTCTATTTCATTGAAACACCAGTTTTTCCCCTGAAGTATTATATTCAGTTTTGCTGGGTAGGTGATTCTTGGTTTTAACCTAGTTCCTTTGACTTCTGGAATATCCTATTCCACAGCCTTTGATCCCTTAACGTAGAAGCTAATAGATCTTGGGTTATCCTGATTATATTTCCACAATAATGGAATTGTTTCTTTCTAGCTGCTTGCAATATTTTCTCCTTGACCTGGGAACTCTGGAATTTGGCCACAATGTTCCTAGGAGTTTCTCTTTTTGGATCTCTTTCAGGCGGTGATCGATAGACTCCTTGAATACTTATTTTGCCCTCTGTTTCTACAATATCAGGGCAATTTTCCTTGATAGTTTCATGAAGCATGATGTCTAGACTCTTTTTTTGATCATGGCTTTCAGGTAGTACCAAAATTTTTAAATTATCTCTGCTGCATCTATTTTCCAGGTCAGTTGTTTTTCCAATGAGATATTTCACAATCTCTTCCACTTTTTTCATTCTTTTGGTTTTGTTTTGTGATTTCTTGGTTTCTCAGAAAGTCATTGGCCTCCATCTTTTCCATTCTAATTTTGAGAGAACTATTTTCTTCAGTGAGCTTTTGCACCTCTTTTTCCACTTGGCTAATTCTGCTTTTGAAAGCATTCTTTTCCTCATTGTCTTTTTGAACCCCCTTTGCCAATTGAGTTAGCCTATTTTTCAAGGTGTTATGTTCTTCAGCATTTTTGGGGTCTCCTTTAGCAAGGTGTTCACATTTTTTTCATGCTTTTCTTGCATCTCTCCTATTTCTCTTCCCAGCTTTTCCTCCACCTGTCCAATTTGATTTTCAAAGTCCTTTTTGAGCTCTTTCATTGCCTTAGCCCATTGAATATCAATTTCAGATGTTTGGCATACAGAAGCCTTGACTTTTATGTCTTTACCTGATGGTAAGCATTGTTCTTCCTCATCATAAAGGAAAGGAAGGAATGTCTCCTCACAAAGAAAGTAACCTTCTATGATCTTATATTTTTTTTCCTTTTCTGGGCATTTTCCCAGCCAGTTACTTGACTTCTGAGATTCGTTTCCACACTCACCTCACCTCCAGATTCGCTCATCTAGTGCTTGGGGTCTGAGATTCAACTTCTCTTCCCTAGGCTCAGGGCTTTCTCTGGTGGGCATGGCTGCTATTCAATGTGAGCTTAAGTTCTGGTGCTCAGGTTGGGGCAGGGCTGCCTCCTAGGCTCAGTTCCCTCAGGGGGTTTATGTGGAGACCTTCAACAATGGATCTGAGCTCCTGCCTATTTTGCTAGCCCCTGTCCTCTGCTGCTCCCTGTGCTGCTGCCTTCCGAGGGGGCCTGACTTGTGGAGACACCCCGCTCCCCTCTCAGCCAGCCCAGAAATCTCTCTCCCTGACCTCTAATGCCTGTTGGTGGAAGGACCCTCGTGGCTGCTGGAGATTCGATCCCTGAAGCCTGCTCGGATCTGCTCCTCTTGTGGCTGCGTGGCCAGGGCAAGGCTGGGCTTTGCTCCGGGTCGGGTGCTAGATGGACCTTTCGTGATGGTTTTCCAAGGCTCTCTGGAACAGAAAGCTCCTCCACTCTGTTATTGTGTGGCTTCCACTGCTCCAGAATTTGTTGGGAGTTCTTTTCTACAGGTAATTTATGGGCTGTTGGTTTGGAGCTAGCATATATGAATCTTTCTCCTCCGCCATCTTGGATCCTATGTTAACTCTTAGACTTCTTTTGTTGACTTAAGTTCTACTGCTTTTGTAATCTCTTTTCCTTACCATAGGCATCTTACTCCAATTTGTCTCTTGTCTACTGATTCCTCCATCTCAGTTGTCTTGACATAAACTTTATTTCTTTTTGCTTCCTCCATACCTTCTTTCTATTCTGATCAACTTCTCCCCAAAAACATTCTCACTAAGTATATTTATTTCCTAAACTATATTTCTCTCTTGAGAAATGCATTTTTGTTTCCAGTTTCTAAATATTCTAATATCCTCAGAGTTTTCCTTCAATGCTCCTTCCACCCCTTACTGTAATAGAAATCTTTCTTTCCCCTACAGTAACTTATCTCTTTGATTCTTTTCATTTGAGACCACTTCTTCCACTCCCTGTCTTACCAGCTTAAGGGGCGAGACTTAAGTAGAGGTTGGCATATTCCTTGCAACTTTATATGCCTCCCAGACTTTTCCTCCACTTCCATCCCTCAATAAAACTTTATATATTTTAGTCAAAAAAATTACTTTTATAGACACTTTCCTCATCCTCATTGTTGTTTTTCTAAAACTTTCTAAATGATTTAAATCAATTTCTCTATATTCCATTGCTTTCCATCATTGTTGGGGAGTTTTATAATAATTTTGATAATTTATATAATAAGCTATCAATCCAGGTTTTCAGTTTCCTAAACTTTAATAGCCTCTTAGCCATATGTTGATTTCATCATATGCCTAACCTCAAAGATTAAGAACTTTGAAATTCTACTGTCTAATCATTATCCACTATTAAGTTCTTTTTCTATTTTCTATTCACCTATCATTGACAAGCACAATGCATCATATTCTACCATTTGATCCTTAATAGAGAAGTAAGTTTTGGAAAAGAATGAGTCAGAAACAAATTGAGGTGATGATCAATTAAAATAAATGGTTTATGACTCCCCTTAATTCACAACCAACTTATTCAAAAAAGGGAAATAAAATACGGCGTTACTGCAATTGGTTAGTATTTTCTAAAATCTTCCTACAGTCTGCCTGGGTTCTGTGGTAAGACAGAAACGGGTGTGTGATCAGCAAATCAGAAGGGGGAAAGACAGTTTGAATCCTATCTTTCCTGGAATAGTGAATGATGGGACTTTTCTCCAACATTATCACTTTTATATTTCACCCGCTGTAGCTGAAAGTTCTACTTAACTACCCCTCTCACTGTAGTGTAGGCTCCCAAAATAACCGCTTCACCAAGCATAAATATTTCATGGCAGGTATAGCCTACTTCCACTCCTGGTACCTAATATAGTAACCATGAAAAAAACACAGAGAAAATCTATCTCTAGGCCCATCATACCCAAGTCCTTTCTCACAAATCACTGCATGATTCTGGTAGTTATTACTTGGAGAATGATTCATATCAATTAATATCAATTTCAGTGCTCCTATCCTCCAGTTTTGAGTGGCACAATGATTGATTATTATCCAGATCCTTTCTATGAGGGAGAATACACACACACACGCACACAGACACACACACACATACACACGCATATATATGTAGGTACGTACATATATGTGTATATATGTATGTGTTTTCATATGTGTAGTATGTGATTATATGTGTGTATATGTACATATATGGATGAATGGGTATATGTCTGTATAGATATATATGTACACATACACACACATAAAAATTTAAATTGGATAAAAGTCAGTAGTAATCTACATTTAGAAGAGCAATCACGAATTGTCTCCATCTTATGTCCCTGGCAAAAAGGAAGAGGGAAAAACCTTTCTAATAATGAGCTTAATGGTGAAATTCTAAATCTGAAGCTTAGACAATTCATATTGTCCTATGTGATTTCTAGAGATGATGTTACAGTGGAAACAAGGGAGTTTCATAATATGGAAGGTCATAGAGAGTTTTAATGTTGGGATTCACATTAATCAGTTCACTATGATATTTTCCACAAGGCTTTCGCATTTTCTCATCTTCCCAACTTCTGAAGAGGGAATCTCATGCTTTTTGTCAGCCATGTTATCATCTTCAGTGTCATTCTCAAATTCTTACTTTCATTCATCATATATATCCAAGTAGCTACCAAATTTTGTCATTTGAATCTTTACGATATCAATCATGTCTGTTTTGTTCTCTCTATTTGCATAGCCATTATATTGTTTCAGACATTCGTAATCTCTTGTGTGGACTGTGACATTAACTTCTTACTTATTCAAAAATCTTAATTATCCCCTAACTCTAATATATGCTCAATATAATTGTCAATATAATCTTCCTAAAGTGTAGATCAGAATATGTCATTTAACTCTCTTTCTAATTAATAAATACAAATGGCTCCTATTACCACATGGAAAAAAGTAATCTCTCCTAGCATTGAAAGCATTTGACAATCTGGCATCAAAATTCCTTTCACCTTTTCCTATTGGTTTATTAGTCCTGGGGCCTCTTTTAAATATATATATATACACATACACATTATATATACATTTTCATCATAAATATATTTTGGAATTGTTCTGGATCATTGTATGATGACAATAGATAAGTCATTCACAGTCATGATCTTTGTACCACAGTAGTATTACAATGTACAATACTCTATTTGTTATGCTCATTTAACCTTTGTCAATTCATATAAGTCATTCCAGTTTTTTTCCCTAAGAGAATTCTGCCTATCATTTCTTTTTTTTAAATTTAATTTAAGTATTATTTTTAATGTTCTACAATCACTACCATAAAATTAATATTTTAACTCCCCTACACTTATTCCCCACTACCCCGCTCCCTCACCAAAGGAGCATACAATTCTGTGTAGGTTCTACATATACTTTCCTATTGAGTACGTTTTCACTATAGTCACGCTATGTAATCGAACTAAAATAAATGGAAGAAATCATATAACAAATTATAACATAATACACAAACACACACACATAATCGGCTATATTGTGCGAATGAATTTCATATTTCTTTCTCTGAGTGTGGAAGTCATTTTGCCTTAGAAAACCACCATTGGGATTTGTTTATAAGTTCTTGCATTATTACGAAGTTTCAGGTCTACCAGAAAAAACTCTCGCACACTGTGGTCGTTGCTGTGCACAGAGTTCTCCTGGTTCTGCTCCTTTCACTCAGCATCAGATCATATAAGTGCTTCCAGGCCTCCCTGAAGTCTTCTTGTTCATCATTTCTTATGGTTCAATAGTACTCCATTACATTCATATACCATAATTTATTCAGCCATTCCCCAATTGATGGACATCCCCTTGACTTCCAGTTTTTGGCAACTACAAAGAGTGCTGCTATAAATATTTTTGTACATGGGGTCCCTTTCCCATTTTTATGATCTCTTGGGCATACAGTCCAATAGCGATATTGCTGGGTCAAAGGGTATGCACATTTTTGTAGTCCTTTGGTCATAATTCCAAAGCATTCTCCAGAATGGTTGGAAGAGCTCACAGCTCCACCAACAGTGAATTAGTGTTCCAACTCTCCCACATCCTCTCCTGCATTTATCATTTTCTTGTCCTGTCATGTTTGCCAATCTTGTAGGTATTATGTGGTACCTCAGAATTGTTTTGATTTGCATCTCTCTAATCAATAGTGATTTAGAGCATTTTTCCATATGTTATAGATATTTTTAATTTCTTCCTCTGAAAATTGCCTGTTCATATCCTTTGATCATTTATCAATTCTGGAATGACTTGTATAGTTACACATTTGAGTCAGTTCTCTATATATTCTAGAAATGAGGCCTTTATCCCCGAGCTTAGCCATAAAAATTATTTCCCAATTTACTACATTCCTCCAAATTTTGGTTGCATTGGGTTTGGTTGTGCAAAAACGTTTCAGTTTAATGTAATCAGAATTATCCATCTTGCTTTTCATTCTATCATGTATTACAGTACAATAATACCCTATCAAATTAATACCCACCAACTTGTTCAGTTATTCTTCAATTAATGGGCATCTTCTTAATTTTCAAATCTTTGCCACCACATAAAAGAGCTGGGAGAATAATTTGTATATATGTACGTTATTTTCTTCTTTTTATTTATTTTGGATAAAACCCTACTACCTTACTAGTGGTGTTGCTAGGACAAAGGGTACACATGTTTTCATAGTCTTTTGGTCAAATTTATGATTACTAATTGTGTGTTTTCCTCCTACCTATTTTCCTTATTTATTCTACTCTCTCTCGTTTCACTCTGTATATGCTCCGAAGTAATTTGCTTTTGAATACCACTCCCCATAATTTTCTCTTTTTTCTACCAATCCTCACTCACTTCTATTAACATATTCCCCTCCTATTTTCCTGTATGGAAAGATAGATTTCTATACCTGAATATGTAAGTTATTCCACTTATGATAAGGGTAAGATTCAAGTACTTCTCCACCACCCCCATCGTTGCCTCCACTGTAAAAATTCTTTCATGCCTATTTACAATTTACATTATTACACCTCTCCCTTTCCTTTCTCTCAGTGAATTCCTCTTTATCCATGTTTGATTTTTTTTTAGGTAATCATTATATGATATTCAAGTTGTACTCATGTCCTCTGACAATGTATCCTCCTTCTAACTGCCTTAATAATGAAAAAGTTCTTGGGAGTTACAAGTATGTTATTACCATTTAGGAAAGTAGAGTTTACTCTTATTGAATCCTTTATGATTTCTTGTTCCTGTTGTGATGACAATCAAAACAATGTATTTTGAGGTTTTAGTTTAAGTGTAGTCAACTGCCTCTAATTGAATCTTGTTTTTGTCAATCAAGAGTCTTCACATGGAGTGAAGTAGGGAAACAAGATTTTCTTTAAGTGGAAACAGTGTACATATCTGTATCGCCAATTTTTTAATATGATTAAAGAATGGCCTGACCATGATGAGAAGGTTGAATAGGGGAGGTATTTTGTAGCATAGATGACATATATATGTTATATTTTGTGAAAATATGTAATCAAAGGCCACAGAAATATCAGAAATAATTGGAAACTAAACAATCTAATCCTAAAGAATGAATGGGTTAAACAAAATGTTATGGAGACAATCAACTTCATTCAAGGGAATGACAATAATGATACAACATATCAAATCTTATGGGATATTGCAAAAGCAGTTCTTAGGAGAATTTTTATGTCTTTGAATGCGTACATGAACAAAATAGAGAAAGAGGAAATCAATGAATTGGGCACATAGCTGAAAAAGCTAGAAAAAGAACAAATTGAAATTCCCCAAATAAATACCAAATTGGAAATACAGAAAACCAAAGGATAGATTAATAAAATTAAAATTAAGAAAACTATTCAAGAATAAATAAAACTACGAGTTAGTTCAATAAAGAAATCAATAAAATTGATAAAACTTTGGTCAATTTGATTTTTAAAAAAAAGAAAGAAGAAAACCATTTACTAATATCAAAAATTAAAAGGGTGAACTCACCTCCAATGAGGAAGAAATTAATACAATAATAAGAAATTAATTTGCCCAACTGAATGCTCATATATTAGACTGTCTAAAGAAGATGGATGATTATTTTAAAAGATATAAATTACCCAGATTAACAGAAGTGGAAGTTGAATTCTTAAATATCTCCATCTCAGAAAAAGAAACTCGTCAAGCCATGAGTGACCTCTCTAGGAAAAAATCTCTAGGGCCAGAAAAATTCACAAGTGAATTCTGTCAAACATGTAAATCACAGTTAATTTCAATACTATGAAGACTACTTGGGAAAATTGGGATAGAAGGAGTCCTCCCAAATTCTTTTTATGATACAAATATGATTTTGATACCTAAATCAGGAAGATCCAAGACAGAGAAAGAAAATTACAAACCAATTTCTGTACTGAATATAGATGCAAAAATTTTAAATAAGATTTTAGCAAAAAGGATACAGCAACTTTTCACTAGAACAATACATTATGATCAGGTAGGATTTATATTAGTAATGCAGGGTTGATTTAATATTAAGCTAACTATTAGCGTTATTGATCGTATCAGCAACAAAACTAACAGGAACCTCATAATTATCTCAATAAATGTAGAAAAAACTTTTGACAAATACAACACCTGTTGCTATTAAAAACACTGGAGATCTCTTCATGTTTGGGGGTGAGTGGGGGATGGTGCTGTTGCTGCTACCTCCACCATGAACAGCAGCTGCAAATTTGATAGCGGCTGGTCCCATAATGGCTGGAGTGGCACGATTCCACCAGCTTGTGCGGGGCCCTCTTCATTGGCTATTGTATTTACTCCAACCACAGGAGACGGAGCAACCCCAACTTCGAGAACAGGCTCCAAGAGTGAAGAACAAAAAAGTAGCTTGCTAAAGAGAGAGCTGGGCTTTCCAGGTTACCTGACCGTAAAGTTGCAGAAGCTGTTCAGAAGTTCTTTCTTGAAGAAATACAACTTGGTGAGGAATTACTAGCCCAAGGTGAATATGGAAAAGCTGTTGACCACTTGACAAATGCCATTGGTGACTGTGAGGAGCCACAGCAGTTTTTGCTCTTCCATCACCAGTGTTCCAAATGCTTCTGATTAAGTTGCCAATCATTAGCCAAAGAATTGTGAGTGTACAGAGCTTGGTTGAAGATGATGTGAAATGAGAATATGTCAACATCATAAAATCTTAATGAAAAAAATATTTTAAATAATTCTTAGCCAAGAAGATGAGCAGCAACAGGGTAGGGGTGGGGAGGGAGGACAAACATGCTAGTTAAGGATGGGATATTACTCTGAAATTTACCAAAGTTGATTCTAACTTTCTGTAGATAGGATTGCTGGGATTTTATTTATTTATCTTAGTGAGAAGCGTATTTAGATAAAAAAATTCATTTTGTAAATACACTACAGATTCTCTAAATATCACTAATTTCATTTGTTACTAAAATAAGTAGTTGCAAGATACATCTGACATGACACTACTACATGTTGAAAATACCTAGTGCTCATTTTTGAAAAATAGAAGTTAAGACAATAATAAGAATTTTGAACTACATGTTAGGGAGCTAATGGGTGGATTTGGTTTACCCTTGTAAATTTTATAGTATAATAGAAAACTGCCAACCTTTTTTTAATTTACCAAAGCTAACAATCTGTGAAAATCACTGGATGTGAAGTATTTCTATTCATAAAGATAATCATGGATACATTTAGGAGATATTTTTGGTGTATAGGAAAATATTTATCAACAACCAAAAAACCCTTGGAAAATTATTTTATTTAAAACAAGCTTATGAGTCCTGGATATTCATCTTACCAGTAACAGTTATTGAAAATAGCACTGAACCAGTAATAATCAAAAGATTTCTGTTCTAGTTCTGTTCTGCCACTAATGACTATGAGTGATATAGGAAAGATTTTATCACAGAACTGCTGTAAAATGAAAAATTTGTATTAAATAATCTGAGTTCATTTCAGGTCTATGATTATCTTCCTCATCGTTAAAGTCATTTAGTTATGGTGTATTTCTCATGTATGTTTGTCTTACCTGTCACAAATATTAATTACATGTTCCAAAATGGTTTTCTTAGCCTATTACTGTTACCCTGAAAATATTTCTTTTTAGTTTAAAAATCAGTAGTAAAGAAAAATTATCTGAGAGTTAGCTTATCCAAAAGTGGAGTAGTGGGTTATCTTAGTAAACTGTGAATTCTCCATCATTGGAAGTCTTTAATTTGGCGACTGTATGACCTTTTTTGGAATTCCTTTTCAGATATGTGTTGGATAAGATGATCTCTAAGGTAAAGTCTCTTCCAACCCTGATACTGTGTCATTTATGAGTAAATTTAACTTAATCCTTACTTCTTTGCACTTATCTCCATGGTTTTCATTCATTTATTTTTTCTCTTCTACATCTTGTGGATGAAGACTTTTTCAGAGAGGGATTGGGATATTTTAGACTGAACGCTGCTTTAGGTCTATGTGAAGTATAGAATGGCCTATGACCTCTTTATCAAATTTTTCTTTAAAAGTCACATGTTCTTTTCAGGAGCATTGAAATTTTGTTCTGTAATCTGTAGCTTTCTAATCTTTAACGAAACCTTAACATGATGATTTTGTGACTAAAAGTGGAGGAGAAGGGGAGGCCATTCTTCCAAGGGGAATAAAGCTCTTGTGGAGCTCCTAGAGCTTGCTGATCTGAGCATGGTAAAGGAGTGTTATAAGTAGGCTGCAAGATATTTAGGGAAAGACAGTTGTTACTGAGGGCTAAGACAAGGAAATAGCAAAGTATAATCTTCTTTGGAAGAAATGAGGCAACATAGAAATATTATAGAGTGAAACAGATCATTTTAACATTGAAAGGAAAGAAGAAAAATCTTGGAGAAGTTCTAAGTCATAGAAAAATTTCCTGATGTATAGCGGTGGAGTTTCTGTAGCAGGATTTCCCTATGCTGATGAAATCAGACATCTGGACCAAAAAACCAACTCTATATTACAAACTGTCCAAATACTCGTAAGTGAAAGGAAGAAGGCAAGAAAGATAAATACCTGGGTATAGGAAAGTAAAGGATTACCTTTGTTCTTAGGACATCAAGGCCTAGTAAAAATAGTCATTTGCACTTGCTTTTTCTGATTCTAAAAGGTATATAAGTTAAATTGGGCCTCTGTTGTGAGAAATTTTTTAGTGAACTAATATGGGAATGTTTCCCTCATTGTTTGTTGAAAGAATGAAAATTAGGTTGTTTTATTATTATTTTTAAATCAAATTATAATCGTATTTTGGGGGTCAAGTATAAATTTTAGTGCTAGTTACATATGGCATTACAAAGATAAATATCTTTGGTGAAACATAATTGATCTTGAAGGAGGAAAATGGTGTTCTGAATTTTTTTAGATGCCTACCTGCAGAACTGTTCCATGTTCTCTTCCTAAAGGATTTCATCTGTTTTGAAACACCAGTTCATTTGAGTAATGTCAAAGCTCATTATGTTCAAGCAATTAAATTTTCCCCTATCCCTATCCCCCACTCAACCTGACCCCCTTTATAAAAGAATAAATTGTGGAGAACGTGCACACTTGCATGAAACCTTTGGAAATGGAAAATCATGAGCTTTCAGAAATTGACAGATTTCCTTGTATTAACAAATGTTATTTTATCTGTTTCATATGGTACTAGAAATGGGACTTTCTTTGAGATAGAGACTTTAAAGAATTCTTGATGAAAAGACCATAATGAAAATGAAAATTAGACTTTCAAATACATGAGTCAAGAGAAGCTTACAATGGTAAACAGATGTAGCAATACCCATTACAACATGTGCAGAGAAACCTACTATCACAGGTTCTTAGAGTTACATTCATAAAAGGAAAACAACTTTCAAGGGGCTAACAATCACTTTAATCACTTTAACAAGCACAAGTATCATTCCTTTAACCAAGGATGTAAAGCATTCATTTATTTCAGGGAGTCAGTACCCTGAATTTCAAAGAAAATACAGAGAAATCGAAAGATTAACAGATATAGCTTTCTATGCCTGGGTTAAACAGAAAATTGGATCACAACTGTCTGACCATAGTTACCAGACAGGGAAACTCTGCACCTTGGTTCTCAAAAGGGAGGACTCCTTAACCCCTTACCAGAGTCCTCATCTGGCCAAACAAACACTTCCTGTCAGTAAGTCTCAAAGCAATCAAGAAACTCTGACCATAATTCAACAGACAGGTACACCTGTCTGATAATCGTTACTAGATAGGGAAGCAAGACATATGGGTTCTCAAAGCCAGGGGGCTTGTTAGGGGCTTCCCAGAGTCCTCATCTGGCACCCAAATCTTGAAAAATTAAGCTCTAAAGTAAAACCTCACCGTCAGAGCATTTAACCTTTTTAAATCCAGAAGGTATCACGACCTTTTGACCCAGTGTCTAAATAGGAAAAACAAAAATATATGTTACATATGTCACATATATAACAAAGTTGAACAAATGGAAAAAGAAGCACAAAACCTAACTGGGAAAATTGGACAAATGGAAAATGCAGTACAAAAAAATTAACCGTAGAAAATATTTCCTTAAAAGAAATAATTGGACAGATGGAAAAGGAGATGGAAAAGTTAATTTAAAAAAACTTAATGAAAATTAAATTTGGACAGGTAGAAGCTAATGACTCTATGAGACATCAAGAATCAGTCAAACAAAATATAAAGAATGAAAAGATAAAGAAAAATGTAAAATATCTAATTGGAAAAACAACTAAATTGGAAAATAGATCCTGGAGAGAAAAATATAAGAACTTTTGCCGTACCAGAAAGCCATAATGAAAAAAGAGTCTGGACAATATCTTCCAAGCAATCATCTAGATCCAGAGGGCAAAATAGTCATTGAAAGAATCAACCATTCACCTCCTGAAAGGGAACCCAAACTAGAATCATCAAGAAATATTGTTGTCAAAGTCCGGAACTATCAAGTGAAGGAGAAATGCTACAGGCAGCTAGAAAGAGACCATTCAAATACTGAAGAGTTATAGTCAGGATCACACAGGACATTGCAGCTTCAATATAAAAAGAACAAAGAAATTGGAATGTGATATTTCGAGGCCAGGAAGCTGGGACTACAACCAAAGATCAATTGCCCAGCAAAGTTCAACATAAAATTTCAGGCAAGGAGAAGGTCATTCAATGATATAACAGATTTCCAGACCTTCCTGATAAAAAGGCCAGAACTCTATAGAAAATTCGGTCTTCAAACTCAGGTCTCAGAAGAGGCATAAAAAGGTAAACAGGGGAAAAGAAAACTTATTACTTAATTTGAACAACCTGTTTATCTCCCTATAAGGGAAGATGATACTTGTTATTCTTCAGAATTGTTTATGTTATGAAATATAAAAGGGATATACATAGATAGAGGGAGAAGGTATAAAGTAAATGATGTAAAGATAAAAATTTGATTTAAGGGTGCAAAGGGAATGTAACAGGAAAAGTGAAAAGGAGGAGAGAGAAATTGGTAAAGTATATTGCAGGAAAAGACAAAATTTAATTATAGTAGAGGGAAAGAGGGGAGGGAAACTGACACTTTTTGAAAGGTATTCTCATCTGATTTTGTTCAAGGAGGGAACAACAAACTTAAATAAGTATATAAATCTAACTAGATCTATAAGCAGTAGAAGGGGAAGGTGAAAGAAAGGGGAGGGGAGGTTAAAAATGGAAGGAAGAAGTAGGAAGAGTAAAGGGGAAGAGACTGAAAGAAAGAAGGTAAGATTGTGAGAGTAGGAGGTCAAAATTAAAACTGTATTGTGGAGGTGAAGGATGAAGGGAGAGCTAAAAGCACAAAGGGTGGGAAAGAAGATGGAGGGAAAGACACAGATCATAATCATAAATGTGAATTGGATAAACTCTCCCATAAAACAGAAACAGAAATAATAATGGATTAAAAAACTTAATCCAACAATATATTGTTTGCAAGAAATACCTTTTAAATGGAGGGATACATTCAGGGCAAAAGTAAAAGGCTGGAGTGCAATACATTGTGCTGCAACTGATATAAAAAGAGCAGAGGTACCACTCTTAATCTCAGACAAAGCAAAAGAAGAAATAGATTCATAAGAGAAAAGGAAGGATACTATATCCTACTAAAAGGCACCATATACAAAGAAGGAATATCATTATCAAAAATATATGCTCCAAGTGGTATATCATCCAGATTCTTAGAGGAGAAGTTAAGGAAGTTACAAGACAAAACGGACAGCAAAACTGTAAGTGGGGGATTTCAGCCTATTTCTATCTCAGTTTAATAAATCTAACCTCAAAATAAAAAAGGAAAATAAGTAGGTGAATAAAACTCCAGATAATATAGATATGATAGATCTCAGGAGAAAATCAAATGGGGATAGAAAGGAATAAACCTTTTTCTCAGTCATCCATGGCACATATACAAAAATTGACTATGTACTAGGGCATAAAACCTCATAATCCAGTGCAGAAATGCAGAGACAATCAACGCACTTTTCTCAGATCATAATGCAATAAAAATTATATGTAATAAAAGGCCATGGAGACATAGACCAAAAATTAATTGCAAACTGTATAACCTAATCCTAGAGAATGAATGGGTTAAACAGCAAATCACAGAAACAAACAACAACTTCGTTCAAGAGAATCTCATGGGATACTGGGAAAGCAGTCCTTAGAGGAAGCTTTATATCTTTGAATGCCTAATTGAATAAAATAGAGAAAGAGGAGATCAATGAATTGGGTATGCAGCTGAAAAACCTAGAAAAATAACAAATTTGGCACCATCTTGGATCAAGCTCTCCTGAGAAGAACAATCCCCAAGTACTGGGAGTAGATCCCAGCAGGATACTAACAGCCCCCTTCCCAGGTGCACCACAGAATCCAGCGCGACACTGAGACCTCTACCTCTCCCAAGAGAAGGTCTGACAGCAGCCACGGCCCTCCCCCAGTTCCTCCATCCCACTCAGTTTCAGTTTTGCAACCACAGATGAGGACCTGTGTGCCGCCATTGAGCATGTTTCACGAGGTCCCAACTACCCCCGGAATAGGAGCCCCAGGAAATAAGGCAAAACTGTATGAAGATGCCCAGGAAAGAGAGAAGTATGAGAACATGGCAGAATTGCTTGCTGTGGTGAAGACGATGTAAGCTCTGGAGAAAGTATACATCAAGGACTGTGTCACCCCTAATGAGTACACAACAGCCTCTTCCTGACTACTGGTCCAGTACAAAGACACCTTCAAGCAGGTGCAAGGCTCAGAAATCAGTTCCATTGATGAGTTCTGTGGCAAGTCCCATCTTGATTTCCCACTAGTGACGCAGAGGATCAAGGAGGACCAACCAATCACCATCAAGGATGACAAGGGCAACCTTAACCGATACACTGCTGACATCGTCTCACTCGATCACTGTGATGAATAAATTCCGTCTGGAAATCCGTGGCATTGATGAGATCCAGATTGATCTTCAAGAATTAACAGAGACTATGAATCACATGAGCCACTTCCTCCTGACTTTGAGGGTTAACAGAAAGTCAGGCAGTGGCTGCTGATCTTGAGTGACATGTCAGCTGTATATGATGATTCTTAGGTCCAACAAAAGTTGTTTGATCTGGGGTCTGCCTACATTACCTTCAACTGCTTTCTGCATGCCTAAACCCAGATCTCTCGGTCCAACCCACTCAGTTATAGTTTGAGACCCAGGGCTAAGACCATGGTTTACAGGTCTAGGATCCCTGAATTGTGGGGTAGAACCCTAGAATAAACTGCTCATCTCTTCCTTTCTTCCAGCTTGGTGAGGTAGGGATTGGGAGGGGACCTGCCTCAGGGTTACATGAGAATGCTTTTCTTTCACCACTTCCTCAAGAGATGATTGTAAGTGGTGGCCTGGGGTTCATTCACACCACAGCATTCTGCTTCCGCTGGCCCCATTACTTATAACCCAGTGTGCATTAACATAATCACTCTAGCTTACAGATGGTACATGAACCAAGTCAGCAAGTGATCTTGGGTTCCTTAGTGAGTTCTTTCTCCTCCTTCCCTTCTTTCCAAATCCACACAACCCACATCTCCACCTGACCATTTTAATCTCTCTTTCTTGGAACAGGGGTAGGATTGTTTGTAGGGCTAAGTAGATATTGTCCTATCTTGTCCCACCTGTCTGCCAGAATAAGGATTGTGCCCTATATCTGGAATCAAGATGAACGGAATTCAAATTCAGCCTCAGTAGAGTGTGATCCCTGAATAAGTCACTTAACCTGTCTCAACTTCAGTTTCCTCAGCTGTAAAATGGGAATATTAACTTCCACCTCACAGGGTTCTCATAAAGATCAATTAGGATAATATTTATAAAAAGTTTAGGCATAATACTTGGTATATAATGAGCACTACATAAATACTTATTCCTCTCCCCTTTAAATCTCTTAATTCCATGCACTGGAATGAAGTGATAGAACTTAATTCATATCCATTAGACTCCCTGAGACTTTGAAAATTCTCTACACCAACAGGGAAGGTTCTGCTGAACCAAGTCAACCCACTTTCCTGAAGCAGTTACAAAGTCAAATACTCATCCTTTTTGTCACAATCTTCTTGGACCCAGCACTGGACTAGTAGGTACTCCAAGCCTGCCCTTGCCCCCTAGCTTCCATAAGAGCAGAGTCTAGGTATAAGTGTTAACTTACACGAATTAAGAGTCTACATCACTATATCCAGTCTGATAAATCCAGAGATCTTTCATTGCTAGGGAAATCTGACTCCAGTCTAATCCCCATTCAACTTCCTCTCTCTACAGATGGTTCTGACCCCTGTCCACAGGATCATTCTTAGCGCAGAGGTTTGCTCTGGTAGAGAGGGTAGATTGGTTAGACTACTTTAGTATGGAGTTCTGCATTGGATGGATGTCCAGATTACATGGTCCTTCTAAGATCTTTTTCCAACTCCGATTTGTCAGTGGTAGGCACTGGCGTGCTGTCTTTGTATTCTTGAATTTGAAATGAATATATGTCCCTTCACACAGAAAACCTTGATTATGATAACAGCTGGATAGGGTAGAGATCACAAAGTTATTAACACTACAAGGAGCAGGTTCATCAACTAACAAAAAAAAAGTCTTATTTTGAAATGAAACTTTTTTATCTTCTTTTGCCTTATGGATAAAAGAAATATTCTCTGTCAATTGATGTAGCTTAGTCTTTTGAAATATTCTTAAATTCTGGCCCTTCTAGTACTAAGTAGGGAATGAAAAAACTAAAGCCAGCCCCGAATGAGGCAAATGTCTTTGAATGGTCAATGCCAGTCTTACTATGGGATTAATTGTCCATGTGAGCAGGATGAGGAACAAGACGTCTTTCTCTGTCCACATCCCCTTTATCTCCCCTTCACCATACTGCCACCAAGAGAATTCAGAAAATCTATCAAATATATCTTTATCTCTCTTTTCGTTTCTCTTTGCATTTTTATTCTTAGGCTTTTCTCAGGGGTCAACAGGCACTTGTTCACTCCAGTCTAGGTACTATTGGGAATGCAAGGTAGAAAGATGACTCCATGCATCCATCATTCAAGATTTTAGTCGCATTTTATTTTATTTCATTTCATTTTTATTTTTGTTAAGATAAATTTATTTATTTAAGTTTTTACATTCATTTTCACAAAATTTTGTGTTCCAAATTTTCTCCCCATTTGTCCCCACCCCCCCCATCCCAATACACCAAGCATTGGAATTTCCTCTATCACCAATCTGCCCTCACTTCTCTTGCCCCCATCTTCTCTTTTGTCCTGTAGGGTCAGATAACTTTCTATTCCCCATTACTTGTATTTTTAATTTCCTAGTAGAAAGAACAATACTTTCCATGTAGGAATGTAAACAGTTCAACTTTGATAAGTCCCTTATGACTTCTCTTTGCTGTTTACTTTTTCAGGCTTCTTCTCATTCTTGTGTTTGAAAGTAAAATTTTCTTTTCAGCTCTGGTCTTTTCATCAAGAATGCTTGAAAGTCCTCTATTTCATTGAAAGACCATTTTTCACCCTGAATTATTATACATATTTTTGCTGGGTAGGTGATTCTTGGTTTTAGTCCTACTTCCTTTGATTTTTGGAATATTCTATTCCATGCCCTTCGATCCCTTAAGGTAGAAGCTGCTAGATCTTGTGTTATCCTGATTGTATTTCCACAATACTGGAATTGTTTCTTTCTAGCTGCTTGCAATAGTTTCTCCTTGACCTGGGAACTCTGGAATTTGGCCACAATGTTCCTAGGAGTTTCTATTTTTGGATCTATTTCAGGCGGTGATTGGTGGATTCCTTGAATACTTATTTTGCCCTCTGGTTCTAGAATATCAGGGCAGTTTTCCTTGATAATTTCATGAAGGATGATGTCTAGGCTCTTTTTTTGATCATGGTTTTCAGGTAGTCCCATCATTTTTAAATTGTCTCTCCTGGTCAGTTTGCAGGTCAGTTGTTTTTCAAATGAAATATTTTACATTGTCTTCCATTTTTTCATTCTTTTGGTTTTGTTTTGTGATTTCTTGGTTTCTCAGAAAGTCATTAGCCTCCATCTGTTCCATTCTAATTTTCAGAGAACTATTTTCTTCAGTGAGCTTTAGAACCTCTTTTTCCACTTGGCTAATTCTGCTTTTGAAAGCATTCTTCTCTTCATTGGCTTTTTGAACCCCCTTTGCCAATTGAGTTAGCCTACTTTTCAAGGTGTTATTTTCTTCAGCATTTTTTGTGTCTCCTTTATCAAGGTGTTGACCCGTTTTTCATGCTTTCATTGCATCTCTCATTTCTCTTCCCAAGTTTTCCTCCACCTGTCTAACTTAATTTTCAAAATCCTTTTTGAGCTCTTTCATGGCCTGAGCCCATTGTATATCTTTCAGATGTTTGGGATACAGAGGCCTTGGCTCCTATATCTTTCCCTGATGGTAAGCATTGTTCTTCCACATCAGAAAGGAAAGGTTAAAACATCTGGTCAGCCAGAAAGTAACCTTCTATTGTCTTATTTTTTTTTCTCTTTTCTGGGCATTTTCCCAGTCAGTTACTTGACTTTTGAGATTCCTCTCCACCCCCTTCCAGATCTGCCCAGCTAGTACTTGGGGTCTGAGATTCAAATGCTGCTCCCCAGCCTCAGGGTTTTCTGTGGTGGGCCTGGCTGCTATTCAATGGGAGCTTAATTTCTGGTGCTCAGGTGTGGGTAGGGCCACCTCCCAGGCTCAGTTCCCTCGTGGCGTTTATGCAGAGACCTTCAGTAATGGACCCGAAGTCCTGCAGAGCTCCTGCCAGCTTTGGAAGCACCTGTGCTCTGCTGCTGCCTCTGCTGCTGCCTCCCAAGGGGGCCTGAGTTATGGAGACTCTCCACACCCCTCTCAGCCAGCCCAGAAACCTCTCTCACTGACCTGTGCCCCTGTGGGTGGAGGAACCTTCATGGCCACCAGAGATTTCGTCCCTGAAGTCTGCTTGGTCTGCTACTCTTGGTGCCACGTGGCCAGGGCAGGGCTGGGTTCCGCTCCCGTCCGGCGCATGACAGACCCTCGGGATCGGTTTTTCAAGGCTCTCTGGAACGGAAATCTCCTTCACTCTGTTGCTCCATGGCTTCCACTGCTCCAGAATTTGGTGAGATTTCTTTTTACAGGAACTCCATGGGCTGTGGGTTCGGAGCTAGCATATGTGAATCTTTCTACTCCGCCATTTTGACTCCTCCCCACTTTAGTCACATTTTAAAAAAAATTATTTTCTGATGAGCATTCTCTTCCCACTCCTTGATTGAGGTAACAAGCAAAAGAAACCCTCTAGTAATATATGTGTGTGTGTGTGTGTGTGTGTGTGTGTGTGTGTGTGTATATATATATATATATATATATATATATATATATATATAGTCAAGCAATATAGATTCCCTTTAAAAAAAGTCTCGCTCTCCACTCTTTTATCACCTATCTAAGGAGGTCAAAAACATGTATCATCTTGTGTACTCTGGAATTGTGATTGGTCATTATGCTGATGAGAGTTCCAAAGTCTTGAAAGCAACCTTTATTATTTTTATTACAGAAATTGTTGTGATTCTACTCACTTGCCTCTGTGTCAGGTCACACAAGTCTTTCCAAATTTTTCTTGCAGTCATCTCCTGCTTTGTTTTTTTTTAATAGCACAAGAATGTTGCATCATGTTTCCTATGATATAGCTTATTTATCCATTCCCAAATTGATAGGCATCCCCTCGATTTTGTATTCTTTGCCACTAAAAATGAGCTGCTACAGCAATTTTTATACATGTGGGTCTTTTTCCTCTTTTCTTTGATCTCTGCAGAGTAGACATAGGCATAGCTGGGTAAAAGAGAATAGACAATTGAATCATGTCTGGAGCATGATTCCAAATTACCTATTGGATGGCCTGGACCACCCACAGTGCATTGATGTGCTTGTTTTTCCAAAGCTCCTTCGATATTTGTGCTTTTCCATTTTTTTCACGTTTACAATTAGAGTTGTTTGAATGTGAATTTCACTAGTTATTTATAAACTAGAATATATTTTCCTATGATTATCGATAGCTTGTGTTTCTTCCCTTGAAAATTCAAGGCATACTCCTATTATTTGAATACTTATCAACTGGGGAGTGGCTTTTATTCTTATAAATTTTAATCAGTTTTCTCTAACATTGGTGTGAAACTCCAATAGAAATTGATCCTTGTCAGCCACGTAATGGTTTTGGAAACCATAAATTAACTTCTTCTATATTGCATTTTTATTTTGTGTTTTGTTAAACATTTCCCAATTCTATTTTAATCTGGTTCATCAGCTACACTGGGCAATTTTGCGGGGCAGGCAAGGAGAAGACAGGAGTTGGATGTCTTTGCCCTATATTATCTCAGCCAAGTGGTACAATGGATAGAGTGCTGAGACTGGAATGCAGAATTCAGTTTAGATTGAGTTCAAATCCAGTCTCAGTCACTAGCTATGTGATCCTGGACAAGTCGTTTGACCTCTGTGAGTCTCAGTTTCCTCATCTGTAAACTGAGGATAATAGTAACACCTACCTCTCCGAGTTCTCGGGAAGATCAAAAGAGATAATATCTGCAAAGTGCTTTACAAACTTTAAAGCACTATATAAATGGTAGCTATTATTATTATTATTCAATAAGACCTTTATCAAAAAAAGAACAAATTGAAAATCCTCAGGACAATACCAAATTAGAAATACTGAAATCCAAAGAAGAGATTAATAAAATTCAAATTAAGAAAACTGTTGAAGCAATAAATAAAAGTAAGAGATGGTTTTATGGAAAAAAACAATAACATTGATAAACATTTGGTCAATTTGATTTAGAAAAAGAAAGAAGGAAACCAAATTAACAATATCAAAAATGAAAAGGGTAAACTCATCTCCACTGAGGAGGAAATTAAAAGAACAGAAAGAAATTACTTTGCCCAATTGTATATCCATAAATTCGACAATCTAAAGGAGTGCAAGATGGTTTAAAAAAATAAAAATTACCCAAATAACAGAATAGGAAGTTCAATACTTACATAAACCTATCTCGGAAAAAAAGATATTTAACAAGCAATCAGTGAACTCCCTAGGAAAAATTGTTCATA
>CM053771.1:129946585-129978260 GCA_028658325.1 Potorous gilbertii | reverse complement strand
GTATTTTTTAAGTTCTTGTGTTTTTACGAAGTTCCAAGTCTACTAGAAAAAACTCTTGCACACTGTGGTCATTGCTGTGCACAAAGTTCTCCTGGTTCTGCTCCTTTCACTCAGCCTCAGATCATATATGTCCTTCCAGGCCTCTCTGAAGTCTTCTTGTTCATCATTTCTTATGGCACAATAGTACTCCATTACATTCGTATACCACAACTTATTCAGCCATTCCCCAACTGATGGGCATCCCCTTGATTTCCAGTTTTTGGCAACTACAAATAGGGCTCGTATAAATACTTTTGTACATATGGGTCCCTTTCCCATTTTTATGATTTCTTGGGATACAGTCTTAGTAGTGATGTTGGTAGGTCAAAGGGTACACACATTTTTGTAGTCCTTTGGGCATAGTTCCAAATTACTCTCCAGAATGATTGGATGAGCTCACAACTCCACCAACAATAAATTAGTGTTCTAACTCTCCCATATCCTCTGCAACATTTATCGTTTTCCTGTTCTGCCTTGCTTGGCAATCTTATAGGTGTGGTGTGGTACCTCAGAGTTGTTTGGATTTGCATCTCTCTAATAAAAAGTGATTTAGAGTATTTTTTCATATAATTATAGATATCTTTAATTTCTTCCTCTGAAAATTGTCTATTCATATCCTTTGACCATTTATCAATTGGGGAATGACTTGTATTGTTGTACATTTGATTAATTTCTCTATATATTCCAGAAATGAGGCCTTTATCCCAGAGATTAGCTGTAAAAATTCTTTCCCAATTTACTACATCCCTCTGAATTTTGGTTGCATTGGGTTTGGTTGTGCAAAAAAATTTCAGTTTAATGTTACCAAAGTTATCAATTTTGCACTTCACAATGCTTTCTATCTCTTCTTTAGTAAAAAATTTCTCTCTTCTCCATAAATCTGATAAATACGCTATTCCTTCCTTCTCCAGTTTGTCCATGGTATCAATCTTTATACCTAGATCATGTACCCATTTGGACTTTATTCTCATGTACGGTGTCAGTTATGGGTCTATGCCTAGTTTCCACCACACTGTTTTACACTTTTCCTAGCAATTTTTGTCAAAGAGTCTTATCCCATAAGCTGCGGTCTTTGGGTTTATCAAACAGGAAGGTTAATATATTTTTTCCTACTGTGTCTTGAGTGCCAAGTCAATACCACTTGTCTACCCTTCTTTTTCTTAGCCAGTACCAAATGGTTTTGATAATTGCTACTTTATAGTACAATTTGAGATCTGGTAGAGCTAGGGCACCTTTCCTAGCATTTCTTTTCATTAGTCCCTTTAATATTCTGGATTTTTTGTTCTTCCAGATGAATTTTGGTATTATTTTATCCAGCTCTAGAAACTAATTATCTGATAGTTTAATTGGTATGGCACTAAATAAGTAAATTAATTTAGGTAGAATTGTCATTTTTATTATATTAGCTCGGCCCACCCATGAGCAATTGATGTTTTTCCACTTACTTAAATTTGACTTTATATGTGCAAAAAGTGTTTGTAATTGTGTTCATACATCCCTGGGTTTGTTTTAGCAGATAAACTCCCAAGTATTTTAAAGTGTCTACCCTAGCTTCAAATGGGATTTCTCTCTATCTCTTGCTGTTGGACTTTGTTGCTAATATACAGAAGTGTTGTGTGGGTTTATTTTGTAACCTGTAACTTTGCCAAAGTTATTTATTATTTCAAGTAGTTTTTTGATTTGAATCTCTGGGATTCTCTAAGTATATCATCATATCATCTGCAAAGAGTGATAACTTAGTTTCTTCTTTGCCTATTCTTATTCCTTTAATTGCTTTATCTTGTATAATTTCTACAGCTAACATTTCTAGGTGGTGATTATGGACATCTTTGTTTCACCCCTGATCTTACTGGAAATACATCTGGCTTATCCCCATTGCATATAATATTTGCCAAAGGTTTTAGGTAGATAGTGCTTATTATTTTATGGAAAGTTTCCTTTATTCCTATGTTCTCCAGTGTTTTTAATAGGAATGGTATTGTATTTTGTCCAACTTTTTTGCATCTATTGAGATAATCATGTATTTTTTTTTGTTTTTTGTTGATATGATCAATAATGCTAATAGTTTTCCTAATATTGAACCAGCCCTGCATTCCTGGTATCAATCCTACCTGATAAAAAATGTATTATTCTCATGATTAATTGCTGTATTCTTTTTGCTAAAATCTTATTTAAAATTTTTACATCTATATTTATTAGAGAAATTGGTGTATAATTTTCTTTCTCTGTTTTGTCTCTTCCTGGTTTAGGTATCAAAACCATATATAGAAAGAATTTTGGAGGACTCCTTCCCCAAATTTCAAAAATATTCTGTATATTATTGGTATTAACTGTTCTTTAAAGGTTTGATAGAATTCTCTTGTAAATACATCTGGCCCTGGAGATTTTTTCCTAGGGAGTTCATTGATGGCTTGTTCAATTTCTTTTTCTGAGATGGGGTTGTTTAAGTATTCAACTTCCTCTTCTGTTAATCTGGGCAATTTGTATTTTTTAAAATGCTCATCCCTCTCATTTAGATTATCGAATTTGTAGGCATAAAGTTGGGCAACATAATTTCTAATTATTGTTTTAATTTCCTCCTCATTGGAGGTGAGTTCACTCCTTTCATTTTTAATATTGGTAATTTGATTTTCTTCTTTTTTTAAAATCCAATTGGCCAAAGGTTTATCAATTTTATTAGTTTTTTCATAAAACCAACTATTGTTTTTATTTATTAATTCAGTAGTTTTCTTAATTTCAATTTTATTAATCTCTCCTTTGTTTTTCAGTATTTCTAATTTGATATTTACTTGGGGATTTTCAATTTGTTATTTTTCTAGCTTTTTCAGCCACATGCCCAAGTCATTGATCTCCTCTTTCTCTATTTTGTTTATGTAGGCATTCAAAGATATAAAACTTCTCCTAAGAACTGCTTTTGCAGTATCCTATAAGATTTGGTAAGTTGTCTCCTTATTGTCATTCTCTTGAATGAAGTTGTTGATTGTTTCTATGATTTCCTCTTTAACCCACTCTTTGTTTAGGATTAGATTATTTAATTTCCAATTGATTTTTTGTTCATCTTTCCATAACTTTTTGTTACACATAATTTTTATTGCATTATGATCTGAGAAGCATGCATTAATTATCTCTGCCTTTCTGCATTGGATTGTGAAGTTTATATGTCCTAGTACATGGTCAATTTTTGTAAATGCGCCATGTAGCCCTGAGAAAAGGGTATATTCCTTTCTATTCCCATTCAGTTTTTTCCAGAGGTCTATCATATCTAACTTCTCCTGCGTTTTATTTATCTCCTTAACCTCTTAGTTATTTTGAGGTTAGATTTATCAAGTTCTGCGAGGGGGAGGTTGAAGTCCCCTACTACTATAGTTTTGTTGTCAGTTTCTTCCTCCAACTCTCCCAACTTCTGCTCTAAGAATCTGGATGCTATACCACTTGGAGCATACATGTTTAGTAATGATATTACTTCATTGTCTATGGTGCCTCTTAGCAGGATATAATTTCCATCCTTATCTCTTTTGATTAGAATCTATTTCTGCTTTTGCTTTTTCTGAATTTACGATTGCTACTCTTGCTTTTCTTATATCAGCTGAAGCACAATATATTATGCTCCAACCTTTGACCTTTATCTGTGTTTATCCCCCCATTTCAAGTGTATTTCTTGTAAACAACATATTATTGGATTATGGCTTTTAATCTGTTCTGCTATACGTCTCCGTTTTTGGGGGGAGTTCATTCCTTTGACATTTTCAGTTATGATTACAATCTGTGTATTTCCCTTCATCCTCTTTCCCACCGTTTGTGCTTTTAGCTCTCCCATCTCCCTTCCCCTCCTCAATAGTTTCCCCTTTTCACCACCTCCTCCTGCAGCCTTCCTTTCCTTCTTTTAGTCCCCCTCCCTTTCACTTCCTTTTACACTAGCCGCTTCTTCCCTCCCTTTTATCTTCCTTCCCCTTTCTCCCCCCTTCCCCTCCTACTGCCTGTCAAACTAGTTGGGGTTATCTACTTAAGTTTATTTTTCCCTCCTTGAAACAAATCAGATGAGGGTACCTTTCAAACATTGCTCTTCAGCCTCCCCTCTTTCCCTCTACTATAATTTTGTACTTCTTCCAGTGATGTAATTTGCCATTTTCTACTTCCTCCTTTTCATACCTCCTGTTATAATCCCTTTGGCATACTTAAATCGTATTTTTAGGATGACTCCTTTTACTTTATGCCCATTCCCTCTATGTATATTCCTTTATACTTCATAATAGATGTAGAATTCTCAAAATTAACAGGTGTCATCTTCCCTTGTAAGGAGGTAAACAGTTTGCCAAAACTGAGTAACAAATTCTCGCCCCCCTGCCACATTTATTTTTTGATGCTTCTCTATATTTGAGCCCTGCATTTGAAGATCCAATTGTCTATTAACTTCTGGTGTTTTTATCAGGAAGGTCTGGAAAACCTTTGCTTCATTCAATGACTGTCTCCTTGCCTGAAATATTATCCTGAAATTTGCTGGGTAGTTGATCCTTGGTTGTAGTCCCGAATCCTTTGCCTTACAGAATACTGGATTCCAATTCCTTCGAGCTTTTAATGTAGAAGCTGCAAGGTCCTGTGTGATCCTGACTGTAGCTCCTCAGTATTTGCATTGTTTCTTCCTGGCCACCTGTAGTGTTTTGTCCTTCAATTGATATTTCTGTAATTTGGCAATGATATTTCTTGGGGTTTTGAGTTAGGGGATCTCTTTTGAGAGATGAATGATGGATTATTTCGATGACTGGTTTGCCCTCTGGATCTAGCAATTCTGGGCTGTTTTCCTTGATGATTTTTGTGGAAGATCTTGTCCAGACTCTTTTTTTCATCATGATTTTCTGGCAGGACAATAATTCTTAAATTTTCTCTCTTGGATCTATTTTCCAGGTCAGTTGTTTTTCCAATTAGATATTTTATGTTTTCTTCTATCTTTTCATTCTTTAGATTTTGTTTGACTAATTCTTGCTGTCTCATTGAGTCATTAGTTTCTATTTGCCCAATTCTAATCTTTATCAAATTGTATTCTTCAGTTAATTTTGCATCTCCTTTTCCATCTGTCCAATTTTTCCTTTTAGGAAGTTATTTTCTCCAGCTAATTTTTGTACTTCCTTTCCCATTTGTTTAATTTTCCTTTTCAAATGTTCTCATCAGCGAATTCTTTTTTAATAATTTTAAAATCATTGGTCAGTTTTTCTTCTATTTTATTCTTCAGTTGTTCCAGGAGAGCTGTTTGTGCATGTGAGCAGTTCATAGTCCCTTCTGTACTGACCACTTTGGTATTTTTGTTTTGGTCCTTATCCTCATAGAAAGTTTCTATGGTTTTTTTTTTGGTCTTCTTTTCCTTTTTCTTGTTCATGATGTTGAGTGTATATTGTGTCTTCTAGTTCTTTCAATTAGAAGCTGCGAACTTGGTGTTGAGCCGAGTTGTGTAGAAAAGCTAAGAGCAGGTTTTTCTTTTGTGTTTCCCTGATCAGTCCTGGGGTTAACTTGTTATGTGTGGGGGAGGGGTAATCTGGTCAGGGGATGTCTCCTTAGCTGAGCTGAGGCAAAGGCAAGCTCAGGGGATGGTGATCCCAACTTCCCTATTGTCTTCCCATTTCCCCTGGAGTGCTGAGGCACACCTAGATGCTAGTCTGAGTTCCCAGTCCTCTTGGGGCTCCTCTCCTGGAGCTGAGGCTTGTCTGGGTCCTATTGCGAATTTTCTCCCTGGGTCCTCTGTCCTTTCACTTTGCCTCCACCACAGTAGGAGGAATCCCCCTTAGTTATTTTCCTAGCCTCAGGTGTTATGAGACTATTTGCCCCCTCTCCTGTTCAAGCTGATCCAGGATTTTTCTGGGGAAATATTTTATGGTTCTTTCAAGGTCATAAAGGGGAGAGGAGAAAGGATTTACTGGTCACTCCACCATCCTTGCTCCCAGAAGTTCAATTAGGTGACTTACCGATGTTTAATCTGTGGGTTGAAAGTCTCAGGAGCTGCTGTGATGATATCTGTCACTCAGCAACTCTCACTGGCTCACTCTGGTGGTCTCCCACCCTGGGCTGGTGGTCCACCAGACATTCGAAGAGTGATGTAAAATTGAATGTAATCAGCCAAATTTAGGTGATCTATTCACATCAACTTAACACTTGGCGCTCCAATTGGAAGACCCTAATCAATAGTTCAATAACTTTACATGCTTCTGGAGGAAATTCATTATATTATGCAAAATTTTCTTATTATAAATTAAACTAGAAGATAAAAGGGCATTGTAACTAAAACAAAGTATGAATCATAAATTCTCAGTGGTAAGGGAGAAAACAATTTAGTATTTTCATGCATCTAAGGACAACAAGAAATAAAATTTCATCAGAGCTATCTTTATCTCTCATTTTAGTTATTCTCATTACCTTTACAAAAAAAAGCCACAGAAATCATTGGAAATTCTATTGTGGAAGATGAAGAGAGCAACACATTATATGAAAATAAAAAACAGTAAAATCCTCCAAATTAACTTGACATTAAATGTTAATGATTACTGATTTTAAAACAAAAATGAGTTTTCAATGCACAGATGACAACAAATATATATTGGAAAATATAGTTCAGCAGATAGAGTTTTTCTTAAAGACTATTTCCTTCATCAGGAGGAATTAGAGATGGGGAGCACTTATTGATATTACAAGAAAAGAAACTGAGTTTTATTTAACAGACAAAATCTATTCCAATAATGGAGTTACTTCTGAAACAGTTGTCTATATAAAGTCAGACAATGGTATTCCTGGATCAAAGATCAAAAGCTTCATGAAATTAGGAGAAAGGAATAAAAGAAAAGATTGTATGCAAATAAAGCAACTTTAACATAAATTGTATATTAAGATTATTTGCAGTGGGTGGGAAAAGATGAGAAATAAGTAAAAGAATAGATAAGGATGTAAACTTTTGTCATTCCTAAGACTTTTGAAACTAAAGTGAATCCATCACCGTAATGACAACAGAAGAACCTAGACACCATTTTGGACAAAATCGTAGTTGATCTTGCTAACAGGCAGAGATATAGAAGTCCAGGGGAACTCTAGAACAGAAACTCATTTGTAGGAAAGTCATTAGCAATATTACCTCATAAAGCCCAGCTGATTAGTGAAGTGAACCAAAGGAAGAAAAAATGGCCAGTGTTGCAAAGGCTGTAAAAAAACAGGAACATAAATTCACTTTAGTGGTGACATAACATCCTGGAAAGCAATTTGTACATGTATCCAACACATAACTAAGTTGTGCATTCCTTTTGATACACATTTACTACTACCACTAGGCCTATATCCTAAAGAAATCTAAGAAAGTGTAAAAATAACTCACAGAGTGTAACAATCACAATAGGTAAAATTTATAGTACTTCAAAATTTTCACAGATCTTCACATATATCATGTAATTTGACCCTCATAACAACTGCGAGAGGTAAGTGCTTTTATTATTCATATTTAGCCCATGAGGAAACCAAGATTCAGTATGATTGAGTAACTTGTTGAATTTTAGAGTATCTGAGTACAGATTTTTGCTCGTTTTCCTGACTCCAAGACCAACATTCTATACAATGCTCTACCTAACTTCTTTTATACAAAAATGTTTATAGCTCCCTCCCACAACATTTTTTTGAAGTAGAAAGAAAAATGTAACCAAGGGGCTTCTCATCAATTGGGAAATTGCCAAAATGTCCAAACAAATTATGGTAGACAAATGTAACATAATACTATTTTGGTATAAGAAATAATGAAGGGAATGGTTTCAGAGAAATCTAGGAAGACTCAAGAGTTGATGCAGAATAAAAGGAGAAAAAACAAAGAGAAAATTTATCAACTTTGAAAGACTTAAGAACTCTGATCAACATAAGGACCAATCATGATACCAGAGGACAGATGATAAAGAATGCTGTTCACTGACTGGGAGATGGATGAAGGCTTGACAATGATGAATGAGATAAACTTTTTGATCCACAGACATTTTGGGAATCTCTTTTGTTTTACTATATATATTTTTTATATAGGGTTTTGTTTTCCTCCAGTGGAGAGACAGTGAAAGAGAGAGAAAATAAAATATTTGCTAAATTAAAAATAAAAGAAAATTTGATGAAAAAGAAAAAAAGTTTAATAATTTGACTAATGAAGGCTTAAGTATATGTGATCCAATAATTCAATTGTGTGGCTTTAAGAAAGTGTAGGCATAATTTTCACTTAGTATTATTTTAATGGGAAGGAGTTTGGTTACACAGATTCCTGCCGCCAAACCTGCCAAAATTCATGCACTTGTGATTTATTATACTGAAGTCTCTCTCTGAAGAAGATAAAAGTAGGGACAATGTGACAGCTTCCTCCAATATTTGAAAGTATACATTGAAGAACAGATCCGTTTTATTTTCATAACTTCAGAGAGCAGAACTAGAAATGTGGAAGTAGAGGGGAGAACTAGAAGTTGGTGGAAATTGCAAAGACAAATTTCACCAAAATGTGAACAAAATCACTCTAATAATTAGTCCAATAATAAAAATTAGATGAGGTGCTTAAAGGGGTCATACATTCTTGATCACAACAGGTTTCAAATAAAAGACTAGATGGCTACTTGTCAGGGATGTTATAGAGAATATGCTTTTGTTCAGGTATTAGATGTATTAAATGACCTCTACTAATTTTTTTTTATTTGGGGATTGTATGACTTTGATTCCTCCCTGCCCCCATTTTTAGTGTTTTTCAGACAAAGTCTATGAAACTGCACTGTGGCCAGGAGACCTAAGAATTCATTTTTATGATTGTCACTTTTGCAGTAATGCTATGATTGTGGACTTCCTACATCCTCCTTTTTGATTTGTATGTATGTGTGTGTGTGTGTGTGTGTGTGTGTGTGCTCTTTCCAACTTTCTCCCATTCCCAATGCCCAATGCTTTCAAAAATCTAGTTTCAAACCAACCCATTACAACATAGAGAAATGTCTGAAATATAATTGCAAATATGGGCTGTTATGAGGTTCTTGAAGTAGATTAACTCATATACTGGTTTTACGCCCCAGTACAGTCAATTTTTGTATATGAGACATGTATCGCTGAGAAAATGGTATATTTTTTTCTATTCTCATTCAATTTTCTCCAGAGATCTATCATATCTACTTTATCTACAATTCTATTCACCCCCTTAACTTCTGTCTTGTTTATTTTGAGGTTAGATTTATCAAATTCAGAGAAGGGAAGCTAAGGTCTCCCATTAATATAGGGTTGCTGTTTATTCTTTCCTGTAACTGCCCTAACTTCTCCTCTAGGAAGTTCAATTCTATACCACTTGGAGCATATATGTTTAGTAATGAAATTGCTTCATTGCCTATGGCGTCTTTTAGTAGGATATAGTTTCCTTCCTTATCTCTTTTGATTACAACTATTTCTGCTTTTGTTTGTCTGAGATTAGAATTGCTACCGCTGCTTTTTCTACATTAGCTGAAGCACAATAAATTCTGCTCCAACCTTTTACCTTTACCCTATATGTATCTCCCCTTTTCAAATGCGTTTCTTGTAAACAACATATTCTTGGATTATGGTTTTTAATCCATTCTGCTACCTGTCTCCATTTTATGTGAGAGCTCATCCCATTCACATTCATTTTAGTTCTCTCTTCTACCTTCCCTTCCCCAAAAGAATTTTAATTTTTGACTACTGCCTCCCCAGTTTTCCCTCCCTTCTTTCAGCCCCCCTTCCTATTAATCCCCTTTTCCCTTACTACTTAACCCATGTATTGGAAGCTGATTAGAGATTTACAACATTCAGTACATGAACACGAGCTTGAGGAGCAACTCACCTGTGACAGACGTGATTACACTATCATGGACCTAGACAAATGGACAATTTCTCAAGTGAAAATGAAAGGCAGAGAAGAGATGTACCATCTAGTCCTCTCACTATTCTGCTCATTTTACCTGACATATTATAGTGTGGTAGTAGAAAGAATATAGAATGTAGATTCAGGAAGACTTGCATTCAAATGCTCTCTCAGACACTATCAATGTGACGGTAGTCTATGGGAAGGAGGTGCTGGTATAGGTAGACAATACCGTCACAAACCACCTGCTCTAAACTAGTAATCTGTTCTACCAACACTGATGAGGAGGTGATCAAGAGGCCCTACACACAGGGTTTTAATTCTTTAACTATCTCAATACTTGTTTGAGAGATGGGTTAGAAGTGATGCAGGACAAAGAAGACATTGAAAAAAGGTATATAACGATGAGGCTTTTCACCAGTGGGCAGTCAGGGGCATGACCTCTAGAACTAAAGAAACATATACTTGTCAAATTCCACAGGAGACTACATAAGTCCTTCACCTTGGAGTGGGAGCCACTCTCCCTGTCCACTTAACACATTTGCATGTGTTTTAAGGTGAGAGATGATTGGCTATTTCCTTTCTTCTCTCTGAATTTATTAACAAAGATGTGATCTGAAAGAAAAAAATATTTCAGATGGAAAAGAAAGGAAGCATGTGTGCCAACAGTGACTTCAAAGACAGTTCACAGGATGTATGTGACTCTTTCACAGAAAATCTTGAGGGGTTTATATTATGTGCTAGCAAGAAAAATAAAACAAAAAATGGAGTTCTTGTTTTATCTTGTTTTTTCCTCTCTTTCTACTGCTCCTCCACAGGATCTTCTCTCCCATATAATAATCCCTGAAAATGTATTAGTGTAATCCCAGGGTAGGGAACATCAGTGTACTCCCTCTAATGTTTTTGGGGTTAGTCCCTGCCTTTGCTCTTCAACCCTGCCTAGCTGTGCTGGGAGGCAATCAAGAGTAGAACCAAAGGAGTTTTTGGAAGGAAATTTTCTCTTCAATACATTTGTTATGTTGAACCTTGTGATTCTTTTTCCTGCTATTTGTTTTCTGGAACAAATGGATACTGCCTATATTTCTTTTCTTGAATGATCAATTTCCCCCTCAGTCTACTCAGTCTTAGGTTTCACTAGATGCACTTTTACAATATGAAAGTGAAAATGATGTAAAAACTTGAAGAATTTTTAAAAACAACCCCCACTCAGTATCAGTTCCTGTAAGTCTTCCCAGGGTTTTCTGAAGACTCACTGCTCATTATTTCTTATGGAATAGAAGTGTTCCATTACATTCATACACCACAACTTTTTCAAACATTCCCCAATTGATGGGCATTCCCTCCATTTCTAATTCTTGACCACCTCAAAAAGAGATGCTATAAATATTTTTGTACATATGGGTGATTTTCCCATTTTATGATCTCTTCAGAATACAGATGTAATACTGTTATTACTGGACCAAAGGGTATACAAATCTTTATAGCCCATTGGGCATAGTCCCAAATTGCTCTCTAGAATAGTTGGATCAGTTCACAACTCCACCAACAATGCATTAGTGTGCGAGTTTTCTCAAATCTTCTCCAATATTTATCATTTTCTTTTTTTAATCATATTAGCCAATATGATAGGTGTGAGGCGGTACCTCAGAGTTGTATTGAATTTCATTTCTCTAATCAATAGTAGTTCAGAGCATTTTATATGACTATTGATAACTTTAATTTCTTCATCTGAAAATTTCCTGTTCATGTTCTTTGACTATCATTTGAGGAATGGCTTGCATTATTTTAAAGCTGAATCACTTCTCTGTATATTTAAGAAATGATACCTTTTTCAGAGATATTGGCTATAAAAGTTATTTCCCAGATTGTTTTTCCTTTCTTTTTTATGAAAGTTTATTTTTTCTTTTATTTTTTAATTTATTTATTTAACTTTTAACATTCATTTTCACAAAATTTGGGTTCCAAATTTTCTCCCCAGTTCTCCCCACCCAAAAATGCAGAGCATTCTAATTGCCCTTATCACTGATCTGCCCTCTCTTCTAACATCCCTGCCTTCTCTTGTGCCCATCTTCTCTTTTATCCTGTAGGGCCAAATAACTTTCTATACCCCATTACCTGTATTTCTTATTTCCTAGTAATAAGACCAATACTTGACAGTGGTTCCTACAACTTTGACTTCCAACTTCTCTTCATTTCTCCCTCCCCACCCATTCCCTTTGGGAAACAAGCAATTCAATATAGGCCCTATCTGTGTAGTTTTGCAAAGACTTCCATAACAGTTGTGCTGTGTAAATCTAACTATATTTCCTTCCATCCTATCCTGCCCACCATTGCTTCTATTCTGTCTTTTGATAATATCCCACCCCAAGTGTTGACTTTAAATTACTCCCTCCTATCATCTCCCCCATCCTGCTTATCCCCATCTACCCCACTTTCCTGTAATGTAAGATAAGTTTTCATACCAATATGAGTGTGCATTTTATTCTTTCCTTGGTCAAATGTCATGAGAGTAAACTTCATGTTTTTCTATCACCTCATCTCTTTTTCCCTCTACTAAAATGTCTCCTGCCTGCCTCTTCTGTGAGATATAATTTGCCTCATTCCATTTCTCCTCTCTCCTCCCAATTCATTTCTCTCTCACCGTTTACCTTGATTTCTTTTAAAATATGATCCCATCCTATTCAATTCACTCTTTGCTCTCTGTCTCTGTGTGTGCATGTGTGCGTGCGTGCCTGTGTGTGTGTGTGTGTGTGTGATGCTACCAATTACCCAGATACTGAAAAGTTTCAAGAGTTACAGATATTGTCTTTCCATGTAGGAAAGTAAACAGTTCAACTTTGGTAAGTCCCTTATGACTTCTCTTTGCTGTTTACTTTTTCATGCTTCTTCTCATTCTTGTGTTTGAAAGTCAAATTTTCTTTTCAGCTCTGGTCTTTTCATCAAGAATGCTTGAAAGTCCTCTATTTCATTGAAAGAGCATATTTTCCCCTGAAGTATTACACTCAGTTTTGCTGGTAGGTGATTCTTAATTTTAGACACAGTTTTTTTGACTTCTGAAATATCCTATTCCATGCCCTTCGATCCCTTAATGTAGAAGCTCCTAGATCTTGTGTTATCCTGATTATATTTCCACAATACTCAAATTGTTTTTTTCTAACTGCTTGCAATATTTTCTTCTTGACCTGAGGACGCTAGAATTTGGCCACAATGTTCCTAGGAGTTTCTCTTTTTGGACCTCTTTCAGGTGGTGATCGGTGGATTCTTTGAATACTTATTTTTCCCTCTGGTTCTAGAATATCAGGGCAGTTTTCCTTGATCATTTCATGGAAGATGATGTCTAGGCTCTTTTTCTGCTCATGGCTTTCAGGTCCTCCCATAATTTTTAAATTGTCTCTCCTGGATCTATTTTCCAGGCCAGTTCTTTTTCCCATGAGATATTTTACATTATCTTCCATTTTTTCATTCATTTTGTTTTGTTTTGTGACTTTTTGATTTCTCAGAAAGTCATTAACCTCCACCTGTTCCATTCTAATTTTGAAATAACTATTTTCTTCAGGGAGCTTTTGGATCTCCTTTTCTATGTGGGTAATTCTGCTTTTGAAAGCATTCTTCTCCTCATTGGCTTTTTGAACCTCTTTTGCCGATTAAGTTAGCCTATTTTTCAAGGTGTTATTTTCTTCAGCCTTTTTTTGGGGTTTACTTTAGCATTGTGTTGAACTGCTTTTCATTCGTTTCTTGTATCTCTCTCATTTCTCTTACCAGT
The DNA here is from genome assembly GCA_028658325.1 of Potorous gilbertii. Lineage (NCBI taxonomy): Eukaryota > Metazoa > Chordata > Mammalia > Diprotodontia > Potoroidae > Potorous > Potorous gilbertii. Next base: position 129,964,611 of record CM053771.1, on the reverse strand, counting down.
TTTCCCCACCTGTCTAACTTGATGTTCCAAATCCTTTTTGAGCTCTTCCACGGCCTGAGCCCATTGAATATTTATTTTGGATGTTTGGGATACAGAAGCCTTGACTTGTATGTCTTTCCCTGATAGTAAGGATTGTTCTTCCACATCTGAAAGGATGGGACGAGGTATCTGTTCACCAAGAAAGTAACCTTCTGTGGTCTTTTTTTCCCCTTTTTTGGGTATTTTCCCAACCAGTTACTTGACTTTTGGGTCCTTTGTCAAGAGTAGGGTATACTCTGGGAATCTGTGAGATCTCAGTTCCTCCAAGGTGGCACAATCAGGCATGCACTGGTCTCGACAAAGAGAGGGATTTTTGTGCCCAGAATCTTAGCAGACACCTCTCCACAGCTACTTAGAGCTGATTTTCAGATAAGCTGGTTGGGCAGGGACACCATTTAATTTGAGACAAAGATCAGTTCTCCCAGGGCCTCCACCCTGGGTTGAGGTAAGACTCAGCTCTTCAATTCCCCCAGGGACTTTTATGCTCCAACAATGGAGATTCTCTCCAGGCTGCTGTGCTGGCTCTGTGGCTGCTGCCTGCTGCCTGCTGCCAGAGGTATTGGAAGACCCTTCTTCCTTCTTGGCCTCCTGATAAAACCCTGTCACAGACCTTTGGTGCCTGTGCCCCGATCTGAAGACCCCCTACTGTGACTGGAGATTCTGCCCCAGAGGGTTCTTCCCCTTAGAATCTCCTCTCGTCTAACTGTGCTACTCGGCGAAGGCTGGGCTGGGCTCCACACTTGGCTCTGCCTCTGGCACAGCCGACATTTCCATGGGCCTTTCAGGTCTCCGTGGGCTGGAAATCTCCTCCACTTTGTTGTTCTCATCTTCTGCTGCTCCAAAATTTGTTGAGAGTCTCTCTCTACAGGTATTTTATGGGCTGTGGGGAGAACCCTGCATAAGCGTGTCTTTCTAGTCCACCATCTTGGCTCTGACTCCCCCTGTTTCTCCCTTTCTAATCTTGGTTGCCTTTTGCCAACAAAATTTTTGCCAGAGTTTTTAATAGGTTGGTTCTTCACGTGGAAGATGATCATCTACCCAAGAGCCAGTTTGGGTTTAGAAAAGGCCAAAGAACAGCTGATATATTGTATGCTGTCCTACAGTGTTCCAGGAGAAATGCCAGTAGTAGAACAGAGGTCTTTATACAACATTCCTTGATCAGATTAAGACCTTTGATACTGCCCAGAAAATTTAATCAGTATTGTACATATGTTTCATGATGGCATGTTTGCTTGGGCTATAGTTGATAGATGATACTCTTGTACTTTTCTGGTCACCTAGAGAATGACCCAGGACTATGTACTTGCTCCTGTGCATTTTACCATGATGTTTTCAGTGACTTTATTAGATTCATTCAACAAGGTTAAAAATGGCATCAAGTTTAGTAACTGCACTGATGGTAACTTGAAAAGCCTACAAGTTAAGAATAAAGTGGAGGAGTTTATGTATGACTCTTTGCAGATAAGTATGCACTCAGTGTAACCTATGAGACTGAGATACAAGAAAGTTTGGAGATTGATTCTCTGCTACTTATGCTAATTTTTGCCTAACAACATGAAGAAAGCAGTTTCTTCACCAAGCAACACCACACCAATCCTGTGTGGAACAATCAGTTACAGGAAATGGAGAAATTTTGAATGCTGTGGATAAGTTCACTTACCTTGGTGGTATACTTTCTAGGCATAAATGCAAGCATTGCCAGATGGGGTTGACACATTCATTGTGAGAACTAGCTTAGTGTTTGGGAGGCTCCAAAGGATAGTGTAATAGAGAAGGTTTTAGACTGCCATATATATTTAATTCTACAGAGTCATTGCACTGATCTCATTGTATGCCCCTGGAAACCTGAAAAGTCTACCAATGCCATGCTAGGAGATTGAACCTCTTCCATTTGAATTGTCTCAGTAAACTTCTGAAGATCACCTGTCAAGACAAGGTAGCAGACACTGAGCTTCTTTCTCAAACTGAACTTTCAAGCATCCAAACTGTACTGCAGAAAACACAACTACAATGGGATTACTATGTTGTTCAAAGGCCAAATGTACATTTTGCCCATAAGACTACTTTATAGAAAACTCACAAAAGAAGCACTCACACAGAAGTCAGAAGAAGATTCTTAACGTCTCTCTGAAGAAATTTGGAATTGATTTGATACATGGGAGACAGTGGTATGGGACTGCCCAGCATAGTTTGTCTGCATCAAAAAAACAAAAAGAAAAACAAAAGACCATGTTTTATGAGCAAAGTGGAATCGCAGTAGCTCAAAAGAAATGTAAGGAGTGTGAATATAGAGACATCTTCACTCCAAATGAACTATTTGTGCCCAAAATGTGATTAAAGCTTTTTGAATTCATATTGGCCTTATCAGCCATAGTTCGAAATACTGTACCTTGATCCCAGAATAATATCACTTTGATCTTCTTGAAGAATGAAGGACAACAAACAAGTAATGAACTCTTTATCTCAGAGTTTAATGTACCGTACTCCTACTCTGATTGTGATCAAGTCGGTACTCTCATTGTTTCTGGTAAGGACATATTTATAACTCAATTTCATTATCCTTGTTATGTTCCACATCAAAACATCGTTCCCTATCCATCTTTCCAAAGATTCATTTCTCCTGCTAGTATTTTAACACTATTATTAAGGGTGAGGATCAGCTCACTATTTTATATCAATTAATCAAGAAACATTTGTTAAGTGCTTACTATGTGTCAATCCATGTGCTAAAAGCTGTGGTTAAAAAAGAAGGCAAAAGACAATCGCTGTTCTCAATCATCTTCCAGTCTAATGTCAGTAAATAAGTATTCATTATGCTTTACTATGTGCCAGGTTCAGAGCTAAACTATGGAGGTAAGACAAGAGACAGTCACTTTCTCAAGGATGTTATTGTCTAATATCCTTGGTTTTTTGTACAATATTTGGCACATGTGCTTTTCTTTCAATCACTAATAATAACTATTTTAAATAAAACACCTTTCCTTTTACTTCTCTTTTGGTAATGACTTCTCCTGTGTCCCAATCTTTATGGACTTTGCTGTTCCTTAATTTGCTAATCTAATAAAGTCATTTGAATTTAGACAATTTTTATTTAAAACAGCTTTCACCTCTCCTTCCATATGATACTTGAAATTAACAGCAACTTTCAGTGTCATTACGGATGAAAGTCAATTAAGGTTGTGATTAAAGATATATTCATAGGCCTGGGTTTAAAAAGTAGAGGGATATTTTTAACCAGCAAGAATATTTGAGCCCTAAATTCACACTTAATAGTAACAACCACAAAAGTTCCCATCAGGCTTACAAAGTTTAAGTTACTTGACTGCTCTCTGTGACAGTTCCCTCATCCATAAAATATGAGTCATAATGACATAAGGATTATGTAATAATAATATTTCAACAACAACACTAATAACATGTTCCTCGCCGAGGTGCTGTGAGGATAAAATTAGATATTTGTGAAGCTTTCGCAAACATAAAAACTATATAAATATTGTATATCGTTATTTTTATTATAAATAAAAAATAAGTCATTTTAGAAATATTTTGAAGAGTTTCTATTATTATAAATATAAAATAAAGGACAAAGTTAGGAAGATATTATTTTGAAGACAAGAATATTTCCTTTTTTCCTTTGTATCCTTAATAACTAGCACAGTATCATGCACATGGTAGTCACCTACCAAAAACTTTTAAACTTTTTTCCTCAAACCTAATCTCTATGTTTTTCCATAATAGTTGTTTGTTTGTTTGTTTTTTTTTAACACTTGACAACCCCTATTTGAATATCTGCATAGGCCTTCACAGCCTAAGTGATAATGGGGCAGCCAGACATACCATTATCTTTTTGTATCAAGATGTGCCCATAAGGGTTCTTGGAATGCCTTAAATGCTGAAATGTTATTCCAGAGCATCAGAATCCCGATTATTGTTAGAAATCGGAACCACACACTTTTGGGAAGGTATTTTTTTTTCCTTTCTATCTTTGACTTTGATGTACTTTATTTCTCTCCTGGATCAATTTGGCCCTCCTTAGGAAACCTGGTGACTGTCTCTCTCCTAGAGCCCCTAGCATAATTTCTGTGAACTAAAAAGCAGCTTTTAGACTTATGGCAGGCCAGAACCACTGAATTCCAGTGATCTATCATCATCTGCCTCTAGGTGCCACAAGTATAGGTATGTTCCATCACAATTGTCTGTGAAGGTATTTTCTTAAATTGTCTTTTCTTTATTCAATTCCTTTATGTTTCATATGGGCTTAAAGTCATGCCAAATAATGCTTGCCTCTGCTCAGTGTATACATTTTACAAGTATCCTTTTGTATAAATTATCCAATCAGTAGATGTATTTACTTATTTCACGTTATAAAACAAAACAAAACAAATAGAAAAAAGTACAGCTCTAAATGTTGATGATTTGTGAAGCTTTCAGAACTCCCTTGAACTTATCTACTTCTTTAAGGTTAACTGCATGAAATATTCTTAAGGCAAAATGATATGAATAAATGAAATTGAATCATCTTTTTGTGTTATGAAACACAGATAGAAGTAGAAGGGAAATGATATGTTAGATAATCCAACCCCTCCTTGAGCAAGAATCTCCTTGACAACAACCTCAATAACCATTTAACCAGTTTGTACTTGAAGACCTCCAATGACAGAGAATTTGTTATATCCTAGGGCAGTTGTATTAAGGATGTTTCTTCTATGCATCTAGATTAAATCCACATCCCTGAAAACCAAGTCATTGCCCCAATTTCTTATTCTGAGGTCAAGTAGAAAAAATGTATCCCCTTGTCCATATCCTAACCCATCCAATAAATTATTTTGTAATTGTTTCACTGCCTAAATCTTAATTTCTCTGAAATAAACATCCTTGATTCCTCCAACAAACATTTCTATGGTACAGTTCCAATTCTGTTTAAGTGGATAAAAATAATGCTTTGAATTGGGAAATTCCTAGTTCTAATCCTCTTTCAGATTCTATGTGATTATAGGACAATATTTAAAATTTTCTTAACCTCACTTAACTCATTTATAAGCTACAGACAATAACAGCACCAATAGAATTGTGAGGACCAAATTAAATGATATTTGGAAAATACTGTTAATCTTTTAACATTCTGTGTATGTGTCCTTAAAGTTTTTAAAATTCTGGTGAGTATTATTATACTATTACACACACACATATACATGCATATATGTGTGTTTATGTAGATATAATTCTACATACATATTTGTATACATGTATATATATGTGTGTATACATATATATGTGTGTTCATATATATCTATATAAAATTACTTACATACTGATCAGTCAAACTAGCTAGCTTTCTTCATATAAATAGTATGTGTCAAATAACTGAAATGATGGTAAATTTTTTGTGTGTGCATGTGTGTGTGTGTGTGTGTGTGTTTGATAGATAAGTTATAACTTTGATCTTATAGTTGAAAAGAAATACATCTATCTAATTAATTGGGAATTTAAAACATTTTAAGGAAATATTGACTATTCTCTTCTTTCATTCTGCACCTCTCTTCAACAAGAAACTGTTTTCTCTCCATGATGGGAGTAGAGAAAATCACATCTCAGGCTACAGCCAGGCATCAGCTGAAACTTGTCTACTGTCTACAAACTTGTTGGTTTGCACCTTTTCTGGGCTACAGAGTGAACTGTTTTGCCTTAATTGGTGATCACTAGGCTAGAGCAAAGCAATATCCTTGTTAATGTCAACACACTTAATGAGACCAAATAAGTGACAACAGTTAATAGGAATTTCAAAGAAAGCTTCTGCCTGTCTGGGATAATGAACACTGGACTACTTATATGCCTTTTTGTTTCCACATTGCATCAGGGTTTATGTGTTGTGTGTCTGGCAGCAACCTACAGGGATTTCTTTCAGGATGAAATTTGTCCAAGTTTCTGCCCTCTATTTCACGTCCATTTACAACTCTACTTCACCTAATGGATTAACTTACACTTTTTCAATGTGAATTTCATTTTGTTTCTTTCTGTCCATATTTCTTCATTTCTCAGATTTACTTACATCATTTACCCATCCTTGTCAGTGTTCCTAATTTTTTTAATATTCTCAGAAAACTTTAGACATAGCTTTTTTATTCATTTTTTAGTTCATTACTGAAGGTTCTAAGATCACATCTAGCAATCCCAATGTTTCCCAAACTGACTATGCTTTTTCTGATTATTATTTTCTGATTGTGTTTAAAATTCATCTTGGTTAAATATTGTTAGTAAAGTCTCAAAGGGTATTATACTTAGAATAGGGTGTATTTTAACAATAAAAATAAGCATTTTATTTTCTTTGTTTTGGTAACAAAGAAAGCAAGAAGAAAATATCGGCATTGTTTTTTGTTTTCTTTTAACCTGTTTCGGTTTCTATTCAGTAATGCCATTGTCCTTCACATCAGAGTGATTTTCACACTATATTTATCCTATTATTTTGCTAAGTATTGATATCAGCATAGCAAGAGACTGTTCTAGTCTCTCTGTTTAGAAATGGGTAGCAATTATGTTTCTTCTTGGGCTTGCAATGATTTTTTTAATAGATTTAAGTGGTTTGGGGGATATTTACCAATTCCCTTCATATCCTAGGATGTATGTCATCTGGACCTGCTGATCTGCATATGTTAAAATTTCCAAAATATTCCCATACCTGCTTTTTGTCAATAGCTATTTTGCAAGGTCTTCATTACTGTCTAATTGCCTAAATTTATTTTATCTCTTTTCTTTGTTATAGAAGATTTAAAATAGAAGTTCAATATTTCAACTCATTTAATGGCAACCTTATCTAACATTTATTTAGAAAAATATTCTAGTTATATCTATAAAAAGTCAAAGAGAAATAAAACAATAGAAAGAAGAAAAGAAGAAAATTCTTCCCAGATTACAACCTTTAGAAATAGATGAAGGTCATTGATCTTGGATATGCACCTGACTCAGGAATTCAACATACAATGGGTCAGAGCACAAGATCTCTTTGAAATTAATCTTACGAAGTGAGCAGGGGCTATCTCTAGTTTTCCGGATCTATATTTTGCCACTGGAACCAGATGGCTCTGGAGGAAAATGTGAGGCTAGTGACTTTGCACAGCCTTCTCTCACTTAAATCCAATTCATTTTCAAGTCATGGCATCACCTTCCTGATATCAGGGTTCTTTTCCAGAATGAAGGACAAACAACTAAGTGAGCATAGTAGAATTCAGAAGGCAAATGTCATTGAATGTAAGGCCTTTTAGTATGGTTTTACTCTCTAAAATCTCTGACTAAGGTTGGAATTCATACACACAGTGTTGAAGGATATAATTTTTGGGAGAGCAGAAAAGGAATCTGGGAGGAAAAAATGATTAGAATTCCAACACTGTATTATTATATTTAGGAATATAACAAAAAAAGAATGGAATGTAGTTAAGAATGCAATTCTGACATCACAGTAATTGTAATGTAGGGGAGATGGGAAGGCAATGGAGCTTACAGATTCATAGAAAGGTGGCTAAAAAAGACCTTATATAGAACCTTGTCAAATGACATCATTTTCCATATGAAATGACAGATGATCTTAAAGGTCAAACAACTTGCCTAAGGTGGCAGAGCTCATAATCAACAGAACTGAGAATCAAAACTAAAAGTCCTGAATCTAAATCTAGTAATCTTTTAAGGAGAATATTGAGAGTAGTAGGCAGCTAGGTGGCACAGTGAATAAAGTATCAAGCCTAGAGTCAGGGAGATTCATCTTCAGTTCAAATCTGGTCTCAGACACTTACAAATTGTGTGACCCTAGGTAAGTCACTTAACCTTGTTTGTCTTAGTTTCCTCATCTGTAAAATGAGCTGGAGAAGTAAATGGCAAACTACTCGAGTATTTTTACCAAGAAAACTCAAAATGGGGTATTGAAGTGTCAGACATGACCTAGAAACAACTGAAAAACAATGTGAGTACATTCATCAACCTACATAGAATTAACTTCCCCAAAAGTTAGGAATAAATGAAAACAAGGGGAAAAAATTAGTAGGAATAGAAAGGGACAACTTCATACCAATTAGAATAGCAATTCTAAAGCTCAGAATATACTTATCCTATCAATTTACACTGACATCAACAAAAGCAAAGTTTTGTATGTTGGTTGATTTTTGTGTTTTACATATGAAAGAAGAAATAGAAGTGTTCCTTGGGGGAAATGAGAAAAAGTAAAGGAGAGAAGATAAAAAAGTCTTTATTCAAATTTTGTTTATTATTTTCTTCAATAATTTTCATATTGAAAGGACAGAAGCCAATTAGTAAATAAGGAATCAGAAACTAAACAAAGTGATGAAACAATGAGAACCTACCTACCTCCAATGACTTAAAATCACTAAGACTAGGTGATCTACATTCCAGAGTACTGAAAGATGTGGCAGATATTATTGTTGAGTCTCTTTCAATGTTATATAAAGCCTCATTGATAATAAGAGAAACAAGTAGGAAGATAGGAAAGTAGATAGATAACAAGGTAGATAGAGGCAGATTCAACCACAGTGGAGTGGGAACACAGGCTGACTGAATATCTAGCAACAGTCTGGATTCACAAATTGCTCATCAAAGGATAGGAGTCCAACAGAACTGGGTGAGTGAGAAGTGCAGGGCCTACTGTAGCTGCAGTAGCTACTTCTGGGGCTATCAGCCCAAAGACTAAATGCTTGAAAGTCACCAACTTTAACTTCCAGGAGGCAAGATGGTTGATCAAAGTGCATGTGCTCTCACTCTCCCTGATTAAACTTGAAAAATTGAGAAAATATTGCCCCAGGAATGATTTTGGAGTAGTGAAGCCAGCAGGAGGGGTGAACAGACATTTCACATGGCAGGCTACAGAGACTACCAGAAAGGGTCCCTCTTTCAGTGACTGAAGGGGACAAGTGTAGGGCCATAAGTGTCCAAGCAAGCCCCACCTGAGAGAATCTGCAGGAGATCCTGAGACCAAAGCTGGTGGAGTCAGTAAGGGAGAACACCAGGACCCCAGGTATGCCTTAGCACAGCCAGGGTGGTTGGGCAGACACCAGAGCAGATGGGGTTAGTGCAAAATTTGGGAAGAGAAATGAGAGTGATGCAATAAAATCATGAAAAACAAGTCAACAGCTTGCTAAAGGAGACCCCAAAAAGGCTGAAGAAAATAACACCTTTAAAAATAGGAACAAGTGGTCCAAAAAGTCAATGAGGAGAAAAAGGCTTTCAAAAGCAGAATTGGCCAAATGGAAAAGGAGGTTCAAAAGCTCACTCAAGAAAATACTACCTTTGCGGGGGCGGGGGAAGTGTGGAGCCAAGATGGCAGAGTAGAAAGGTAAACATATGCTAGCTCTTCCCACACAGCCCATAAAATACCTGTAAAGAAAGACTCTCCACAACTTCTAGAGTGGCAGAAGTGGAGAACAACAGAGTGGAGGAGATATTTAGCCCAGGGTGACCTGAAAAGCTGATGGGAAATGTCTCTGGCACCAGATTCATAGGCACAACTCCAGGAGGAGGACATGAGCAGGCGTCGGGGCAGAATCCCCAGTGGCAGTAGCAGCAGTTTGCAGATGCCTCAACACACAGGCACCAAAGGTCAGTGACAGGGTTTTTTCAGCTGGCCATGAAGTGAGAAATGTTTTCCCATAGCTCCAGCCTCAGGCAGTGACCCCAGAGGCCAAATTGGGCAGCCCCTACAGCAACCCTCATTCATTGTCCCCTGGGGGCACTGAGCAGCCCTGTGTAGAAGCCCTGCAGTACATGATCTTTATCTCACACTGAATGACAGCCCTGTTCCCACAGCTTATCTGAATCTCAGCCCTCAGTGTTGGCTTAGCGGAACTGGAGGCAAGGTGGTTGTGAAGAGGAAACTCTACTAATATTCTGGGCACAAAAATCTCTTGTTGCTTCCAGACCAGTGTAAACGCTTGATTGTGCCACCTTGGAGGAAATGAGATCTTACAGATCCACAGTGTATACCCTACTCTTGACAAAGGATCCAAAAGTCAAGTAACTGCTTGGGAAAAAGCCCCCAAAAAGGAAAAAAAAAAGTAAGACTATAGAAGATTACTTTCTTGGTGAACAGATATCTTCTCCCATCCTTTCAGATGAGGAAATACAATACTTACCATCAAAGAAAGACTAAAAAGTCAAGGCTTCTGTATCCCAAACATCCAAAATAAATATTCAATGGGCTCAGGCCATGGGAAAGCTCAAAAAGATTTTGAAAATCAAGTAAGAGAAGAGGAGGAAAAATTAGGAAGAGAAATGAGAGAGATGCAAAAAACTCATGAAAAGCAGATCAACAACTTCCTAAAGGAGACCCCCCCAAAAAAATGCTGAAGAAAATAACACCATTAAAAATAGGCTAACTCAATTGCAAAAGATGTTCAAAAAGCCAATGAGGAGAAGAATGTTTCAAAAAGCAGAATTATGCTTGGAAATGGAAAATGGAAAATGGAAAAGGAGGGTCAAAAGCTCACTGAAGAAAATAGCTCTTTAAAAATTAGAATGGAACAGATGGAGGCTAATGACTTTATAAGAAACCAAGAAATCACAAAACAAAACCAAATGAATGAAAAAATAGAAGACAATGTGAAATATCTCTTTGGAAAAACAAATGACCTAGAAAACAGATCCACGGAGAGACAATTTAAAAATTATGGGACTACCTGAAAGCCATGACCAAAAAAAGAGCCTAGGCATCATCTTTCATGAAATTACCAAGGAAAATTGCCATGATATTCTAGAACCAGGGGCCAAAATAAATATTTAAAGAATCCTCCGATCACCTCCTGAAAGAGATCCAAAAAGAGAAACTCCTAGGAACATTATAGTCAAATTCCAGGGTTCTCAGGTCAAGGAGAAAATATTGCAAGCAGTTAGAAAAAAAACAATTTGAGTATTCTGGAAATATAAGCAGGATAACACAGCATTCTTGATGAAAAGACCAAAGTTGAAAAGAAAATTTGACTTTCAAACACAAGAATCAAGACAAGCATGAAAAGGTAAAAAGCAAAGAGAAATCATAAGGTCCTTACTAGAGTTGAACTGTTTACATTCCTACATGGAAAGACAATATTTGTAACTCTTGAAACTTTTTTCAGCATCTGCGTAGTTGATGGGATTACACACACACACACACACACACACACACACACACACACACACACAGAATAATGTTGATTGAATAGAATGGTATCATAGCTAAAAAATGAAATTAAGGGGTTAGAGAGAAATGTATTGGAAGAAGACATGGAGAAATGGAATGGGGCAAACTATCTCCCATAAAAGAGGCAAATACAACACTTTTCTGTGGAGGAAAAAAGGGGGGAGGTGAGAGAAAACAGGAAGCTTACTCTTATCACATTCAACTCAAGGAGGGAATAAAGTGCACACTCATTTTGGTATGATACCCTCTCTCATAATACAGGAAAGTAGGGGAGATGAGGATAAGCAGGGTCAGGGGGGATGATCAAATATAATGCATTGGGAGGAGGGAGAAACTAGAAGTCAATACTCTTGGGGAGGGACAAGGTCAAAAGAGAGAATAGAAAAAATGGAGGGGAAGGATAGGATGGAGGGAAATATAGTTACTTACACAATATGACTATTATGGAAGTCATTTACAAAGATACACATATATGCCCTATATTGAATTGCTTGCCTTCCCAATGGGAATGAGTGGGGAGGGAGGAAGGAAGAGAAGTTGGAACTCAAAGTTGTAGGAACAAATGTTGAGTATTGTTCCTGCACAAAACTGAGAAATAAGAAATATGGGAAGTGGCGTATAGAAATTTATTTTGCCCTACAGGACAAAAGAGAAGTTAGTGATAAGGGAAGGGAAGGACATTAGAAGGGAGGGCTGATTGGTGATAGGAGTGATTAGAATGCTCGAAGTTTTGGGTTGGGGGGAGGGGAGAGATGTGGAGAAAATTTGTGCCTCAAAATTTTGTGGAAATGAATGTTAAAAACAACTAAAAATAAAGAAAATATTATTTTTAAAAATTAGAATGGAGCAAATATAAACTAATTTTTTGATTAGAAACCAAGCCATTATAAAGCAAAATCAAAAGAATGAAAAAATATAAGAAAATGTGAAATATCTCATTGGAAAAACAACAGATCTGGAAAATAGATCCAGGAGGGAAAATTTCAAAATTATTGGTCTACCTGAAAACCATGATAAACAAAAGACTTTATACATCATTTCCCAAGAAATTATCAAGCAAAACTGCCCTGATATTCCAGAACCAGAGGATAAAATAGAAACTATTCACCAATCACCTCGTGAAAGAGATCTGAAAGGAAAGCTCCTAGGAATAATGTAGCCACATTTCAGAGTTCCCAGGTCAAGGACAAAACGTTACAAGTAGCACGGAGGAAACATTCAAGTATTGTGGAAATGCAATCATGATAACACAGGATTTAGCAGCTTTTATACTATGGGAATGAAGGGCTTGGGATTTGATATTCCAATGGTCAAAGGAAATAAGATTAAAACCAAGAATCACCTACCCTCAAAACTGAGTATAATACTTCAGGGCAAAAGTGGAATTTCAATGAAATAGAGGACTTTCAAGCATTTTTTGTTGAAAAGACCAGAGCTGCATAGGAAATTCGACTTTCAAATACAAGAATCAAAAGTTACATGAAAAGGTAAACAGAAAAGAAATCCTTAAGGGAGTGATGAAAGTTGAACCATTTAAATTCCTACATGGAAAGATGTCTTCTTAGCTCATGAGACCTTTTTCAATATTAGTGTAGCTGAAGGGAATATACATACATACGTACATACATACGTATGTACGTATGTACCTAACTACATACGTACGTACTTATGTACCTACATACATACTTATATATATACATACATCTACATATACATCTATCTATCTCCACACACACATATGTATGGAATGCACTTGGAGGAAGAGAAAGGGAGATGTAGAATGTAGCAAATCATCTCACATAAAAGAAGAAAGAACGAATTTTTACAATGGAGGGGAAGAAGGGGGATATAAAAGTAAATTTTTGAGCCTTACTTGCATGAGATTTGGCTTAAGGAGAGAATAACACACACTCCATTGTATGTGAAAATCTATTTTACCCTGCAGGAAGGCAAGGGGAAAGGGTGTCTGAGATAATAGAAGGGACAGCAAATTGGGGAAAGGGATAATCAGAAGCAAAAGTTATTGTGGGAGGACAGATCAGAGGAGAGAATGGAATAAATGAAGGGCACGATAGAACAGAGGGGAAATATAGTTAGTCTTTTACAACACAACTATTATGGAAGTGATTTGCATTGTTAACCATGGATGACCTGTATTGAATTGCTGGTTTTCTCAGTGAGGGATGGAGGGAGAGAATATGGAATTCAAAGCTTTAAGAATGAATGTTAAAAATCATTTCAGCATGCAACTAGAAATTAAGACACACAGGAATGGAGTATAGAAATACATTTTTTCCTGCTTGATAATAGAAGGGAAGAGTGATGGGAAAAGTATGGGTAATAGAAGAGAAGACAGACAGGAGGAAGAGGTTGATGCATTGCATGTTCTCCTCGAGTAGGGGGGTACGGATAGATGGGGAGAAAATTTTCAGTTCTAATTCTTATGAAAGTGAGACCTAAAAAATAAATAAATTATATATTAAAAAAATAAATGAGTATTTTATTCCTCAAAATAAAATGAGGTACAAAAACTCACTAAAAAAAAAAAAACAACATTCGTTAAAAACTAGAATAAAACCAGTCTTGTTATCTCTCATAGAAGAAGTAAGGAAAAGCTTTTCCACTGGAGGGGAAAAGGGCAGAGGTGAGATGGAAAAAGTGAAGCTTACTCTCATCACATTTGACTCAAGGAAGGAATAACACACACACTCAATTTGGCACGAAGATCTATCTTACACTACAGGAAAGTAGGGGAGAATAGGATAAGCAGGGTGGCGGGGGATGATTGAAGGGAGGGCAAATGGGAGGAGAGAGCAATTAGGAGAAAAAAATCTTGTGGAGAGATAAGGTCAAAAGAGAGAATAGAAGAAATGGAGGCAGTATAGGATGGAGGGAAATATATTTAGTCTTACACAACATGACTATTATGGAAGTCATTTGCAAAAATGCACATATATAGCTTACATTGAATTGATTGCCTTTACAGTGGGGATGGGAGGGGAGGGAGGAAGGAAGACGAATTGGAACTCAAAGTTTTAGGAAAAAATGTTGAGAATTGTTTTTTTGTACAAATGGGAAATAAGAAATAGAGGTAACGGGGTATAGAAATGTATCTTGCCCTACAGGACAAGAGAGAAGATGGGGATAAAGGAAGGGAGGGGTGTTAGAAGGAAGGGCATATTGGTGGAAGGAACAATCAGGATGTACAACGTTTTGGAGTGGGGGGAGTGGAAAGAGATGAGGATAAAATGTGGAACTCAAAATTTTATGGAAATGAATGTTGAAAATTTAAAATAAATTAAAAAAATAAAATTATAAATTTAATCAGAAAAAAATATTAGAATTGGCCAAGTACAAGCTAATGACTCTATGAGGCATCAGGAATCAGTGAAATCTAAAGACTGAAAAAATAGATGAAAATGTAAAATAGCTCATTAGAAAAACAACTGTATTGGAAAATAGATCCAGAAGAAAAAAATGTAAGAATTGTTCTTCTACTTGAAAGCCATCATGAAAAAATAGTCTAGGCAGTATCTTCAAAGAAACCATTCAAGAAAACTGCCCAGAAGTCCTAGATTCCAAGGGAAAAATAGTCATAGAAGGAATACACCAATCTCCTTCTGAACAAGACTTCAAATTGAAAACACCAAGGAATATTGTTGACAAATCCCAGAATTATCATATCAAGGAGAAAATACTGCAAGCAGCCCGGAAGTAACAATTCAAATATTGAGCAAGTATGGTCACAATCACACAGAAACTTTCAGCTTCTACATTTAAAGGTTGGAGGGTTTTGAATATGATATTCTGTAAGGCAAAGAGCTTGGATTACAAACAAGAAGCCACTACCCAGCAAAAAATGAGCATTGTCTTTCAGGCAAGGATAGGGACATTTAACACACACACAAAAAAAAAAGAATTTCCAGAATTTTCTAATGAGAAGGCCAGCACTAAGTAGAAAATTTGGTCTTCAAATGGAAGACTCAAGAGAGGCATAAGTAGTAAAACATGGGAAGAAAAGAAAAAGAAAACTTGATATTCAACATAGGCAAACTGTTTACATCTGTGTATGGGAGGATGTAATTGTTAATCTTGAGAATTATATATTTGTTACATTTAAAAGGGATTTATATTGATAGAGAGTGTGAGTACAAATTAACAGATGTGAGGATAAAAAAAAACCTAAATAAGAGTGCAAAGGGAGAAGAGGAAAGGAGGAGGTAGAAAAGGGTAAATTACACCACATGAAGAGGCAGAAAAGCATATTATATTAGTGGGAAAGAAGAGAGGGAAATGAGCATGATTTGAACATTACTCATAGATTTGGTTCAAGTAGGGAATAATATTCTTAGTTAAATATAGAAATCTAAGTTGCACTATAGAAAGTAGGAGAGGAAAAGGAAAAGAAAACGGATGGGTGGTTAGAAGGGAGGGATGAAATAGTAAGGGAAAAGGAAAAAAAAAGGGAGAAGGGCAGATAGAAGGGAGGGAAGACTTAGGGAGGCAGTGGTCAGAAGTCAAACCCTTTTGAGGAGGGAAAGAGAGAAGAGAGGAATAAAATCATAAACATATGGGGAAATAGGATGGGAAGACACAGAGAGTAATCATGATGGTGAATGTGAATGAGATGAACTCTCCCATAAAATGGAGGCAGATAGCATAATAGATTAAAAATCAAAATCCTACAATATGTTGTTTATAAGAAACACATTTGAAACAGGGGGATATCTAAAGGGTAATTGAAGAAAGGCTGGAGAAGAATATATTATGTTTCATCTGAATTAAAAAAAGCAGGCTTGCTAATCCTGATCACAGACAAAACAAAAGCAGAAAGAGATCTAATCAAAAGAGATAAGGAAGGAAACAATATCCTGCTAAAAAGTATCACAGACAATGAAACATTATCATTACTAAACACGTATGCACCAAGTGGTATAGCATATACATTCTTAGAGGAGAAATAAGGGAATTACAGGAAGAAACAGATAGCAAAACTATACTAGTGGGGGAAATCAACCTCCCCCTCTCTGATATTGATAAATCTAAACTCAAAAGTAACAAGCAATAAGTTAAGGAGGGGAATAGAATTCTGGAAAAGTGATATCAGATAGGCCTTTGGAGAAAACTGAATGGGAATTGAAAGAATATACAGTGGCACCTTGCACATACACAGAAATTGTTCATGTACTGGGGCATAAAATCCTCACAATCCAGTGTAGAAAGCCAGAAATAGTGAATGCATCCTTTTCAAACCCTGTGGCAATTAAAATTATATCTAATAAAGAGTCATGGAAAGATAGATCAAAAATGCATTGGAAATTAAGTAATCTAATCCTAAATAATGAGTGAGTCAAACAATAAACTATAGAAGCAATCAATAACTTCATTCAAGAGAATGATAATAATGAAACAATCTGCCAAAACTTATGGGTTGCATCAAAGGAAGTTTTTAGGGGAAGTTTAATATCTCTGAATGTGTACATGAATAAAATAGAGAAAGAGGAATTCAATGAATTGGGCATGCAACTGAAACAACGAGAAAAAAAAATTGAAAATCCCCAAGTTAGTATCAAATTTGAAATACTGAAAAAACAAATGAGATGCTGATAAAACTGAAAGTAAGAAAATTTTTGAACTAATAAACAAAATAAGCGCTGATTTTATTGAGAAAACATTAAAATTGATAATCCTTTGAACAATCTCATTAAAAAAAAGAAAAAAATCTCCAGTTTCAGAAGGATTTTTCAGTGAATTCAATCAAATATTCAAAGAATAGTTAATTTAATACTATATAGACTATTTGAAAAAAATTATAGAGTCCTACCAAATTATTTTTATGATAAAAATCTGGTGATGATACCTAAATCTCGAAAAGCCAAAACAGAGAAAGTTATTCATTAATTTCCCCAATGAATATAGATGCAAAAAATTTAAAGAAACATTAGAAAAAATTATAGCAAAAGTTTAAAGAAGATATTAGGAAAAAAATTACAGCCACTTATTAGGAGAATAATACATTTTAGAAAGTAGGATTAATACCAGGAATGCAGGTTTGGTTCAATAGTGGGAAAACTATTGAGCAGAATTGATCATAACAACAAAACTAACAGAAACCATATGATTATCTCAATAGATGTAGAAAAAACTTTTGACAGAACACAACCTCCTTTCCTATTGAAAACACTGAAAAGCATAAGGCTAAATTGAACTTTCATTAAAGTAATAAGTAGCATCTACCCAAAACCATCAGCAAGCATTATATGTAATAGGGATAAGGTAGATGCATTTGAAGTAAGATCAGGACTGAAACAAGCATATCAATCATTGTTATAATATGATACTAGAAATTCTAGCTGTAGCAAGAAGAGAAAAAAAAGAAATGGAAGGAATTAGAAAAGGCACAGAAGAAATTAAGTTTTCACTCTTTGCAAATGACATGATGACACACTTAGAGAATCCTAGAGAATCAAGTGAAAAAAAAAACTACTTGAGGTGGAGTAGAAAGATTCATATACTCTAGCTCTGAACCCACAGCCCATGGATGTCCTGTAAAAAGAGCTCCCAACAAATTCTGGAGCAGTGAAAGACACGCAGCAACACAGTGAAGGAGATTTCCATTCCAGAGAGCCTTGAAAACTGATCCCAAAGGTCCGTCGTGCACCAGACGGGAGCGGAGCCCAGCCCTGCTCTGGCCACGTGGCACCAAGAGGAGCAGATCAGCACATCTGAGCAGGCTTCAGCGATGGAATCTCCAGCGGCTATGAAGGTCCCTCCACACACAGGCACTACAGCTCAGTGAGAGAGACTTCTGGGC
>CM053771.1:129926734-129946085 GCA_028658325.1 Potorous gilbertii | reverse complement strand
GTGATTATGGAAGGGATGGCAATGGGAGGAGGGAGCAATTCGAAGTCAACATTCGGGGAGGGACAGGATCAAAAGAGAGAATGGAAACAATGGGGAGCAGGATAGGATGGAGGGAAAAATATGGTAAGTCTTACACAACATGACTGTTACGGAAGTCATTTGCAAAACTACACAGATATGGCCTATATTGAATTGCCTGCCTTCCCAAAGGGAATGGGTGGGGAGAGAGGGATGGAGAGAAGTTGGAACACCAATGGTGGCAGCTATGGTTTTGGAACAACTGTCGAGTACTTTTCTTGCTACTAGGAAATAAGAAATACAGGTAATGGGGAATAGAAAGTTATCTGGCCCTACAGGACAAAAAAGAAGATGGGTAAAAGAGAAGGGAGGGATGATAGAAGAGAGGGCAGATTGGTGACAGGGGAAATCAGAAGGCTTGGTGTTTTGGGGTGGGGGAGGGTTCAAATGGGGAGAAAATTTGGAAAACAAAATTTTGTGTAAATGAATGTATAAAGTTTAATAAATAAATTTATATTTAAAAAAATGATAAACCTTTGGTCAATATGATTAAAAAAAGAAAGATGGAAACGAAATTACTAATATCAAATATGAAAATGTGAACTCATCTCCAATGAAGAGGAAATTAAAACTGTAATTAAATGTCACTTTTCGTAACATTATGTTCATAAATTCAAAAATGTAAATGACATGGATGCCTATTTTAAAAAATATGAATTGCCCAGTTTAGCAGAAGATGAAGTTGAATGCTTAAATAACCCCATCTCAGAAAAAGAAATGGAACAAGCCCTCAATGACATCCCTTGGAAAGAATCTTCAGGGCAGATGGATTTACAAGTGAATTCTATCAAACATTTTAAAAAAGAGTTAATTACAATATTATATAGATTCTTCGGGATAATTGGGGAGGAAGGAGTCCCAAATTTTTTTTATGATACAAATATGATTTTGATACCTAAAGCAGGAAGAGCCAAAACAGAGAAAGGACATTGTAGATCAATTTCTCTAATGAATATAGATGCAAAAATTTTAAGTAAGATTTTAGCAAAAGAATACAACAAATTATCACAAGAAAAATACATTATGGTCAGGTAGGATTCATACCAGGAATGAAGGGGTAGATCAATATTAGGAAAACTACAGTCATTATTGATCATATCAACAACAAACCTACTAGAAACCACATGATTTTCTCAATAGATGCAGAAAGATCTGAGAAAATAAAAAACATTCCTATTAAAAACTGTCAAGTGCATAGGAGTAAATGGAACGTTTCATAAAATAATAAGCAATGTCTACCTTAACCTTCAGCAAACATTATATGCAATGGAGATAAACTAGAAGCATTTTCAATATGATCAAGTGCGAGACAAGATTGTCTGTTATTACCACTACAGTTCAATATGGTACTAGAAATGTTAGCTGAAGCAATAAGAGAAGAAAAAGAAATTGAAGGAATTAGATTGGGATGGGAATTAGAAGGGAATTAGAAGAAACTAAGTTATCACTCTTTGCAGATGATATGATGATATACTTAGAGAGTCCCAGAGATTCGTGTAAAAAACTACCTGAAATAAGAAACAACTTTAGCAAAGTTGCAGGTTACAAAATATACCCACACAAAACTTCTGCATTTCTATGTATTACTAACAAGAAGCAACGGTAACAGATAGAAAAAGAAATCTCATTTAAAGGTAGGGTAGACTTTGTAAAATATTTGGGAATCTACCTGCCAAAACAAATCTCGAGAGTATATGAGCACAACTACAAAATACTTTGCATACAAATAAAGTTAGATCTAGGTATGTGTAAAAACATTAGTTCTTCATGGTAGCCTGTGCCAATATAATAAAAATCATAATTCTATTTAAATTAATTTATTTAGTGCCATAATATTCAAGCTATCAGATAATTATTTTCTAGACCTGAAAAAAATAATATCAAAATTCATGTGGAATAACTAAAGGTCCAGAATATCAAGGGAATTAATGAAAAGAAAGGCTGGAAAAAGCGACCTAGCTCTATCAGATCTCATATTATATTATAAAGCAGCAATTATCAAAATCACTTTATACTGGCTAAGAAAAAGAAGGTTAGAACAGTGGAATATGCTAGATACTCAAGACACAATAGTCAATGAATATAGTAATCTATTGTTTGATCAACCCAAGGACCCCAGCTTCTTGGGATAAGAACTCACTGTTTGATAAAAATGGCTGAGAAAGCTGGATAACAGTGTGGTGGAAAGTAGGCATAGAACTATGCCTAACATAGTACACAAGAATAAAGTTCAAATGAGTACATGATCTAAGTATAAAGCTTGATAAAATAAACAAATTAGCGGAGCAAGGAGTAGTGTATTTATCAGATTTATGGAACAGGGGAGAATTATTGACTAAACAAGACCTAGAAAGCAGTATGAAGTGCAAAATGGATTATTTTAATTACATTAAACTGAAAATTTTTTGCACAGCTAAATGTAATCCAACCAAGATTAAGAAGGAAGCAGAAAACTGGGAAATAATTTTTGTAATTAGTGTCTGTGATAAAGGCCTCAATTCCAAAATTATGGAGAACTGAGTCAAATGTATAATAATACAAGTTGTTCCCCAATTGATAAAAGTCAAAGGATATGAACAGGCATTTTTCAGAGGAAGAAGTTAAAGATACCTAGTCATATCCAGTCAAATGAGAAAATTCTCTAAATCATTGATTTTTTTTGGAAGATGAAAATAAAAACAACTCTGAGAAAGCACACCACACCTATCAGATTGGCTAACATGACAAAACAGGAAGGTGATAAATATTGTATAAGATGTGGGAGAGTTGGAACACTGATTCATTTTTGGTGGAGCTGTGAGCTGATCCAGCCATTCTGGAGAGCAACATGGAAGCAAACTCAAAGGGCTACAAAATTGTTCATACCCTTTGATCCAGCAATACCTCTTCTAAGACTGAACTCTCAAGAGATTATAAAAGTGAGAAAGAGTCCCACATGTACCAAAATATTTATAGCAGCACATTTTGTGGTGGTCAGAAACAGGAAATCAAATGGATGCCCATCATTTGGGGAATGGCTGAATAAATTGTGGTATATAAATGCAATGGAAGAGTATTGTGCTATAAGGAATGATGAACAGGAAGACTTCAGAAAGGCCTTGAAAAAGTTATATGATCTGATGCTGAGCAAAAGGAGGAGAACCAGGATGTACATGGCACCAACCACAGTGTGTGAAGATTTTTTCATGTAGACTTCGAATTTCATTGTCATGCAAGGACTTAAAACATTCCCATTGGTCTTTTAAGGCAAAATGCCTTCCACATCCAAAGAAAGAACTATGGAATTCAACTGCAGATTGTAGCAGATCATTTTCTTTTGTTTTATGTTTTGGTTTGTTATATGGTTTATCCCATTCATTTTAATTCTTTTATGTAACATGACTATGGTGAAAATGTATTTGATAGGAATGTATGTGTAGAGCCCATAAAAAATTTATGTCATCTCAGGGAGGGAGAGGAGAAGTAGGGGTCAAAGAAGAGGAGGGAGGGAAAAAATGTAAGGTATGTGGTAGTGATTATAGAACACTGAAAATAAATAGAATTTAAAAAAATTAAAAAAAAAACTAGAAGGTAAGACATTGAAGTTAATGACATTATGAGAAACCAGGAAATTACCAAACAAAACCAAAAGAATAAAAAACATTGAAGACAAAATGAAATATCTCCTTGGAAAAACAATTGATGTGGATAATAGATCTCTCCCAACCTGGGAGAGACCAGTTTGAAATTCTGGGACTACCTGAAAGCCATGATCAAAATAAATAAATAAATAAAAGGCTAGACATCATCTTTTATAAAATTATCGAGGAAAACTGTCCTGGAAAAAGAGTATAAAATAAAAATTGAAAGAATCCACTGGCCAAGTCCATAAATAAATCTGAAAAAACAACTCCTAGGAATATGGTAGCCAAATTCCAGAGTTTCCAGGTCAAGGAGAAAATATTTCAATGAGGCAGAAAGAAACAATTTGAGTATTGTGGAAATACAATCAGAATAACACAAGATCTAGAATTTTCTTCATTAAGGGTTCAAAGGGCTGGGGAATATGATATTCCAGAAGTCACAGGAACTGGGATTAAAACAAAGAAATACTTACCTAGCAAAACAGAGTATAATATTTAAGGGGAAAAAATTATCATTCAATGAAATAGAAGACTTTCAGTATTCATGATGAAAAGACCAGAGCTGAATCAAAAATTTGACTTTCAATCTGAATAATCAAGAGAAACATAAAAAGGTAAACTGGAAAGAGAATTCATGAGGGATTTACAAAAGTTGAACTGTTTACATTTCTACATGGAAAGATAATATTTCCAAACTTGAAACTTTTCTCAGTATTTGGGTAGTTGGAAGGATTATACACACACACAAAGAGAGAGAGAGAGAGAGAGAGAAGGAGGAGGAATGGAGGGAACAGGGTGAGTTCAATAGGAAGGGATGATGTTGAAAAAAATAAAGTAAGGGATGAGAGAGGAGTATATTGGGAGGAGAAAGGGAGAAATGGAATGAAGCAAATTATCTCATAAAACAGGCAAAAAAAGCTTTTTCAATGGAAGGGATAAGGGAAGAAGTGAAAGGGAACAAGTGAAGCTTATTCTCATCATATTTGGCTTAAGGAAGGAATAACATACACTCTCAACTCTCAAAGGTATGAAAATCTATCTTATACTACAGGAAAGTAGGGGAGAAGGGGAGAAGTTGGGTGGAGGGATAGAAAGGAGGGCAAATGGGAGGTGGGAGTAATTAGAAGTAAACATTTCAGGTGAGGGACAGGGTCTAAAGTTAGAATACAATAAATGGGGTAGGAAAAGGATGCAGGGAAATATAGATATTCTTTCACAACATGATAATTATGGAAGTCTTTAGCAAAACTATGCATGTATAGCCTATGTTGAATTGCTTGCCTTCTCAGTCAGGACTGGTGGAAAGGGAGGAAGAGAAAGAAGTTGGAACTCAAAGTTTAAGGAACAAATATTGAGGATTGTTTTTGCATACAACTGGAAAATAAGAAATAGAGGTAATGGGATATAGAAATCTATATTTCCCTACAAGGAAAGATAGAAGATGAGGATCAGGGAAGGGAGGGATGTAATAGAAAGGAGGGTAGATTGGGAGAAGGAGCAATCAGAATGCACAGTGTTTTGGAGTGGTGGACTGGAGAGATGGGGAGAAAATTTGGAACTCAAAATTTTGTAGCAATGCATATTGAAAACTAAAAATAAACAAATAAATTAAATAAACGGGTATCATATGCATACCAGAAATTGTTGATATTTTTCCAGGAAAAAAGAAAATTAAAACAAATAAATTTAAATGCAGGTAGATAGATATTTTTTTTTAGATACACACAAAAGAGGAGAAATTAGACCAAGAATCTATCAGTAAGAGAGTAGACTGGATTGTTTTCAGAATACTTCAAACACTTGTTTGGCCTGAAACTTCTCCAAGAAACAAGAACTCATTTTTCGTGCAACAATTCTATTAGTTTTACATAGCTGTGAAACATGGAACAACACTATGGTTTCTAAAGAACAAAAAAAAATCAAAATCCTCCACCTTGTACTAGCATTTGTCATCTCACCTCACTCCCAGTATTTAATCACTGAAATTCTTCAAGCATACTCTGCCTAAATGTTTGCATTTTATTATTATTTGTTCTCTGGCCTTGACTCCAGTTAGGGTAGGTATGAAGTCTCAAATCCAACCTCAGTCCCATAGCTGTGTTCTGACGACTTTAAATTATTTCTGACCATTGAACATACCTTGTGGTGGGATAGCTATTTGTATGTTTTAGTTGTGGTTGTTTTGTTTGGAGGGGTATATTTGTTATGTGATGAAAATTTTATAGGTGGGTATTAGGAACATTTCCTTAATAAAGCTGTTAAATAGAATACTGTCATATGAGATTATGATATTCCCCACTCAGAGGAAGATAGAAGGAAAGTATCTTATTTAATGGTAGGTTGGACAAATTACCTTCTGAAAATCTTTCAGACACTGAAATGTGATGGTGTTATAATAAAATTAAGTATAATTAATATTTCCACATTTTAATAGAGTTTGTAGTGTTTTTTACTTATAACACATTACATTAATATTATAATAAACATATGAGATGTTTGACAAGTATTTGCCTTATATTGCAAAGTAAAAAAAAAAGAAAAACATTCAAAAAAGCTAAGTAACTTGTCAATGGTTAAATAGGTATCATGTCCAGGGTAATATGTGAACTCATCCCTTCTCAATAGCAAGTATATTACTCTAGCCACAATTCTCTGCTCCCTCTTGAGCTCATTATATGAATTTATACAGAAATGTGACTTCAAGGATAACATGCCATTAAGAATGATTGTAAATAAACCTATTTTTAAAAAAAACTCAAATATTCCAGAAGAAACTGTATGTGGCCATTTGTCAAACCTGCATTACATTCATTCCTTACGGACTTTTGAAGTTTGGGTCCTCCTCAACTTGGAAATATTAATGGTTTGCTAAGAAAATCAATGGGATGGCCATCTTTCCAGTGCCATCTTGCATTTCTTCCCTCTTTTGCATTCTTCTTATTTTTTCTTTACTTCATCTGAGTTTGCAAATTCAGACCCCCTTTATATCTCACCAAGCAACACATTTGTTCTTCTTCCTGCTATATGTTTATGTAAATCAATCTCCCTAATTTATAGCTTTTCTCACAACTCTCTACCATTCAGAAATAATTTTGTTTTTTTCCCAGTCAAATGAAATTCAAACTCCTTAATTTGTCATTCAAGACCATTTGAAACCTTCAAACTGTCTACTCTTCCATTTCTTTAAAATATTCCATTCCTGAATAATATCCATACTCTACAAGGGCTAGAAATTTGCCTTTGAAGAAATATGTCCCGTCTTTCCCTACATGTTTGCCATTGTACAACCAATTAATTCCATCAGAATGTACTTTTCTACCATTTCCTTAAATGTATTCCATACAACTATTACTATCACTTTTTCTTGGCTTAATGTCTTTAACATATTATTCATTTGAATTAGATATGTATAACTATTTTGGAAAGAAAGAGCTGTATTCAGAATGTTACTATGCTCTGCATATCATTTGAACCAGTTGTACCCTTGCTGGTCCTATATCCCAAATAATTAAAAGAAAATGGGAAATGATTTATCTTTTTTATGGGAGTCAAAAATTAAAAATTGAAAGAATATCTATTTATTGGGGACTCAGTACTTTTATATGGCTACAATAAGATAGATTTTTTGTAGCAAATGAAGAAATGGACCGTTTAAAAAGAACCTGGGAAGATCTCTATGAAATGATAAAGAATGAAGTGATCAGAAAAGAATGAATATTTTATACAGTGACAACGTCAGAGAGAAAAAATAATTTTGAAAGACTTTAGAATTTTGATAAACCCAATGATTAATCAAAAATCCAAAGACTAGAAGATAAAAAAAACACCTCTCATGTCTTAATGGAAAAGTGAAAAATTTTTAAAGTTTTGCTAGATTGTATAGCTATGTATTCAGTCTTTTTTTAGATTGTCCTTCCAAAATTTGGTCATTTGGGGAGATTGATTAGAAAGGATTCATACGTTTAAAAAAAAAGTCATGTTAACTTAAAAATAAAAGAATAGACTAGAAATCATACTTAAAATAAAAGAGATACTGGGTTAAAAGCTAAGAACATTTACATAAGACTCAATAATGACTGTCATATATCTGCATGAGAAATGGAGTTCATGATATCCCATGGTGAAATATATGTTTCTTTTACTTTGATTCTTGAGAGAACCCACTACTTTCAGACCTTATTAGGGGAGAAACCATGAAATAAAGAAAAGAATGTGGGAAGATATTCTAAAGAAAATCTGGTAATCAGGGATATGTTGCTGCTCATCTACACCTCTGAGAGGCATAAGGAAAGTAGAAGATACAAAGACAAATTCTTCCAGATTTTTCAGTTCACTTGCATATCACCTTAAGGAATGAGGACAATTCTGTATCATTTTTTTCTTTTTGTCTCAATTTTCACTTTTATCATTATGAACCTGATAAACAATAACAAACATGAACATTTTCCCACATAACAAGAAGAAAATTGGATTTCTATCATTCACAGTTTGCTGGGGCTTTTAAAGTACTCAGTTTTAATTCAAATTTCACTTGACATTTCCCATATGGACCAGCCTGTCTATGGTCCCTTTTTGAACTTTAAAAAGAAGTTGTTTTTTTCCAGTTATCCTTTCATTGTTTGTTTATTGAACAGTTAAGCTAGTTAGTGGCTCTTGTTTTAATATTTACTTTTTAATTTTCTTAACTAAATGTAAAAATAATAGCACTTGTTAATTAAAAGTTTGAGTTCCAAATTCTTTCCCTTCCTCCCTCTACTCATCATTCCTTGAGAAGGCAAGAAATTTGATATAGATCATAAATGTGTAATCATTTAAAACGTCTCCATATTAGCCATGTTAAAAAAAACAGACAAAAAATAAAGTATTTTTTTAAAAAGCTATTTTAGTCTGAATTTGAACTCCATCAGCTCTTTCCCTGATGGTGGAAAGTAGTTTTCATCATAAGTCCTTGGGAAATATCTTGAATCACTTTGTTGCTAAGAATACCTAAGTCATTCACAACTGTTAACTGTGCAGTTTTCCTTTAAGTTCTGCTCATTTTTGTTTGCATCAGCTCATGTAAATCTTCAAGTTTTCTGAAAACATCCTGCTCATCATTTCTTGTACTACAACAGTTTTCTATCACAATCGTATACCACAACTTGTCCACCCATTCTCCAATTGATGAGCATCCCTCCAATTTCCAATTCTTGTCACTACAAAAGAGTTGCTATAAATATTTTTTGTGTATATAGGACCTGTGTTTTTTTTCTTTTATTTCTTTGTGATACAGATCTACTAGTAGTATTTCTGGGTCAAAGGGTATTATGCACTGTTTTTTTAGCCCCTTGGACACAGTTCCAAATGGTTCTCCAGAATTGTTGGATCAAATTGATTTTTAGTTTTCCCAGCAAGTTTTGTCAAATAATATGTTCTTGTCCCAAAATTTTGAATATTTATCAAACACTAGATTACCATGGTCATTTACTACTTTGTTGTATAATTAATCTATTCCACTGATCCACCATTTTCTTTCTTAGCCAGTATCAGATTGCTTTCATGGCTATCACCTCATAATACAGTCTGAACTTTGGTTCTGCTAGACCATTTTCATATTTTTTAAATTATTGATTCTCTTGAGTTTTTTTAACTTGTTGTTCCAGATGATTTTTTTTATGGTTTTTAAAGGTCTCTTCCTTTCTCATTTTTTTTCTTCTTTGCAGTAACTTAATTAGTATGACACTGAATAAGTGAATAAAGTGAATAATAGAATTGTATTTTTATTATATTGACTCATCCTTATCTTAAGCAATGAATCTTTCCCCAAATGTTAAGATCTATTTGCAGTTGTGTGAAAAACATTTTGTAATTTTGTTCATATTGTTCTGGAGTTTGCTTTGGCATGCACACTCCCATGTATTTTAGATTATCTATAGTTAATTCAAAAAGTATTTCTCTTTCTAGCTCTTGCTGCAAGAATTTGTTCATAAAGTATAGAAATGCTAATAAAGCTTTATGTTGGTTTCTTTTATATCCTGCAACTTTGCTAAATTTGCCAATTATTTTAACTATTTTTTGTGGATCTCTAGGATTTTCTAAGTCTGCAAAGAGCAATGGTTTTGGTACTCTACTGCCTATTCCAATGTCTTCAATTTCTTTTCTTCTCTCTTATTGCTAGAGCTAACATTTCTAGCAAAATCTTGAATAATATTAGTGATAATAGACATCTTTGCTTTACCTCTGATCTTATTGGGAAGGTATCTAGCTTTTCCTAATTACAGATAAAGCTTGCTGAATTTTTTAGGTAGATACTACTTATCATTTTGAGGAAAACTCCATTTATTCCTATACTTTCTAGTTTTTCTTCTTAAGAGGAACATGCATTGAATTTTATCAAAAGCTTTTTGGCATATATTAAGATAATTACATGACTTTTGTTGTTTTTGTTATTGATATGGTTAATTATACTGATAAAGTTCCCAATTTTCCACCAGCCTTGTTTCCTGCCATAAATCCAACCTGCTTCTTCTAGTAACTTGTGATATATTTCTGGAATATCCCTGCTAGTATTTTATTTAAGACAATGATATTCATTATCAAAATTGGTCTGTAATTTTTTTTTCTGTTTTTGTTCTTCCTAGTTTCAGTATCAGCACCATGTTTGTGTCATAAAAGGACTTTGGCAGGACTCACTTTGTTGTTGTTGTTGTTTTACTAAATTGTTTTACAGAGTACTGGAATTAGTTGTTCTTTAAATGCTTGGTAGAATTCACTTGTGAATTCATCTGGTCATGGGAATTTTTCTCTAGGGAACTCATTATAACTTATTCAGTTTCCTTTTTCTTGATGGGATTATTTAAGTGTTCTATTTGTTTTTCTGTTAATCTGGACAATTTATAATTTTTTGTAAATGTTTATCCATTTCACTAAGATTTTCAGATTCATTAGCATATAATTGGTCAATGTAGCTCCAAGCAATTATTTTAACTAGATCTTCATTAGTGGTAAATTCATACTTTTCATTTTTGATGCTACTAATTTGGTTTTCTTATTTCTTTTCAAAAAGTTAATTAATCAATGACTTACATATTTTATTGCGTTGTTTAGTTTTTTCATACGATCTCCTAATTTTGTATCATGTCTTCTTGCTCATTTATCAAGTTTACTTAGGAAACATCATTCTATGTAAAAGGCAATCATTTCCTTCTCTCACAAAAGAGTCTATCCATTTATTTGTGCACTTTCTCCTATATTCTTTCCATTACTTTTTAAAAACTGAATCTTTTTCTTATGTGTAGGTCATGGATAGGTCAAATTAAGAAATGTCATAATCCTAGCATATTATTATTTGTTATAATTACTCTCTCATCAGCTATATGACAATCCTAGTTCCTTCTTTTCAGAGGATGAATTAGGTTGGGAAAACTAGAATCTAGTACCAGGACAAGGAACTTTCAACAAAACTCACAGCTTTTTATCTCTTGTAAGGAAAGCAACAAGAAGAACAACTGAATTTAGCATATACTTACTGATAAGGATTGAATCTGTGATTTCATTTATACAGAGAAAGCCCTAGTGATAAAACTGTATCTGCTAATAAAAGACAAAATCCAAACTATAATCTTAGAGGAGTTCCTGGAGAACTTAGAGAATAAGCAACTTAATGAGCATCATAAGGTCTCTGTATAGGTGTAGTCTCTTTCTTTTCATGAGACCACATGTCTAGAGGTCTGAGACTTCACCTGTTTCCCACTTTCACTAAATTAAACTCATCATGAAATGATGATTTAAAGGTCCTTCCACAAAGCTTGTCTGACAAGCTTTGTTATGTTTTCTGTAAATGAAAGAATTTCTAATTTGGATTCCTTCTTTTCTTACTTCCATCTCTTACTTCTCTCCTCTTTAAAAAGTGCTCAATACACAAACATCTCACCTTTGAAACACAATCTGGGCAAGAATTCCATTATGAAATGGTCTTCCTTCCTTCCTTCCTTTCTTCCTTCCTCCTTCCCTACCCTTTTCATTGTGTGATGATAAATATTTAAAATTTGTAGTATCAATGCAAAGGTTGAAGGTAGACAGGTAACAACTGTTTATGAAGCACTTTCTATAACCAAAGCACTTTAATAGGGTCTGAGAACAGAAATAGAAGAAAATAGAAGCTGAATCCCTGCCCTCAGTAAGTATATTTTCTAATGGAGTAAAGGCAACATCCAAAAGTTAACTTAAAGGGTTGTCAGTGAATGGAATGAAGTCCAGAAAATTAGAACCTGTTGTATACAGGGAATGAAGTTTGTTTGGTTTATACCTCTTCACAAAACAGAAGCCAAAGATAAAACTCACCTGTGGAAAAAATGAACTGGCTTGTTAGGGTGAATTCCAGTGTTAGAAAGTCAGATGCCCTAAGTTGCAAGATGAAACAGATTTAATGACCTACTTCCAGGAGATAAAATAGCATTGGATGTATGCCCTAAAATCTGGGTGCTGTCAACCAACATCTAGTCAAGGAACAGGCACCAAACCTTCATTAAAAGAAAAGTACACATATCTATTTATTTTATTTTGTTTTATTTTGCTGTACCACCTTTTGTTGATTGAGCTAATGGAGGTTTAAGAATGATGACTTGTTAGGTGAATATACTACAGCTTTGTATCACATCATTTCTCTAACAATGCTATGGATTAGCCAAGTGCTCTCATTTTTAACATTCTGCCAGAGGAAAACTGGTGATCATATTTGAATCATATAGAGGACAAAACACATAATTATTTAACACATTGTTCTATGAAAACTGAGAATAATACAAATATTGTGAAGATGAAGAAGTTGGAATAATGTTAGAAATAAATTAAATTTCAAAATTATTAAATAAGAAAGCTACAAGCCTGTACCTTTTATGAACACCGTGTCCGTGACTACAAAAGATAGGTATTCTATATATCTTGCACCATTTGGCCAAAGTATTTTGTCTCTTCTGTATTATTAGCCTAAATATAGCATTAAAGAGAAAGCACATGTGTGTGAGGGTTCCATATATCATTATCATAACAGATACAAAGATCTCAATAAGACGGAGATAGACAGATGTAAAGTTAAGGAATGTGTCTGCTGATTTAATTTTGATCAGGAAATTCTGGGTGTAGAAACTTCTTGTGTCATTACAGATTTCCTCCTTTTCTGAAATTTTTAGTCTTAAAGACTTGCTTAGAGATATGAGGTTAAGAAGATTGCCCAGAGTGAAAAGGTGAATATATTTCAGAGAAGGGCTTGAAATATGAAAATGTTTCATAAACTTGAAAATTTCCCGAATTTGAGGCCAGCTCTATTCACTATGCCATGAGCATACCAATTTGAAATGGATAATTTTCCCATGAATTTTATGTATTTGTGTGTATATGTGTATATATATGTATAAATATTTTTGTATATGCATGTATTTATGTGTATATTTATGTGTTATATATACATATATTTACATATGTGTGTATATATACATACATATATATGTATATATGTGTGTGTATGGGTGTGTATAACACACATCATGATCCTATATAATCTGGATAATGAGAAACAATGATTTTCTATATTAAGTGAAGTAATGCATTGACTAAATGATATGGTAATTTTTTTACTTTAAATTCATGTTACACACACACACACACACACACACACACACATACAACCACCACCATCACCACCACCACCACCACCACCAGGACCACCTTAATACAGTTTTGCCTGAATCTGTTGGCCATAAATGCTGGAATCATGCTGTTAATTGGCTTAGTAAAATAATATTCTCTGCTGCCTATAAAAGAAGGCAAGAGGAGTAAGAACTAATATTTACTATGACCACTGCCAAGAGGTCTCTGCAGGTCATGCTTACTTATTCATCCCTGCCCACTCAAATCTATCCCTCTGGTTTCAAGGTACTATCATTGTTTTGTGATGATATTCCCTGGTATTCATTCTTTTCTAATAGAAATATCTTTTTCAGTCACATGAAAGATATTCAGGACTACTGGGATTTATTTTTGTCATCCTGTTCCTGTGTGGGACAGCTGTGATACAGCTTGATATCTCTAGGATGCTGAGTGTGCATTATCTGACTGGCAGTGACATATCTATTTCTAAGAGAGGCAGCTTGGTGAGATAGAAAGAATACTGGATATGAAGTAAGAGGAACTGGGTTCAATTCAATTCAATTTATCTCGTATTGGATAGAGCTGACAGTGCTGTCAGGAATTCATGAGCTTAAGTTCCATTTCTATTGCAACTGTAAATGCAAGATCTTGAGTGAGTCACAACATCTCAGTGCCACATACACCTCTCTAAGATTATAAAGATTATAAAAGACAAGGTGCTATTCTGTATTGACAGAGATAACTCTTCATACACTTCCTATGAAATCAGTATTAGAGAGATAATTAAGGACTATCTAGCAAAGAAAAGAAAATAGGATTAGTTTCAGCAATGATGATTCATACCAGAATAGGTGTATTTCCTTGTTTTTAGTAGTGATACTAAACTGATAAATCAGAGAAATGCTCTAGACAAAATTTTCCTAGATTTTACCAATCCTAGGGTCTGGGGAAAGAAAAACAATATGAAAAGCATTTGTGTACCTTGAATCCTACTGAAAAGTAAATACACATCAAAAAGAAAAAAAAGAATACTATCAATTGAAAGAATCAGATTAAGACTTCTAGTCAGTTGTAGGCTTGGAATTCTATTTTTGGAAGGGGAAGGAGAGGCATTCAGGGTTATGTAACTTGCCCAAAGTCACACAGCTAGTAATTGTCAAGAGTCTGAGGCCAGATTTCAACTCAGGTCCTCCTGACTCCAGGGCCAGTGCTCTATTCACTGTGCCACCTATCTGGCCCATGGCAAATTTTTAATTACTTTGTGGGGTGGTGAAGGGACGTATGAAAGAGACATTTTTAAATTTATCCCATTAGCTATAATTTATTAATTAATTAGTTGAACTTTTTTCTAGCAACTCTAGTTTGAGAACTAGATGAGCTGTTTCCAAGGCTACTCATCCCCTTTTAGTGTCCAAACTTTCACCCAACTTTCAACTGTGACTCCAAGAAGATGTGGCATGAGCATCAGTTGCACACTATTAGAAGCATTTTCACAGACAGGCTAAACCAAGATGAGGGTAACTGGCAGGCTTCAAACCAGTTGGTGACTTGGGGGAATATCTACCCTAAGTATGTGAAGATCTCTCCTGGCAGAATGGGCAGATGAGAACAACTTATTCTAATATCCCTGAAGGCAGCTGAAATAGGCTGTGTGGAGTACTTAGAACTTGGGCAGGTATGAAAGACACCAACGTCACCCACTGCATCCTGGTCAATAACCAGAGAAGTTGAATTTTATCTTGCCACTAGACTTTGATGACTTTGGAAGAGAGAGTGGGACTGAGAATTTTTGCAACTATCCCTCACTTAAATCCAATTCTTGTACAAGTCAAGGAATCAATCTATTGCTCCTCTTTGAAAATAAAGGATGAACAAATCAAGACAATCAATGAAATGATAAAGCAAGTCTGATTAGCAGTATTTGTGGATTTCCAAAGATTCAGAAATTCAATATTCACTGAGTCAATTTAACAGTCAGCTTCTCTTAAGCTGGTTGCAAGCTTAAGCACATTCCTGCTTTTAATAGGTGAAAACTGAGAGAACCTTCAAAGGAAGTAGTGGAATGATACTCATTTCTAGGAATAAGGGGTAGACCATGTAAGGACATGGAGGCTAATGGAATGTTGAATGTGGAAAAGACCATATAAGTCAATTTGGCTAGAACAAGTACACAAAAAGGAATAAAGTAAACTATATATGGAAGACAGTCTAAAGTAAGGTGTTTTAAATGCCAAGGTTAGCAATTTTCATTTTATCCTAGAGACAACAGGAAAACTTAGAAGATATTGAACACTAATGAAGAAATAAATTGCTTAGAGATACCTAGGTGCTGCTAGGTATAGTGTGTAAATTAGGAGTCAGGAAGATCTGAGTTCAAATTTAACCCCAGGTACTTCCTAACTGTATAACTCTGGGAAAGTAATTTAAGATCTGTTTGCCAATAATAGTTCCTACCTCAAAGAACTGCTGTGCAGTGAAAAATAAGGTAGTATATGTAAAGTAATATACTATATCTGCAATGCATGTAGACACACATATTTGTATACTGACATGTGAACACAAATATGTATTATGTGACTATATACAACCCATACCTACACACACATGCATAAAACCTATGTAGTCTAAATTAAAACTTCCTACCTTAATGACAGCTGAAAGGTAATACTAATTAAGCAAATAATCTCCTCACCTTCAGATAAGAAGGATCTTACTCATTTTAGGATCAGGCAAATTTGTTTATTTCCAGAGTACCTCTACAATTTGAGTTAGGACAAACTGTTATTAATGTGCCCCCTTGTATTTCAATTCGGAGAGAATCTTCTGAACAGTACCCCAATGCACCATTATGTGAAGTTTTATTTAGCAGTAATCTCTAACATCTGTAGGGTTCATTTGCATATGAATTTCTACTGGGCCTGATGCTTTCTACCCCATAGGAATGTCTAGTACTTAAAGATTTTATTTGCCAGTTATTTTCCTACCATTTACTCTTCCTTTTCTAACGTCTGAAAGTTGTGTCAAATACTTTTGTGACAGTCAGCTATTTATTTTCTGCAGAGTTGGATTTGGGTTTTATTTTTGCCCATCCATCATTTTCATCTAATTTTCTGAACTGAGAAGGTAGATTCTCTAATTTCCTTCTCCCAAAGGAGAGTATAGAATTTTAGATATTTTCTAGTTTCAATAAATGGACATAGCGTTCTCAATTCTCATAGGATTCTAATTTCTCCTTAATTTTAGTAAAAGTAATTAATTGGAACATATGTGATAGTAATTATTCTTGTCTATTGAAATAATTGTTTTTGTACAAAAGTCTCTTTAATTCAGTTCAATCTAATAAATATTTATGAAGTGCTTGCTATGTGCCAAGAAGTGGACTAGGTTACAGGGACAGAAATGAGAAAAGAAAAAAGAAAGGAAGACATTCTTTGACCTCAAGGAATTTACAGTCTAAGAGGGGAAGACAACCACAAAAAGGGAAAGTGAAAGGTGAGGAGAAAGCACAAGGGAATGCCTATCCTAGGGACATCTTGTTTCATCCTGTTGTATGGAGTTGAAATCAAGCAGCATTGTAGATGCAAAGTGTAGTGAACTGAAAGTTCAAATGCTGCCTTTTATAAAGGAAAGCATTAGGAGAATTTTAGTGCTCCACTACCATCACTACCCCTCAATTTCTACAATAAACAGGGAAAGGAGGCTGAGGGAGATGGGAAGATATTGAATCTAATGCTTTGGCAAACTGTATCCATTATTTGGCTTTCAACATTATAGAAGCCTAACTCAAACTGCTCAATCAGGCCACAAGAGTAATTCACA
This sequence comes from Potorous gilbertii, assembly GCA_028658325.1. Lineage (NCBI taxonomy): Eukaryota > Metazoa > Chordata > Mammalia > Diprotodontia > Potoroidae > Potorous > Potorous gilbertii. The sequence continues at coordinate 129,928,938 of CM053771.1, read as the reverse complement.
CAAGTATAGTGGCAACAGAACAAAAATAACAGCAATAACAAAAAAGATTATTCATACATTTACAGTCAAGAGTCTGTGGGTCATCTGCTTCCTACTCTGGTTTAAGCCAGCTGTTTGAATCTCCCTTACTTAGTTTTAATGAAATTACACCTGGATAAAAATGTCAATAATAAATATATTATGATTGTGTAGGGCTTCCAGGACTCATCTTGATTTGAAGTATTTTTTTCTTTTAGATTATTACATAATGTCTAGATACTGATTAGCCATACCAACATCTTTCCCTATTTTCCTCCCCTAGTAGTCACATGAGAGAACATAGAAAGCTGTGTCCAATTATGACAAATTAAATGACCTATTTATTGGTCAAACTCATCTATTCACATGAAATATTTAGTGAATCCAAACTATGACTAGTGGAGGAAGTTTGGATGGGAGAATGAGCAGGAGAAGGACCTTGCATAAAGAAGAGGCAGAAGAAATTCTGATTATGAAGATTTATAAAATTCTGTAACTGTCAAGAACAGAAATCAACAAAAATTTTGGAAGATTTGAGTAGGAAAGAGAATTTAGAAAAAAATTTCATTTCTGAGTGACTTAAATGAAGACAAAATTCATACAGATGTATCCAAGGATAGGGAGAAGAAACAAAAAACTTGATGGGGCTTGGGGAGGTGGTCAATTTTAAATAGATGAAGAAAAAAAGGAGAAGAAAGACAGTGTTCATTATGCATAACCATTGATCTCCCACCTTGGTTTCTCCCCATACCTGGAATACCATCCCTACTCATGTACTAGTCTTCGTATTTCTAGTTTCTTTCAAGGCTCATATCAGATATCTTCTGTAAGGGACCTTCCTCTCCATGGTTTCTTCTATTGTGAAAGTATCTTCTATCTATCCATTTGTTTACTTATTCTCTCATCAGTTAACCTGGGATCTTCTTGAGGAGAAGGATTCATGGTATTTTTAGCTTTCTTTGCATCCCCACATCAATTATTGTTGAGATAGGAGTACACTGAACACTTAATAAATGCTTATCAATTGAATGATTTGTGGGAGGGGGAAATCTAATGCAATCATGATTTACCTTATGAAAGGCATATGGAGTCCCTTTCATTGGACTTCAACTGTAATACTGTGTTCACTTCTGGCCACATAAGTTGAAGACATATATTGATTAACTGGAGAGTATCTAATCAAGGATGTCAAGGATATCAAGGGTAAGGAACGGCCTTGAATCCATGTTGTATAAGGCTTCTATCATGTTTAGCCTGAAAAAATGAAGTGTCAAGGTGGACATGATAATCATTTCAAGAATCCAAAAATCAGTTGCACACACAAACACATATGAATATTATATAAGACATTACATATATGTTTATATAAGTAATGTATACATACACACACACACACACATATATATATATATATATGTATATATATGTATTTATACACATTTTCAATTTGGTAGTCAGAATAACACCTCTTGTCTCCCAAATTTTTCTTCAGAGCCTCCCAAACACTGGCCTAGGTCTGGTAATACATGCATCAATCTCATTGTCAATGTGGAAATACCTGGAAAGTACACTACAAAAGTAAGTAAACTTATTCACAGATTCAAAACTCTATTTGTTGTAACCAATGGTTCTATGTATGGATGATGTGGTTGTGTGGAAAATCTGTGTTTTCTTGTTGATAATTACTAGGCCAAAATTAGCACAGGAAGCAGAGAATTGATCGATATTGTTTTGCATCTCAGCTTCAGAGGCTGTAAATCTGTAAACAGAAAATCATGCACCAAAACTCGCTTCACTTTGGTATTGGCTTGTAGCCTTTTCAAATTGAAGAACTTACCATCAGTACAGTAGCTGACCTTGATACCCTGTTCTCATCGAAAGCATTTGACAATCATGGTAAAATGCACGAGACAAAGCACACAGCCCTGTTTTACTCCATTCGTGACTGGGTAGGTACAAGAGCATTGCCCACTACCCAGAACCCAGACAAACTTACCATCATGACATTGATGTACAAGACTGATGAACTTCTCCAGGCAACCAAATTTTTTTTTAATATAAATTTATTTATTTAAATTTTTACATTAATTTTCACAAAATTTTGGGTTACAAAATTTTCTCCCCATTTGTCCCCTCCCCCCACCCCAGTACACTGAGCATTCTAATTTCCCCTATCACCAATCTGC
>CM053771.1:129884756-129926234 GCA_028658325.1 Potorous gilbertii | reverse complement strand
GATCTATTTTCCAGGTCCGTTGTTTTTCCAATGAGATATTTCACATTCTCTTCCATTTTTTCATTCTTTTGGTTTTGTTTTGTGATTTCTTGGTTTCTCAGAAAGTCATTGGCCTCCATCTGTTCCATTCTAATTTTGAGAGAACTATTTTCTTCAGTGAGCTTTTGAACCTCTTTTTCCACTTGGCTGATTCTGCTTTTGAAAGCATTCTTCTCCTTATTGGCTTTTTGAACCTCTTTTGCCAATTGATTTAGCCTATTTTTCAAGGTGTTATTTTCTTCAACATTTTTTTGGGTCTCCTTTATCAAGGTATTGATCTGTTTTTCATGCTTTTCTTGCATCTCTGTCATTTCTCTTCCCAATTTTTCATCCTTTCCTGTCTAACTTGATTTTCAAAATCCTTTTTGATCTCTTCTATGGCCTGAGTCCATTGGATATCTATTTCAGATGTTTGGGATACAGAGGCCTTGACTCCTATGATTTTACCTGATGGTAAGCATTGGTCTTCTTTGTCAGAGAGGAATGGCAGAATGATCTGTTCTCCAAGAATGTAACCTTCTATGGTCTTATTTTTTTTCCCCTTTCTGGGCATTTTCCCAGACAGTTACTTGACTTCTGAGATTCCTGTCCACCCGTGCCTAGATCTGCCCAGCTATTCCTTGGGGTCTGAGATTCAAATGCTGCTCCGTAGCCTCAGGGCTTTTGGAGGCCACCCGGCTGCTCTTCAGGGAAAGATTAAATCTGGTTCACAGGTGGGGGCAGGGCTGCCTCCCAGGCTCAGTTCCCTCATGGGTTTTATGGAGAGACCTTCTGTAATGGAGCTGCTGCTGAGCTCCTGCCTGCTTGGGGAGCCTCTGGCCTCCCGCTGCCTCTGCTGCTGCCTCCTGAAGGTGCCCGAGTCATGGAGACACCCCGCTCCCCTCTCAACCTATCCAGATGTCTCTCTCCCTGACCTGTGCGTCTGTGGGTGGAAGGACCTTCGTGGCTGCTGGAGATTCCATCCCTGAAGCCTGATTGGATCTGCTCCCTCCTCTCAGTGCCATGAGGCTGGGGCAGGCCTGGGCCCCACTCCCATTCGATGGGTGATGGACCTTTGGGGTTGGTTTTTCAGGGCTGTCTGGAACGGAAATCTCTTTCACCCTGTTGCGGTGTGGCTCCACTGTTCCAGAATTTGTTGGGAGTTCTTTTTGTAGATAATTATGGGGTGTGGGTTCAGAGTTAGCATGTGTGAGTGTTTCTACTCCACCATCTTGTCTCCACCCCTGGGCAACCAAATTTTGACAAAATTTTTCAAAAACCCTCATGACTAACAGTGTCAAAGACCTTGGTCAGATCTACAAACTTTTTGTACAGACCTCTGTTCTACTCCTGGCATTTCTCCTGTCAAGCAGCATACACAATATTTATTGTTCCTCAGTGCTTTCTGAAGCCACACTGGCTCTCAGATATATGATCATCTTCCAGGTGAAGGATTAGCTTCTTAAGGAGGACTCTAGCAAGAATTTTACCAGCAGAATTCTTGGGAGAGAAGAAGTATTAGACTGACTACCAAACTGAAGGTCTACAGAGCCTTTGGGCTGACCTCGTTTTTGCATGCTTGTGAAACAAGGGCAGTCTACCAGCGTCATGCTAGGAAACTGAATTGCTTCCATTTGAACTGTCTTAGGAAGATTCTGAGTATTACCTGGCAGGATAAAGTTGTAGACGCTGAAAGTCCTTGCTGAAGTTGAACCACCAACTATTCAAATTGTACTTCATAGAGCACAGCTCCAGTGGGCCGGCCACGTTGCTAAAATGTAAAATGTATACTTGCCAAAAAGACTATTTTATGGAGAACTCACATTGGGAAGGCAATCACATGGAGGACAGAAGAAGCAATACAAGGACACTCTTAGGGTCTCTCTCAAGAATTTTGGATTTGACTGTGTAATGTGGGAGATACTGGCATAGGATCACTCAGCATGGTATGCCCATATGAGGAAGGATGTTATGCTCTATGAGCAAAGCAAAATGAGACAGAACAAAGTAAACATAGGATGCACAAATTTGGAGTACCCAGCCAATGTGTGGTAGAGCAGTCTGAGCTCATATTGGTCTGATTAGCCACGATCAGACACACTCAAACTTTACTTTATCATGGTGATGTCATTTTGGTCCTCTTCAAAGAAGAACAACAACCAACCAATCAATATACATGTATATGTACACACATACATGCACACACACACTCACATATACATATATATATATATGTGAATATGTGATATCAGTTGTGTCTAACTCTTTGTGACCCCATTTGTGGTTTTCTTGGCAAAGATAATGGAACAGTTTTCCATTTTCTTCTCCTCCTTAGATATCTTTAACAGAGGCTTGAAGATCACTTATTCAAATGATAACAAGGACTTCTTCCCTGTATGGATGAGACATTTTTTCTGAATTCCCTCTCATCTCTTAACTCCAGCTCAATTGGCATCAGGTCAGAATGGGAGAAAGAAAGTGTATTTGGCTAGGTGTCAGGAAGACCTGGGTTCAGATCCTATCTCTAGCATTAATTTTGTAAACCTAGACAAGTCATTCATCTGCTGTGCCTCAGACAACTTCCTAGGACTTCTCAAATAAGTCCCAGTGAAGATGAGATCTGCAGTAAGAGAGAAAGTTCCTAAACTACAAATATTTTTATAGATTACCAAACAGAATAATTTAATTTCCCAGTTGTCCCTCTCTTTGAATACTTGAATAAATAATTATTAAAACTAACACTTTCCACAATTTTAAAGTAAAGTACTCTGGAGGCTAGGGACTTCATTTGAGTCATTCTATCAGAACAGGGACTAATACAAACCAATTAGTAAGTTACCATACCCTTTCCATAGATACTAACAGGATTAGTTCAAAGTAATTTGCTTTTCTTCCAGTTTCACGACCAGATGGTTAGTGAGAATAAGATTTCATGGAGGAAACATCCATTTGGAGGGGAAAAAGTGATTCTCAATGGTTGTACTTTCCCAAGTGAATCCTATATTACTTGAGCAGGTTTTTTTTTTTTGTTTGTTTTATTTCTGGTTGAAAGAATGACTTCTGCCAGCGTTTAGTTGTAAGCACTGCATGATTTATTTGCCTTTAATTTGAGGTGGATAAAAGGTTTCAAGATAAGATGATCAGAAGCTTTTTGGGTGAAAAGAAAAGATACACAAAGATACACTTCAAATGCATTTAGTCTGAAAGATGGAGAAATATTTACATTTAAATAGTAGTAGTAGATACTGTGTTTACACAGTACATAAGAGTAAAAAACACAATTTCCAGTACCCTGACAACAATAGTACAATACACAAATCACATTAGAAATGACTGAAAGAGCAAGACAAAAAGAGTTTTAATTTCTCTTAATCAAATATTAGGATATCTAACCTTGGACTAGAGTCTTCAATATTCACTGAATTCACATTGACTTCATGGATTGATAATGCATTTTTTTTTGTTTTAGTATAATCAAGTGTCTCTGATTAAATACTGTGATTAAAGAAGATCTTCCTCACACACTAATGGGCCTGGGAAGATTTATATGAAGATGAAGCACTGGTTCTCAAATGTTGTGATGCCCACTGCCTCTGAAAAAAATGTATAAATCCCCTGAGGTGAAGTTTTACTTTGGGGCTTAGTTTTTGGAAGATGTGTGCCAGATGATATTCTACGAAGATGCTAAACAGCACCCCAGTTTTGAAAACTCGGATGTTGGTGCTTCTCTCTCAGGTAGCTATGTATGTATGGTCTGACAGTTATCTGTCTGTTGATTTGTGATGTATGCATTACTTACTTTTAGACATTTGGAAGCTCTGTCTGTTGATTTTGATTTCTTTGTATTTTCTCTGAAATTCAGGGTGTTGACTTTTTCCCCTGAGTGAATGATATATGTGCTTGATTAAAGTGATTGTTGACCCCCTCAAAAGTTGCCTTTCCTTTTAGAAAAGCAGATCAAAGAATGTGTGATAGCAGCTCCCTCCATGTTGTGTATGATGGGGTACTTTCTGTTATCCTTCCCCTCTCACTTCTTTAAAACAAAACAAACAAACAAACAAAGAAAAAAAACCCTTGCCTTTTTTCAGCACAGATGTCAGTGGGAATATGTTGCACACATCTGAAGTTTGAAGACTGTTCACACAACATAACTTTTCCTATTGCTTACTTGCCTTCCGTTCAGATTTCTGCATTCCACTGTTTATGACCAAATGATTTCCCTTTACTTCCATATACAGTCAAGTGTGTGGCAATAAAATGTAATGAGGGAAAAACCTGGTACTTAAGAATGAGGAGAAAGCTTACATTCACCTACTAATTGCAAGCATATTAGCTTTGCTTATAATCAGGCACAAAGAGAAACTATAGTTGGTTCCCTGAACCTCAGGTTTTTCGTTTGTTTTCGTTTTTTTTACGCTCCTGTTCTGTTCCTTCATAACAATTATATCTCTTACATTTATTACTTTTCTGAGTGAAATCAACATATGTCTTTATTTTTTCCTCTCCTATGGATTATCTTTCACTCCATTTCCTTGTCTTCCACAACCTAAGTTCAGAACAATAAATTTCTACATAGTTCTTTTTAATATAGCCATGAAAAAGTGCTTCAAAATTTGTACAAAGGTTACGAGGAGATTTTAGTTACGGTTTAAGTCAAATTATTTCCTATAGCTCTGGAAAGGTAATCATCTCTTTTGTAAACTTTCACAGGACTATGAGTGCTAGATTGGTTTTATAAGCCATACTCAGTGATAATCTCCAACTCACTGTGATCCTCATATAAGGTTAGAAATCAGAGTAAGAGTAATAAGCCATGAAATGAAGGTAGAGATAGGGGTATGAAGTAAGTATTTGATCTGGGAAATGAAAATGATTCTTTAGGACATCAATGTTTATCATCTATACAGCCTTGAAAAATGTTCAGGAAATCTCTCACTCCATAAAATATTTCTTCACTTGCTCCTACATTTGCATTAATTTCATACCTAAGCAGATAGCAACTGGATTTCAAGGATACAGGAGCATAGAAATCCCAGAATTGTCTGAACTACAAGTACTGATTATAAATCAACCACTGCTATCTTTCTCCTTGATGTCGTGACTGGGGGAGAATAAATTTCACTCTCCTTTTGTTCACATTGCCACATAGAAGACCACTTACTTACCTGAATGTTACACTGAAGAGAGTTAGAGTTCTGCCAAAAATTATTTAAACATTTTCTTGCCCAGAAATCTTACTTCCAAGTGTTTGGGATCATAGAATCAAAGATCAAGAACTGGAAAGAATTGATCCACTCTCTCCCAATTTCTAAGGGAATTAAATCTTAAAGAAATTCAGTGATTTGGCTGAGTTATGCAGAGAGAAAGAGGTAAAGTTACAATTTAAAATCAGGTCCTGCATATGATTCTAAATTCATCAATCTTTTCACTGTACTACACAGCTGCCATAAACACTTATATACCACAATGCATTGTAACACTTTCACATGAGGATCAGCAGATGTTTCAAATGGTAATCTGAATCACCCTCTATAACCTTTGGTAGAAGAAAACAATTTCATTGACAGATAAGTAGACCTCTACAACATTCCTGAATTTCTGTAGTCAGTATGTCAACTTCTATCTAAGCTTGGTAAAAAATTATGTAAAATATAATGTTCTCCTTGTTAGATTTTTCCTTAATTCTACACTGTTGAAATAGTCTAAAATTTAAATTTCAGAGCAAATCTCTCTTTTCCTGGTAATCATATCCAAAATGGAAACATTGTGGAGGAACAAACATTTGTATTGCTGAGGCAGTGGAGATAGCCAAATGTATTTCTGCCATGACTTTGACAGACCCCTGCCACTCACAGGTTCGACGGTGGTAGCATTTTTGAAAAAAAAAAGTGTATAGGTAGGATAAAACAAACATTCTCCAAAACTCTGGAAAATTCTACTGGCAGTTAACTCAAGTCCATGTAGACAATAGGGAAAAATGACTTTCTGTTGCTATAAAATAACCTACAAGTCCCCGTCAGAAGATTTTATATGGCATATGCGCACACACACACACACACACACACACACACACACGCACACACATCTACATGCACATACCATATTTTGCAGTTACTAAGTACTTTGTAGAATAGAGGATCTGACCATGAAAGCCACCTTGGTGGCATCTGACTTGACATTTGTAAAAAATTCTATTTAAATACTGCTTGAAGTTCAAAGGCAGCTTCTACAATGCATTATCTTTGGAAAGCATTAGTTATAATTTCAGATTTGCTAGTTTTCCCACTGGAAAATATGACATTGTCTTTTCAATTTATGTGACAACCTTCTGAAAGTACTTTCCCTAAAGAACCGTGAAAAAAAAAGAAACCCACCACAATTTAGTACTATTATGCATTAACATATGCAGGAAAAACAAATAAAGGATAGATCCATATTACCTGTCTGATATAGTTATAAATAGGGAAAATAACTTAGTTTGAGGTACTCCAACTCAGGTCTATATACATGAAAACTAGATAACTTCAATATAATTTGAATAGTCAACTACTCAGAAGCCCATATTCCCTTAATATCTAGCTGACAAGTTACCTGGTTCTTAACTCCTGCATATAAGTCAAACAAAGACTTATCCTCATTTTAACCATAACTTTTTGAGGTTTCTGTGGAGTTTTGTGATAACTGTCACTCAACAACTAGAATTTTATTTTGAAAAAGAAAGATGCCACATCTTCTGTACCAGTTTACTTTATCACAAATGGGAATACCTATTTTGCTTTATTTTGCCTTTTTTGAGGGGGGTGTATTTATTTTTTTAATGTGAAGGGATTTATAAAATGAGACTGCCTTCAAATTTGCTTCTCATAGAATTCAATTGTTTCCCATCACATTGTACCTAGAGGATATTCGACAAAGTAGTGTATTTGGTTATTGCATTCCAGCTCTAAACCTGGAAATGTGTTTTGACATAGTAGCTCATAAAGTTATGATAATGGAATGGGTCAGGGGAAGGAGACAAAGGATGAGGAAATAAAAGACACAGAGAATAGTCTTCTTAGAGATAAGAAAATTCAAATCTATATTATATCTTCTCCTTTATTTTATTCTCCCTTTCCTCCCACATTTCCCCTCACTTTCTCCCCCTCCTTCCTTCTCTTTTTCTCCCTTCCCTTTCCTTCTCTTCCTTTTTCTTCCCTTCCCTCCTCTTTTCCTTTCCTTTCCTTTCAATTTCTTCTTCTTCTTCTTCTTCTTCTTCTTCTTCTTCTTCTTCTTCTTCTTCTTCTCTCTTTCTCTGTATCTCTCTGTCTCTGTCTGTCTCTCCCTTTCTCTTTGTCTCTTCCTCTCTTTGACTTCCTCTCTTTGACTTTAGAATCTTTCCCATTCTTCTGAGCTATCTGCTAAGGCAAGCACCTTGAATTCTCTGAGGGATAACTACTCCAGGTTAAAGGTACTGTGTTAATCTAAAGGACACATTGGCTCAAAAGAAAACAGACAAATAGTGAAATAGAGTGTGATAAAATCAAGTCAACAAGCATTATGTGCCAACCAACGTACTAAGTTCTGGGGATGCGAAGAAAAGCAGAAACGTAATTCTAGTCCTTAAGGAATATATATTGTAATGGAGAAGATTGCATGAAAATAAATGTCTACATAAAAGATTTATACAAGTGCAACATGTTTTGCCTTTGTCCCAACATTCTCAGGGCCTGGTCTATTACATATCTCCTCCTATCCACCCAAACTTCCCTACCTCCTTCTTTCATTCCCTGAAGTTATTTGCAAATTTCTCTTCTATGACATTTTGTTGTCACCAATTGTGTTACTTTGAGGTATCAGTGACTAGCATCCCAATTTTATTTGACATTTCAATATCAGACTACCTTAGCATGATTACACATATAATCTATATATAGAGAGAGGAATATATGTAAGCAATACAGTAAACAAGCAATGACCAAGGCCACCCACAACCCTATAAGCCTTTATGTGTTTTCTAATAGCATCCTCTGAACAAATCACATACGTATTCTGGACACACAAATCTGCTGGACTCCTTGAATCTACTCCTCTCCATAGTCCATTTAACTTAAATAGGTGGGTCTGGAATCAGGAGGATCTAAATTTCAATCTAACCTCAAATACTATCTTTGAGACCTTGGGCAAATTACTCAACCTCTGTCTGCCTCAGTTTCCTCAACAATAAAATAGAGAAAATAATGAAATTAACTTTCAGAGTCGTTCTGAGGATTAAATAAGATGCAATTTATAATGTGTTTAGCACTAGGTCTCATACAAAGTAGATGCTTATTAGATGCTTCTTTCCTCTCCTTTCCTTCCTTCAACTCAATTCTGCACTAGGGTCTATTGTGCATTGTCAAAATTCACTTTCTTAAGTGGAGAGTTAGACAGCTGGAATTTTAAGGCCAACAGAGATATGGATCATACTTTTAACCATCCCAAGGTAGCAGGTCTATGCTTCTATTAAATTCGTAGAACTTCTTTACATCTACTGGAGGTGCAACAAATGGAAAACACTTCCTTATAAGCTATGAATGGACTATTCCCAGTTTTCCCTGACTTTAATAAATAGGTCATTGAAAGTGTTAGTCACTTAAAGTTTACATTCTTTTCAATTCTTGGATAAGACCACTCTAAATATGAGAAGGGGATAAAATCTTAAAACAAGGGCTTATCTTGCTTTTTGGGACCATGGGCCCTTTTGATAATCTAGAGAAGTCTATGGTAACCCTATAACACTTTGGAGAATATTATATTAAAGTATGCAAGACAAAGTGGATAGGAAAATAATTATAGTGAAATACAGTAATTACCCTATTATTTTAAAGGTTTTTAAACCTCAGGTGAAGAATCACTTCCTTAAAAATAATTTATATCAGTTTCCCAGGAGACGCATTTGACCAAACATTCCCTGGCCAATCTAGTCACTACATTTAAATATGTGTATCTTTTCCTCCTAATATAAGCTAGTATAAAGTACTATGGGATTCTTGTACATTAGGAGAGTTGGCAAAGTCAGGGATGGTAGATAAGGTTGAAGGATTTTGAAGGGGGAAAATATAATGAGAGATCTGTATTTTCATTGTTGTGTTGTTTTTATTTTGTTTTGTTTCTCTGGGAGTAAGGGAAAAAACAACAACAACAATGTCCAGTTCTAGGCACCATTATGTAAAAGAAAAATTGACAACATGATAGGAGTTGAAAACAGGGTAATAAAATCATTCAAGTTGCATAAATAACACTATTGAGGATGGGTAAATGTATTCATCACAGCATTTGACTGAAGGAGATAGAAAGAGTGTGATAAGACTTTGGTACATTTTTAATAAAAGAACATTTCTGCTTACAGTTGATATTTATATATCTTCGGTATTGGAACCAATAGTGAATGGAGGTAACCAGCTCCAATTCAGCATTTTGCTTTTTGAAGAAAGCATATTTCCCAATGTAAATAAATGACTTGAAAGAAATAGTCAAAAGATTTTCTCATAGCATGGATGAAGGTGGAAAGGTGACTAAATGGGAAGAAATATTCATTTTCAAGTCATCACCTCCTGTCCTACACCATATTCCCACAGGATTGATTTGATCTAATCTCAATACAGACATTTCAGTCTATTTTCAGCTACAGTCATGAAGAATAGAAAGGAAGACAGATGATGGCTTGGTTAATAAGCTTAAACTGGAAATAGCAGAAGAACATGAGTATTATCAGGAAAGGACACCATAAGAAAGGACTTGAAACAGAAGAGGAATATCAATGACTGAATCAAAATAAGTAGGTTTTATTAATGGACTCAAATGAATAAAATCTTTCAATAAGTGTAAGCTGCTTCAGATTCTAATTTTTATTCAAAACAAAAATTAGAAGGGGCAAATATACTGGTCAGAGCTTTTTTAGGAGTTATTATAGATTTGAACATTGTCAATAGAAGGGCATTAGTTGAAAAACTTATGCATCAAATATGAAAGGATGCCAGTAATTTTGCATACGTAGTATAAATTTTTAGAAGATTTTAAGCTATTTTTGTTATCCAAGTTTATATGTATGTCTACATATATATGTACACAAAAATATATATATACACACATAGATATACTCATAGATACATGTTTGTATGTGATATAAACACACATATATATGCAACACGAAGGTGAATACATACATATATTATATCTATTTGTTATCCATATTTTCATCTACTAGATAAATATATTGGGCCACCTAGGTGGTGTAATTGATAGAGGACTAACCCTAGAGTCAGGAGGACTTGAGTTTAAATCTGGCCTTAGACCCTTACTAGGTGTGTGACCCTGGGCAAGTCACTCAGTCCTGTTTGTGTCAATTCCTCATTTCTAAAATGAGCTGGAGAAGAAAAGAGCAAACCACTCCAGTATCTTTGCTAAGACAATCCCCAGGGGTTTTATAGAGAGTTGGATACAACTAAACTCAACAACAACATATACAAAAAATATTAAATATTTTCAATATATACGCATATACATATATAAGATGTTTGATATATTTAAATATATGTATTGGATATATTTCAACCTTGATGACCGAACTAAAATAGCATTAATTCTGAAGCATATTGAAGGGAGATTGACAGTTTCTCCTTCCTTGACTAAGTAGAATGGATTGAATAATTCTCTTCAACTTCAAAGAATATATTCAGCTAAATTTTAGCAAAAAGTAGACTCAAAATCAATCATGACTTTGTCTTCCAGTATCCAATTAATGTTTGAATAATCTTGGTGTAAATGTTTCCCCTTCAGTAAGTAGCAGTTGTGTATTCTTCTATACATAAAATCAGTATGCTATAGGAAAAATAGAAAAAGAATCAAAAGATTTGGGCTTAATCTTGAATTGACCACTTGGTACCTTATGTAATCTCAGACAGGTCACTTCAATTCTCTATGACAATTCTCTCTTCTAAACAATAAAAGGATTGTACAGAGTGATCTCTAGTTTCCTTTAGTTTTAAAACCTATAATCAGAAGTATTTGAATACAGTGATAAGAGTAGTAGTTCTGGAGTAAATGGATGAGGGCTCAAATTCTCCCTCTGACCTTCACAGCCTATGTGAAATTGATTGGTACTTAATTCTGTGAGCCTCAGTTTCTTTATATTTAATTCAGGAAGTTGGAATAAACTATATCTGCAGACCTTTCCAGGTCCTAAGATTACTATAAATAAATTTATGGGATCTGTAATTTTTTTTATTGTAAAAAATGATAATAAATTTCTTGATATACTGCCATGAGTAAGTTAAAATTCAATGTACTTAAGATAATAAAGTCTTTGATATGTTAGTTGGGAGTATAGAATAAGAAGTGATAAAAATAAAAGTATATGTTTAATACCAATAAAGAAAGCAGAAATTAACTGTTGAGTTTGGAGGAGGAATTAGTCACAGGGTGCTGAACATGGGAGGCCTCAGGAATTGAAGCAAAGAGAATACCTAGACAAGTATAGAGGTGAGAAGAGGGAATTTTAGGTAGGGGTAATACATGAGTAAATTCAGAATCAGGAATATACATTTAAATTCTGTAGAGTAGAGAAATGAAATAGTTGATGCCCAGACCTTACTTCTAGTGAATTATACATGAAAAGAAGTGTTTTGATCACAATGAAAAGCAAATGTCATCATTCATACAATTTCTTTACTGCAATCCTTTTTTTCCCTCAAATTACAAATATCCCTTTCCTCCCTGCCCTGTCACAGGCATATTACAGACACACCTGCACATCCACAGACACTCTATAGTTTCTGTATTCAAGACATCTTTGTTCAAAGACATAGAACCTATATTCAAAGGAAAGAGCAGTCAGTGATTGAAGAAGGTCAAAGATAGAGGATTCATATTATGGTTTTGTTCATGATTGAAATGGAAGTGACAGATGGCTTCTTGTTCAGTTGTTTCCGACTTGTCATGACCCCATTTGGGATTTTCTTGGGGCAAAGATACAGGAATGGTTAGCCGTTTCCTTTTCCATATCTAAAGATGAGAAATTGAGATAAACAGGGTTAAGTGACTTACCCAGAGTCACATACCTAATAAGGGTCAGAGGCTGAATTTGAACTCATCAAGATGAGTCTACCTGGCTCCATGTCTAGTGCTCTATCTTTCCTACCACCTAAGTGCCATGTATTATGGTGCCCTGAGTAGGGTGGTATTCAAAAGAAAACCAGAAAACTAAATCATCATAGATCAATGGAGGAATTGATAATGTCTAGCATTATGTGAATATGTAAGCATTTTATTATATAGGTCCTGGTTCTGATTGTGAAGACTTTGATATACCAGACATATCAATGATCCTGATTCTGAAAAGAGGTAGATTTTGGAAAACATTTAATGATATCATCAGAATCCGGGACTTTATCATGCACTTTTAATGTTTCAACTGATTTCACTCTTAGACCTCCCTGTGAACAACTCTTGGGAGACAGCTACTCAGTTTATAATTTTAGATCTTTGGGTATGAATCAGAGTGAAATTTATTGACTCATGTAAGCATTAAAATTAATGGATCTAGCCAAAATTTACATGGTACTTTATGGCTTATAAAGTTTTTTATATAAATGATCTCATTAGATCCTCTTAAATCTATGAGGTGGGTGTTATTTATATCCATATTTTGAAGATACAAAAACTAATACTGAGAGAAGGATAAATGACTGGTGTAGAATCATATATTTAGTGTTTGAGGTAGTATTCAAACATATTTTCTAACTCTTTTCTAGACTTATTCACTAAATCATCTATCTGTTGAATCGCAGTTACAACACCCTAAGAAAATGGATGAATGAGCTTATTTTTACTAAAATGAATAGTTTCCCCTGTGTAAAATAGAAATGATAACATTGATCCTATATACTAAATAGGACTGCTTTGAAGGGGAGATACTTTATAAAACAATAACTTTATTATCATTAATTTATAGACCAAAAATATAATTTGATTACATTTTGAGTTGATCGGATTTTCCCAGTCATGAAGGGAAGAAAGTATCTCCCTAATGCTGTTATTGTGCAATTATCTTGTATTATAATTATTTTTATGTATTATCTTCCTACTAGTCTAGACGTTCAATATGTTCAGAGACTTTTTCCAATTTAAATCGTATAACTTGTCCTGGATCTAACACAATTTTCTTTGTAAATCACATAAAAAAAACCAACTAGTTGGCAAGGTTGAAATAATTAATCTCCTTCCCTGAATAAGTGATTTTTTTTTGAGTTTGGTTATTTCCCTTCCCTCTCCTTTATAATCTCTAGGCATCAATGGAGTTACCTCAAATTTTTGGAATTAAAACTCGAAATGCATAATTGCTTATTATCAATTAGATATTTTCCTGTAGTTTTCAAAACATTTTTTTTTATTCACAAGGATTTGTGAATTTACAAACAATGCTTTGGTCATCAATTCCCAGTAAGTCTCTGAGTTCAATAGCATGTTTTCTTATTTCCATTTTATTTGTAACTCTTTTGTTTGTGGGGCCACTACATGGTTGAACTGATTTACCTTAGGACCCTCTCAAAATAATCTATATGGACCATTTTTGCTCTAGCTTGGTTCATCCCTAGAAACAATAGAATCTGGCTTATGCCCCACAGAATGCATATTTGATTTGTGATATCCACACCCTATGTTCCCTCTGTTAGTATTATAATCTGTTTTATGTCTTAGGTCCATGTTAAGCATTAAACTGAAAAGACATCAGGCATAGGGCCATATTTTATTTAATCTGACCACAAAAAGAAGAGACAGGACATTCTTTAGCACTCAGAAAGAGCTTTTGGAGATGTTTTTCAGGACACCAGCAAACAGCCCTATTCTCTGATGCCTCAATTTTATTTTATTTTTTTCACAATGGACATGACTTATAGTGACTTAGAAAAGATAAGCATGATTTATTCTACAATAAATTATTTCAAGATAATATTCCACAATATATGAGTCTAAGTTTCACTGTGACAATTTTAATTAAACCCTTATAGTGCAAGTTGTGGGTTTTATCAGATCCGAGTGAGACTACCCATCTTTGTCTCCTCACTCAGCTTTTCTTCAAGTCTGGAATTCCTTTCTTCTCTTCTTTTGTTATAATGGAAACTGTCTTTCAGGTGCCAATCAACAGTGAGTTCCTTAGAGTTTACACAGAAGTTTGGATCTTTCTCCCCAGTTAATGTCTAAGGCCATCTATGAGTCATTCGTTGTATTTTATGACTTTACAGATAATTTCCTCATGTAAGACATTATATATCTCATCTTTATGCCATTACAATGGTTGTCATCCATACCTGCTTTGCTCTCCTTCCTGATGTCCATGTCTTGGATTTCCTGTTTCCTTCAATAGTCAGTTCAAGTACCAGTTCTACAGTAAACCTTTTTCTGCCCTACTAGCCTCCACAGATTCTAATGCTGATCCTCTCCGCCAATGCTATTTTATGTCTTTTTTTCATGGAATACACACACACACACACACACACACACACACACTCACACACAGAGACACACAACTTTGCAAGCTAATCTTACTTTCCTTCTCAGAATGTAACCTCTTGAAGACTAGAACTGCTCTACTTTTATTTTGAATTCTCAGAATGTAACACAGTACCTGGTAAATGCCATATGTTAAGTAAATGCTTACTGATTCATTGGTATGGGTTTAGAGTGAAGAGCATTTCATTTCTAGTAGTTAGTGGTATCCAAGTGATTTATTTGCAATGTTTATTTGGACAAAGAATAAGATGTTTCTAACAGATGTGGGAAGATGAGTCAAATAGAATATCTGGAATATGGGATTAACAGGAAATCTATTCCCATTTTTGGGGGGTGCAGGGAATGACTAAAGCCATTTTAAATTATTATGTTAGCGCTTTTCTCTTTGGAAATTTAGATGATCAAACACACACATGCACACACACACACAAACTGTCAAGGTATAACAGAATATTTCCAAATATACATAATAAATTAGATTCTACACCTAACTCTCTAGATCAAATAGACACTAAGGAACAGCATACCTAGTTCTTTAAAATATATTGTTTCCAGATCAGTATTGCCACAGAACAACAAAAAATATATATATATTAAAAATTTCTAGCAAATGTGATATAATTTCCAGGAAAATTGGCTGTCAGTATACTTGCTCAGTATACATGTGTTATAGTTTCCCTGAGAAGGGAGAAGTTTATTTTGTCTATTGTAGATAATGTATTTTCTTTATTAACCATAAGAAAAGTTTAATTTGAAGTTCTTTTCCCTTGCTACCTGCAGTGCTCCCTCTGTTCTTCAGAAATGCACTTTGTGATAGAAAAAAAAATCTATTAGGAATACAAAATAATCCAAAAAAATTATTTTTTAAGATTAGTCTAAATAAAAAAATCAAGAAAAATAAGATAACCTGCATAATTCAACTTTATAAATCTCTCCATTACATATTATCTTCTCCCCTATACCTATGCATTGGAAAGAGGAATTTCTCCCACTTCTCCATGCATCCAGTTCCTACAATGACTTCTTCCACCTCTCTCTCTCTCTGTCACACACACACACACACACACACACACACACACACACACACACTCACCAGTATGCAATATATTTTTAATAATTAAACTGTCTGGGGAAAAATAGTATGTGCTCCCTTTCAAGTTTAATTGACATTTGTAAGACATCCTTAAGTCTCAAAAATCAAGAAAAAATGAATCAAGCCCAAAATTATACAGATTGCCAATTTTTGAGGTATAAGTACCCACGTTAAACAATTGGTTTACATAACATGATATGGCATTCTATTTATATCACAAACACATATTTAAAAAATTTTAATGCATTGCAAAGTCAATAAAAATATATACACATTTCCTTGGAGTTCAGGGCTATTTGCTAAATCTCAACTGAAAGATGATTGATTTAAGGAAATTAGAATTCAATACAGATGGGAAAAGATGCTAGAGATGATTCCTACCAATTTGTATAAAAATCTTCAAGGCTTCTTCTCTTCAATCTTTGAGGAAAATATATTCTGATCTGGCAACTGATGGTGCCTAATTTTGGCAAATTTGACCTTCTCATCCTAACATACTTCAGGAATACAGAAATTACATAGGATTTGAGAGCAATTGGGAGATTGATAGTTGGAAATTTGGAAGATCATTGCTGTTAGACTCTAGAACTAAAGCAGTGTGTCTGATCACATACTTTTGAGACATATTTCAGGCTGGATAATTTGCAGATGATGTTTCACCATTTGCAAGGAAAACTCGAGACTGAGACTCTGTATTTACTTTCTTTACATTTGCTTCCTTTCCCTATCCTCTGGTCTGGGGAAAGTGTTCATTAAAAATTTTTCTCACTTTTCTTTCTGTGAACATTTATTTATTTATTTATTATTACCTAATAAGGTAGAAATTGCAATTAACACTGTTAATTTCTTATATACTCATAATCTTTGTAGATCACTGGGAATACAGTTAGGAAGAAAACAATGAGAACTTTATCCCAGGAAGAAGTTAAGGGAAGGAGAGATTTAAAACTGCCCTAGTTTTTTTTTTTTTTTCAAAGTACTATCTTTGGCTGAGGGCTGTAGGAGAGAATTAGTGATTCAGAATTAGAACTTCTCTGTGCAGAGAGAACACATACTTGGATTCTCCCAGAAAATGTCAGGATTGAATGGAACTGCTGATACTATCAGGGCTGACAGTGATTTAGCTTCTGTACTATCCTTCAGAGAATAATTTGAGAGGGAAACAACTTTGAGAGCTGAAGTATAGCAGGGGAAATCACCCAGCATACAAAATACAAGTACTTGTAAGAGTGAAACAGGACACTGACATCCTTATCATCCATATGTCAAAACCATGCCACATGACTGGAAGACAAGCCTAGACAAGCATGCTAGAATTGTTTTTAAAAATCCATATATTTTAGCATCTTGTCCTCAATATGGTGACATTCACATATCTACATAAAGAGGTTTGTAGTTTGTGTTATGAGAATCTCTGACTCAGACATCAGACACTTAGAAACTCTGAGTCCTGTGTATTATCAGGAAGAAGAGAAGATGAATAAGAATGATCATTCAATTACAAAAAATGAGAAGAAAATTTACTATATTTTATAATTTGGTGATTTTATCTGTCAAAAGTTTGTGCTGTTATTCTGAGTTGAAATGCTTCTTTTAGAATATATTATATTATTTTCAATTTATGAAACCTTTTTCAGTTTTAGGGTATATATGTGTGTGTGTATATATATAAATATATATATGTATGCATATATATGTGTACGTAGATATATATACAGACAGAGGTCTGAGGGTCAATGAAATATTTAGGGACGATATCTAGAACAAACAAAATTAAGAGGTGAGAGAGAAATGTTCTAGGAGAAGGGGCAGGTGAGAGGTAGAATGTGGCAAACTATCCCACATAAAAGAGGCAAAGAAAACCTTTTAAAGTGGAGGGGAAAAGAAGTGAAACAAAAAGGTCTGAGTGAACTTTACTCTTGTCAGATTTGTCTTAAGGAAGGAGTAACATACATTCAGTTGGTTATGTAAATCTTTCTTACCCTACAGGAAAGGAATGGGGGTGGGGATAGGAAAAGGGGCTGATGATAGAAAGAAGGGCAGATTGTAGAAGGGGTGATCAGAAACAAAATCTTTTGAGGAAGTATGGTGTCAAAGGAGAAAATGGAATACAGAAGGGGATAGAGGATGGAGGGAAATATAGTCTTTCACAACATAACTGTTATGAAAGTCTTTTGCATGACTACACATGTATAACATATGAAATTGCTAGCCATCTCCATGAGGTCATGTGGGGAAGGAGAAAGGAGAAAATTTAGAACTTGGTTTTCAAAACAAATGTTAAAAATTGTTTTTACATGCAACTGGAAAATAAAGTATAAAGGCAGTGAGGTATAGATATCTTGTTTTTCCTACAGGAAAATTAAAAGGGAAGGAGACAAAAGGAGTA
The DNA here is from genome assembly GCA_028658325.1 of Potorous gilbertii. Classification (NCBI taxonomy): domain Eukaryota; kingdom Metazoa; phylum Chordata; class Mammalia; order Diprotodontia; family Potoroidae; genus Potorous; species Potorous gilbertii. Next base: position 129,908,205 of record CM053771.1, on the reverse strand, counting down.
GGGTGGGGAGAGAAGAGAGGGCAGATTGGGGGAAGAGCCAATCAAAATTCATGCCACCTTGGGGTGGGGGAGGACAGAGATGGGGAGAAAATGTGGAGCCCATAGTCTTGTGTAAGTGAATGTTGAAAACCAAAAATAAAGTAATTTTTAAAAACAGCTTATATTTAGAGCCATATCCTCTCTTGCTGTCCATTAGTTTATACCTCTTTTCACGATTTAAAGAGATGTTGTTAATATACCCAAGGTAAGTCATCCTAAACAATGGTTTTATTGTTTCTGAGCAAAGTTCAAAAATTTTCTAGTTCTAAAGCCACTACTACCTTTGTTATCAAAGTTCTCAACAACAAGATTATGTTGAGGCATAATGTAGGCACTTGCCTACACAGACTATGATAAAGGGTGTTATCATCTCTCACTAATTTTTGACTTTATTTAATCTGCATAGCAGACCAAAGTGGAAATTATATGAAATTTGAGAAGTTTGATGCATTTATGACAACTTTTACTCATGGTGAAATAATGTCAAAATAGGTCATTTTTCTACTGTTATTAAAAATGTGATAACAATGTATGAAAATTTGTAATTAAAACTGCTTGTTTCCCTAAAATGTAGAATTTGCATGATTTATTAAGAGGTTTTTGGACTGATTCTGATTGAAGATGTGATCATTGCAAAATGTTGTTGAGCCAATGATCTATGAAGTCAGAAACCTATGGGAGTGACATCTGCAAACTACTACAGGTGAACTTTTGTGTCAAACAAAGGTGGAAAAGGAGACTTTTATCATGATATGAGGTAGGATTCTCCTGACCTAATTTCTGCAATGTAGCATTTAATCTTGATTGGAAATTTTTTTTCCCTTTGGGTAAAATTCTAAGCATAGCTGTGACATTCCATAGAAATTGAATACATTGTATGATTACACACACACACACACACACACACACACACACACACACACAGATGTTTACATAGAATTTTAAGTTTATGAAATAAAGCACTCAATTTCATAACCTAGTAGAATAAGAATGCTGATTGAATGTGAAACTGCAAATCTATTATGTGCAATTTGCTATTTCTTTTAAATATATGATAACATTTTCATGCAAATTTCTTTTTTCTCCTTTTTTTCCTCCCTCCTTTCCACACTAGAAATGGCTACTATTAGACCACTAGATGCCAATAGGAATATATATATATATATATATATATATATATATATATATATTTCTATGTTCCATATATATTAATATGTTTCCACCTCTATATATCAGTTCTTTCTCTGTATGTAACATCTTCCTTCATAGGTCATTTGTAGTTAATTTAGTTATATATAATGGTCAAAATCATTTGGTTAATGAAAGCTCTTCATAAAACATTATTGGTGTTATTGTATATGACATTCTCTTGGTTCTTCTCATTTTGCTCTTCATTATTTACTGCAAGTTTATCCATTTTCTTTTCTGAAATCAATGAGCACATCATTTCTCATAGTACAATAATATTCCATCATGTTCATATACTACAAATTATTCATCCATTCCTCAATTGGTAATTATATCTGCAATTTCCTCTTCTTTGACACCACAAAGAAAATTGCTATAAATATTTTAGAACATGTAAGTTCTTTTCCTTTTTCCCTAATCCATCTCTGTAAGTAGACTTAGCAATGGTATTACTGGGTCCCATATGATTCTTCCATAGAACTGACACTAAGTTAGGGTAGCATTTTTCCTTTCAGCAATTGTGCCCTTCTTTCCTTTTAAGTCAAATTTCTATAATCATTGCAGGTGATAAGTAGATTAAATCTTTATTTCATAGGATAATGCATCTCAGTTACTATAATACCATAGAGATATGTAAAATCTATGCTATTCAACATGAAATTATATTAATTTTTACATTTTAAACTACTAAATAAATGAATATTTAGGCTCATTTTTATACAGTAAGGTTCTTGGAATATTTCAGAGTGCTATGGGAACAATTAAATAATATTTCAGCAATTTGTGGGACTAAGGTATAAATCCTTTATTTAGCAAGGTTAAATCAGAAACATTTTCTGTTGAGGAAGAGAATTTTAGTACAATCATTTATCTTAGAAAAGAATATTTATGGTCTATGTTGTGACATCCAATGTTACTTAGGTTTATTATCCTTTTGTTGTAAGTGACTACATAAGCATCTCTGAGGTAAATGTAGCTGTGTGGCCATTAAACTTAGACAAAGAATTCTCCTATTTTATAGTGTTGTTAGTAAAATGACATACTTAGTACAATGGGCACCTAATAAGTTAATACCTGGGGTGAAGATTTGTTAAGAAAATAACAAGACCATTTGAATATATACTAAATTGTATTAAGATCTGCTTTTTAAAGGCTTATAGTGGAAATACCTGGAGAAAACTGTTGGTGACTAGTGCTTCTGTGAAGAACCATCTTCAGAGCTGCCTTCAACAGAGAGCCACTCCATGATAAGTGGCTGAGACATCTGACAGCAGAAGCTCAATTAAACATTAAATTGACATTGGGAGGGGGTTATTAGGATACAGAGTCACTTGATTATTTTAATTCTTGGAAGAGTAATCAAAGGGGATTTCCTCCAATGAAGTTTTGTCACCCTTGAAACTCACTTAAGGGAGTTCCTCTCTGGTGTTTCTCATTGCACATAGAGGACTTTCCTTTGTGCATCTTAGAAATCCATAAAAGCCCCTAAGTCTCCTGTGGATCAAAGGGGATACTGTGACAATAATTTTGCTACCCCAATCAAATTCATCAGCATTTCTTCAATTCATTGTGATTTTATGGGTATAGGTAATTATATTAGTAGATTAAGCAGAACAGGATTAATTTTAAGTTAGTTATGTTGGAAAATGCAGTTAGAATCAGTTGTGATCAATTCATCATGTGCTGATGATTATATAAGTTGTATTTGATTCATTAGATAAATATTGTATCATTTAAGCAATTAATAAATATTTATTAATCCCCCCACCCTTGCCAGTCTAACTACACTCTGCTTGAAATAAGATTGTTTACTACAAATAATACCTCTGAAGCCTATGAATTACTGCTGTCCACTTGTGATCTTTACTTCAAACACAAAACTTCCTTGGACAAAACTTTCTAAGATACTGTTCGTCAAAACATGGCTTTTATGACTTGTGGAAGGCCTTTGATATTGCTGAAAGGGTGACCTTTGGAAAGTCCCTACTGAGATGTCTTTGAGTTGATGGGCTGTGGAAGGTGTCATGACCTGTAAAGGTCTGTTGACAAAGTGGTTATGATTGATGAACATTTTGCTTAGCCAGTCATAAGAATTCCCCACTTCTGGAGTGGACCAATCAGTAAATTGTAACTCTTCCTTCTATGTTTAGTATTCTCCCTAGTGAATAAAAATAGCTAGCATGCAAGGGCATGAGTCCTTGATTGTGAAGGAATATCTTGGACCCAATAAATTAGGGAACTCCAATATTCCTAACAAATTAGATATGCTAAAAATTCTGAGTGACTTTTGTTACAGATTGGAATTTTGCACCCTCCTCTCAAATAAAATCAATGGAACTTGGAAACAGATAGACCATTGCCGTAAAAAAAGAGTGAGGAGTCAGAGATTATTAGCTGGAGTTCCTGGAAGAATGGTGGTACCTGTTATAGTCATAGAGAAATTAGAAAAAATAAAGGGGTTGGGGGAAATAGAGATATTTCATCGAGATTTTAAAAAAACCAAAACACATAGGATGCCCAGTTTGAGGTGCCCTATAGGCAATTGGTGATGTGAGACTGTAGGTCAGCAAATTACTCAACTCTAGACAGAATGGAAAATCATCTGTGGAGAGATGGGAAGATGATTACCAAGTAAGGTAGTAACAAAGGAGAGAGCCGAAGAATGACTGTTTGGAGAAACTGATAATGGACATGGATGGGATGAATGTCTTTTTTTTTTAAATTATTGTTATTATTTTCTTATTTGTTTTCAGTGTTCTACAATCACTTCCGTATAACTTAGATTTCCCCCCCTCCCTCCCCCGCTTCCTCCCTGAGTCAGCATACAATTTTATATAGCTTCTACATATACATTCCCATTAAATACATTTTCATCTTGGTCATGTTGCATAGAAGAATTAAAATGAATGGGAAAAATCATAAATCAAACCAAAATGTAATACAAAAGAAAATGATCTGCTACATTCTGTGATTGAATTCCATGGTTCTTTCTGTGGATGTAGAAGTCATTTTTCCTTAAGAAACCATTGGGAATATTTTAAGTCCTTGCTTTGCAATGAAGTTCTAAGTCTACCAGAAAAAATACTCATATGCTATGGTTGTTGCTGTATATAAAGTTCTCCTGGTTCTGTTCCTTTCACTCATTATCAGTTCACATAAGTCTTTCCTGGCCTCTCTGAAGTTTTCCCATTCATCATTTCTTACATCACAATAGTAATCCACTGTATTCATATGCCACAAATTCTTCAGTCATTTTCCAATTGATGAGCATCCCCTTGATTTACAGGTTTTGGCCACCACAAAGAGTGCTTCTATAAATATTTTTGTACATATGGGACCCTTTCCCATTTTTATGATCTCTTGAGAATACAGTTCTAGAAGCAATATTGCTGGATCAAAGGGTATGTATATTTTTGCAGCCATTAGGGCATGGTTCCAAACTGCCCTCCAGAATGATTGGATCAACTCACAGCTTCACCAACAATGAATTGGTGTTCCAGCTCTCCCACACACTCTCCAACATTTATGATCTTTCTGTTATGTCATGTTAGTCAATCTGGTAGATATGATGTGGTACCTCAGAGTTGTTTTGATTTTCATCTCTCTAATCAATAGCGATTTAGAGCATTTTTTCATATGACTATAGATAGTTTTGATTTCTTCCTCTGAAAACTGCCTGTTCATATCCTTTGACCACTTATCAGTTTAGGGGATGAAGGTTCTTTAAACAAAAAAACAGAGAAGTCATTAGAAATGTAAGAGCAGAAATATTAAAAACAGTGCTACAAAAACCTAAAGTATGGAGAAAGGTGCAATCTACATTGTTAAAGACTGAAAATAGTTTAATAAAAGTGAAAATTAAGAGGAGGTCATTATCCTTGGTAATTTAAGAGGTCAACTTCTTTGAATAAACAGACTTCAGAGTTTTAGAAGATTACAACAGGAAAAACAAAGTGGAGACACTGATTATAGAAAGCTTTTACAAGAAATTTAGTCATGAAAATGAGAAGAGATCTATAGATAGAGATGACAGGTGGAAGGATCAGTAGGTAAATGAGGGCTGGTGTTATTGCTCTGCATGTTTTATTTTTAGTCTTGATTAACTATGGACAAATCTGTAGGCACTAAAGAAGAAACCAGCAGAAATTAAGAGATCTGAATAGCAGGGGGAAAAATACAGAGACACATTTAGGATGACAGCCCCCGTGGATTTACTTATGTTTTGGCAATTTCAGAATTTCTATATCTATCCTTAATCTTTCTCTTAAATTCATCCCAAAATTGGCCAGAAATCTTTTAGATATGTTGTTTCCAAATTTGAAACCATAATTTTTTCCATCTAAATGGACCACTCATTCCAATCTCTCTGTGTTAAAGGCATTGCCATCGTTAATATTGTTTTGTATCTTTCCTTCCTTTCCTGGCCAATACCTATACAAAGTTTGGACCACTCATTGCTTCCATCTTTTCTCTTCCCCCTCGATTGCAGTCTGGATTTCTAAATCATTACTCAAGTATGTTTTTCCAGGACACCAATGATTTAAAAAAAAAGTCTTACCTTTCTTTTCCCCAACCCTCATTTTTCTTGAATTCTTTGTATCATTTGACATTGTTGACCACCACATGAATTTCTGATTCAGACCACTATTTGATGAATTTTCTAAGTCATATGTGCTCATGTCACATATGCCATGTGTGTTAATGTCATTTCTGGCTCCACTCCTGACTTTCTACACTTTTTTACTTGTGGTCTAGCGGCCTTTTTTTCATTTTGAGTACTTATCTCTTCTTAGACACATACACACACACACGCACTCAGATCCCTTTTATGTATTATTTTACTCTATTAGAAAATAAACTCCTTATGGGTGAAGTCTATGGTTTTTTCTTTTATTTGAATTCACAGCACTTAGCACAATGTTTGACATGTAAGTGCTTAATAAATATTCCATCTTTCTATCTGAATGAATACTTGTCAATCTATTTTTATGAACCTCTTAATACTAAGAGTGAATACCCCTGTAATAGTAAGCAGTCCGACATATACAGGCGGGATACTATCATACGTTCTTTGATCTGCTTCTCTAAAAGGAAAGTCAACTTTTGAGGAGTTAGCAATCACTTTATTCAACACATATATTGTTCACCTACTTCAGGGGAGTCAGTACCCTGAACTTCAGAGAAAACACAAAGAAATCAAAGATTAACAGACATGACTTCCTCTGACCATAGATCACAAATCAGTAGACAGGTCCAACTGTCTGACCATTGTAACCAGAGAGGGAAGCAAGAACATCTACGTTTTCAAAAGCTGAGGGGGTGCTTAGTTGCTTCCCAGAGGATTATCTGGCATACAAACTTTCTTCCAAAAACTAAACCCCCAAGTATAAAAGCACCTCAGAGTCTTTATACATTTTTTTTTTTTTAGAATCAGAGGGCTTCATATCCCTTGAGAGTCAGTGCCTCATTAACAAAAGACTTGGGCCTTCCTACAAATCTTCCCAAGTCCAACCTTGTTTGGACATTTTGTTTTGAAATGAGGAAGGTGGAGCTGGGTGCTCACCCCCCAAATATTGACCCCAAAAGAATGATGTATTCTGCATATGTAAAGTTCATGATGTGTTTATTTTGTGGGAATTATACTGTATTTACTTAAGAAATGTTAATACCTATTCTGATTCATGTTGCCTATATTATAGGTATGAAAGACCTTAGGGTGGAACATAATGTTAATTAGTTCTTCTCCACCCACTAATAGGCCTCAAGTATCTTTTGTTAATTTTCTAATGAGGCAGTGGTTCTCCAGGGCTTGAGTCCTTCTCCCCACAGTGCTGTTGCATGCACTCTCAGGAGCAGGCTCTAACAAACCAAGTCCCAGCCTTAAGAATGCTCCTGCCCCCACTTTCAATTCCTGAGGGGTGGCTGGGCAACAAAATCATCAGGGTTGGTCCATGCGGGTACATTGAGTTTCCCCCCACCAACCATGGACAACTTCTTATCCTGTCCTTTGGTGGGTTCTGCTGCTACAGGAGTTGTTTTATGGTATTACTTAAACATATTCAGAGGCATCTGGGGAGAGCTCATGCTAGTTGTTAACTTTTCTTCATCTTGGCTCTACTCTTGGGATCTTTTTTTCTTCACTTTTTATTGGTTCAATGGACTATAGGATCTTGATTTAGAACCAGAAGGATCTTAAAGTTCATCAGGTCCATTTTCCTTTGTTTTATAAATGAGGAAACTGAGGTTCAGATAGATTAAATGACTGCCAAAGGTCAGTGATAGCAAGTGACAGAGCTAGAATTTGAACTCACATTGCCTGATTTCAGATCCACTATTTTTTCTGAGATGTGGTCTTCCATAGAAAATGTCCTTTCCAAGTTTGTTTGTTCTTCCTCATTCATTCATGTTTGTGTCAAGGCTGTCTTCATTGCATGGATGGACTGATGTCATAGAATTTTATACAGAGGAGAATCTGGGCATATGAGTTCTCAGTTGCTTTTTTACAAAAATAAAATGACATCATAAGAGTATAGAAGTATATGAACTTTGGAACCTCACTTTCTTTGATGTACCTTGAAATATTAGTGACACTTCTCAGAATATATTTAAAATAGTGCAGTATTAGAAGTTCTTCCTAATTTCATTTTTAACGATCGTTATTATCTTTCAGTAGTACATTATATATTTACTGAGTTCAAACATTGCACTTCTGCTATTACTGTTGATCTGAATGGATTCTCTCACGTGATAGTATGAGGTTTAAAGAACTCTTTTAGTCTGAGAGATTGAATCATATTCACATTTAGTTTGCTTGTATAGTATAAGCTTTATTGAAGGACACAAGAAAACAAAAAGAAATTAGCTGTCTTTAAATAAGTTGTTTGTATCTCCAAGCAGTCATGTTTGCAACAGGGGTGTGATGGCCAGTTGTGGGAGACTCCTCAACATAGAAATGGATTTATGTTAGAATTGAGAGCTCTGTGTCCACATTAGGAGTGGTGATGGTGGTGGTGCTTTGTGACTTCAACAAGTTCTCTTGGCAGAGGATTATATACAGAGGCAACTTGTCTTGATCTCAGCCTTGATTAGGTGATGTAGGTTGGTACAGAATGTTTTCTCCACCCTAGGGTCATATGACAAACATATCTCCTGGCTTGGGTGATGTATATAGCTCCTGGGAAATTATAATGGTTCAGTGGGAGTCTACTATCACAACAGCTAGAAATTCTGGCAGATTTAGTCCGTTTTGTGTTTATTCATCTTTCAGTTTTACTTTAGAGTAACCTTGAGATAGGTCAACTTATCTGGGTCTCCTATCAAACCCTGTGGGGACTTGTTTTCTCTTTTGCTTCTTCCATTTTTGCAAAGTGATCTCTTTGTTCTCTTCCTTTTTCTTTTCCTCTCCCATCTTCCCTCTCCTCTTTCTCTTTCTCCTCTTTTCTCATTTGTATATTACTAGTACTACTGCTGCTGCTGCTGTGACTACCACTACTAACTAGATAATATTTACTCCTGGTGACGTAGTTGCTGTTATTATCAATTTTGCCAGTAAGGAAGCTCAGGCAGACAGAACTTACATGACTTTTCCAGGGTCACACAACTGAACTGGTAAATATCTGAGGCTTCATTTGAACTCAGGTCTTCCAAAGTCCAGGTTTGGTGCTCTGTAAACTGTGCTACACTAGGTACCTCCACTGTTCCTCTGAACTCATTTTGTGTGGTTTCCACTTCCTTTTTTCATAGAAGGAGAGGGAATGTTTCATGACCGAAGCATTTTTATGGACTCTTTTAGCCTCTTCCTTATAGTGATTATTTTATATCACAATAATTTTTTCTTTAATTTTATACTTTTCAGAGTCAACAACTTGGTAAACAGGTTGGGTTGGAGCTGTTGTAATTGCATATTATGCCTTTTCATTTTTATCCTTTCTTTTAATTTGAAGTTGGCTTTAAGTTTTGTCTTAAAGAGTTAATGATCTGATTGTATACATAATTCTGAAATGAGTGCTGTATTGTTAATCAATCATTTATTTCCTGTTTAAAATTTTTGGTGGTGGTATTGGATGGTGTAGATGCCTTATATCTTGTACATTCAGTGAAGAAGTCTTTGACCCTATCCCCTAGCTACTTCTTAAACAGACCTATTCAATTAATGGGTTTTACCTCACCCTAAGTGAGTACATCAATAGACCTTGGCCTAAAGGGGCCAAAGTGTACTAGTGCATCCTGGGTCATCTCTAATCATCTTGATGAATATCTGGTCACTGGATTCAGATGGTTCTGAAGAAGTGAGACTGATGACTTGCGCAGCCCTCCCTCCCTCAAAACAAAGTCAAGTGCAAGTTATGTCATCATTTCTCTGATGGTATAGTCTTCTGCAGCAATGAAGGATGAACACAACAACCCAGGTCCAACAATGGATGGGAAAGATCCTCCTTAATCACATTATTCAGGGGCATCATACTTCTTGGTATAAACAAAAACAGCACAAGATCCTACTTTGCTTGCCTCTCCCAAGAATCATTCCTGGTTCCTTTTCTCTCTATATTCATCTCAGTAACTTCATCTGCTTCCATGCCACTTACAGTATGTGGAGATGTAGTCCATTTTTAGCCCTAGTTTCACTCCTTAGCTTGGTATCACATTATAACTGATTATTCAACATTTATACTTGAACAGCCTGTGGGGATCTCAAATCCAATACATTTATATGTTCAAAGCAGAACTCATTATTTTGCCACTTCAATTCATCTATTCTAAAAATATCTGTTTTGTTGTTATTGCTGCTTCCAATAACTATTTTATTTTACTGTTGGAAACACAGCATCTTCCTCAAATCTCCCCTGTCCTTCAAACCACTCCAATAAGCAAACAATTGCAAATTATTAATTATTCCTCCATATCATATCAAATATCACATCACTCTCTGCTCACATAGTCACTATTTCAGGTTAGTTACCTACAAGCTTTCGCCTATACTATTCTAATTGAATATCTGTTTTCTAAAATTTTTTCCTTTCTAATATTCTCCATGAACTTTCAAAAATAAGTCTAATCATGACATACACATACCACACTTCCTAAAGTTAAAAACAATAGAAAACAAAACAAAAACTTTAAGTGACTCCTTATGCAATTCCAAGAATACTGCATATAAATCCCCTCTCTTGGTTCAGTTTCTTTTCCCCCTCTTTAGTATTTCACTTGATGGTCTTATCATCTTTCATGAGTTATATTATCATCACTATGCTAATAGTTTTCAGATCTATTTATCCATGCTTACACTTTCTACTAATCTCTGATCTTGTGTCATCAACCGTCTGTTGAACATCTTCAACAAGATGTCCTATAAAGATTTTGAATTAAATATGTCTAAAACTGAACTCTTCATCTTTTCTCCCAAACTCATGCCCCTTCCTAACTTCTCTACAACTGTTGAAGGTACAACTGTTCTCCTAGTCATCTCAAAACCTAAGTGTCATTCTCAACTCTTCACTTTTTCTTACCCTCACCCATATCCAATGTGTTGCCATGTTCTGTCAATTTCACCTCTGTAGCATCCACTTGCGTATGCCCCTTTTCTCTTTGACTGCCCTTAACCTTCAGGCCTTCATCACTAGACACTTAGATTAATACACTGCCTCACTGGTTAATCTCCCCACCAAAAGTCTTTCAGCACACCAGTTCACCATCCATTTAGCTGTCAAAATGTTCATCGTTAAATGTAGATCTTATGATGACACTCCCTCTCCCCAAATCTAGTGGCTTTCTTTCCACGACAAGATCAAATTAAAAAGAAATGGCTTGATCTATATTCAGAGCCCTTCATTAAGTTCTCTTCCCAAATTTTGAGTATTCTTGCTCTATATCTCTCCATATACTCTTTGATCCAGTGTACCTATCCCTTTGATCTTTGTCATATATGGCACTCTATCTCCCAACTTGGGACATTTTTACCAGTTACCCCAAAGTCCTGGAATGCTCTCCCTCATAAATGCCTCCTGTATTCTCTGGCTTTAAGTTCCAGCTAAAATCTCATATTCTATAAGAAGCCTTTCCCAATCATGCTTGTTTCTTGTGCCTTTTTTTCTGTTGATTATTTCCAATTTAAAGTGTACGTAGTTTGAACAAAATGATATCCACATTGTCTCCCCCATTAGACTATGTACTCCTTATGAACAAGGACTGTTTTTAGCCATGCTGTCAAATGGTTTCAATGAGGAAGAACATGGCACCAAGGTCAACTACTACATTGATAGTAAATTCTTCAACTTTAAAAGACTGCATACCAAGAACAAAGTAGAGGGTCTTGATTATTTGGTACATGATTATTTCTTTGCAGATGATCATGTACTCAATGCAGCCTCTGAAGCTGAGATGAAACAAAGTATGGATCAATTCTCTCCTTCTTGTGGTAGTTTTAACTTAACAATTAGCACCAAGAAAACACAAGTACTTCATCAGCCACCACCACACCATCCATATATGAGACCATCAGTTACAGGAAATAGAGTTTTGAATGCTGCAGATAAGTTCACTTACCTTGATAGACTACATTCCAGGGATGTACACACTGATAGTGAGGGTGACACATGCATTGCCAGAGCTAGCTCAGTGTTTTGGAGGTTCTTAAGGAAAGTATAGAAGAGAAGAGGTACTGGACTGATTATAAAACTGAAGGTCTACAGAGCTGTGGTGTTGATCTTATTGTTGTATGCCTGTGAAACTTGGTCAGTACACGAGCACTATGCCAAGAAAACTGAATCTTTTTTATTTGAACTGACTTAGGAAAACTCTGAAAATCATCTGAAAGGATAATGTCCCAGACACTGAAGTCCCCCCGGAACTAAATTGCCAACCATTCACACTCTGCTTCAGATAGCATAACGCCAATGGGCTGGCCATGCTGTTCAGACGTAAAATGTATGCTTGCCTAAAGATTGTTTTATGAAGGACTCACATAGAGCAAACGTCCACATGGTGTTCGGAAGAAATGATACAAGGACACTCAAAGTCTCACTTAAGAACTTTGGAGTGGATTGTGTGACATGGGAGACACTGGCACAGAACTGCTCAGTGGGGAATACCTACATCAGAGAAGTTATTGTCTTCTCTGAACAAAGCAGAACTGAAAGACTTCAAAGGAAACTCAGACTATGCAAACTTAGATTATCCACTCAAAATGTTCATATGGATTATTTGTGCCCATCCTGTGATAGATCATTCTGAGTTTATATTGGTCTGATCAGCCACAGTTAGACACATTGAAAACTGACTCTAGCATAGTGATGTCATCTTAGTCCTTTCCAAGAACGCATGACAACAATCATGTATTCCCAACACTTAGCAAGTGCCTATGCCATAACAGCTGCTTCATATGTTTTAAGATACACTATCCAGTCATGTCAATAGGACCAGTTGACATTTTCTTGAACACAGGATTTCATCTGTACCTCTATGGTCATGTGCAAGTTTTCCTCCATATGAAAGTCATATTTTCTTCTCAGCTCTGTTTATATGTTTAGACTCTCTCTCTCTCATCTCTCTTTGTTTCTCTCAGTCTGTGTATTCCTGTCTCTGTCTCTTCCTCTCTTCCAATCAATAGAAGATTCAGGACTCTGTTCTGAGCCGTGCTATTCTTTTGGTAAAGGGTAGGGAAATAATAGGAGGTGTTTTTCTGTTTGTTATAATTTTATTAGTAGGTGCATTGTGCTGTCTCTTGAAATCTTGTCTAGTTATCAGGTAACTAAATGATTATACAAGGTAAGTAACCTCAATGACAGGGGATAGAGTGGATCCATTTCATATTACCTTGATAGACTGCACAGTGGGTAGAGTGTTGGTCCTGGAGTCAGGAAGACTCCTTAAGTTCAAATGTGACCTCAGACACTCACGAGGTATGTGATCCCGGAGAAGTTGCTTAGTACTGTTTGCCTCAGTTTCCTCATCTGTAAAATGAGCTGGAGAAGGAAATGGCAGAATACTTCATTATGTCTGACAAGAAAATTCCAAAAGAAGTCACAGAGTTGGAAAATGACTAAAAATAAAAAAACCCTCAATGGCAGGCCTATCAAAGTATAAAAGCAGAGGGCCTAAAAACTTTGTAAAATTTTATGTATATGTTTTAAATTTAATTCAAAAATGATTGCCCATTTCTCCTTTTTTTTCCTCTACACATTTGCTCATTTTGTTACTTATACATGTAGTGGCCCTCAACTCATTTCTGCTTGCTTTAATCCTGCCCATTAGTTAAGCCGCATTTCAGATACCAAGTATGAGCAAATAAACCTAGCTCACAAACCCATCAAATAAACCCAGACTTACAAGTTGAAGAAAATTGGACGTGAGTAGCTGAGCTTTGAGCTAAAAAGTAAACCCAATAACCATTTCCCTGTAATTTTACCATTTACCTCAAGATTCCATATATAACTTCTATGGAAATTTCCGTCAACATGGTTACCAAATATTTTATGTATAAAAGAAGACAACCTTATTTGTTATCACTAATTTTCTAATGAGCTTTTGTTTGTAAGTTCATGAAATCATGAGATATGTTAATATCATGAAAAAATGAAATACTTTTTGATCCTTAATAAATTTATTATACTTGCTTTAATGGCTCTGGCATAACAAAAATGCAACAGTAAATTGTTTCTTCTCTTGTCTTTTGTTTGTTTGTTTTAGAAAATTTTCTAAACAAAAAGTTTTTACCACAGCTTTTAAACTGTGCCAGGTCCTCTACTTTGCTTTATTTGACTATCTCTTTTTGTTGGTTTGTCTGAAAAGCAAGGCAGATACATGGTGAAACATTTTTCCAATGATATATGGCCAAGTTTGTAAGGGATATTACAAATGAAATGCATGATGGAAGAAAACAGGACTAATCATATGATGAGAATGGGGAAAAGTAGATGGTGAGAGTGTTCCACAGATAACCATGAAATGTCAATAGACTTGTAAGAATGTCCTCAACATGTGAACATATTCTCTATAGAGGCTCTATAGAAGAGTAAGTGCATCAATTTTGAATTACGTTCGAAGAATTAGTAAACTACCAATACTCTTTGTCCCAACAATGCCACTATTTGGTCTATTTATAAAGATAATTAAGGGAAAATAAAAAAGAGCCTATATGTTCTAAAATGTTTACAGCAATTCTCTTTGTGATGACAAAGAACTAAAAACTCCTAGGTTGCCCATCAATTTGGGGAATGACTGAGTAAATTGTGGCATATGACCATAATGGAATACTACTATCTATAAAAAATGATGAGCTAAAGGATTTTAAAAAAATTATGGCATGAATGGCATGAAATAATGAAGAAGAAAATGAACAGAATAAAGACAATGTTGTTTTAACAAAGATTTTGAATAAATTAGTTATTTTGATTATTATAAATGTCCAAATTAATGATGGACTTATGAAGATTAATATTATCTGTATGCAGAGAAAAACTAAGAAATACAAGTATTACAGAATAATTTTACACATACACATGTGTGTATATATATATATATATATATATGTGTGTATGTGTGTGCATGATTTTATCTAATAGTAGCCATTTCTAAGGCAGGGGGAAGGAAGAAAAAATATATTTACATGATAGTTTTCTAGTATATTTGAAAAGGAAACCAAGCTTTACATAGATTTATGGTGTCATATGCAATCACCTTTTTTATTGTACTATGTCAAGGAAAATCTTGTTTTATTCCATAAATTAAAAATTAAGTTTGAGAAAAAAATTCATATGAATTAGGAGACTTCCTTTACACTCCTTTATTAGGAGATTCCTTTTGTACTTGGGAAAGAAAAAGAATAAGTGCATAAAATGCAAAATTATGGAGGGAGAATCCACATCAAGATCATCTTAGCTGCATAGAAGTGTTGAAGCATTTTATTTCAATCTGAACACTAAAATGGATTTTTTCCCTTGTTGTGTGAGTTCATTCAAATTCCAAGTTGCTCCCTTCAAAAATGAAACACAATGACCACATGGCTTAAAAAAAAATTCCCACACAGCATCAGACTGTATTAAAGAAGCTTCCTTTATCCTTATTCTCCTCTTTATTCACAATACAGGTGTGTGGATTTTTAAAGGCTTTGAGGGTATGTTTGGAAGTAGTGTCTTTAAATATATATTGGCTTTCTTGTTCTGAGAGTAGAAGAAAATAGAGAGTTATTTAAAAACCTCTTGGTAATTGTTCTGTGTTAGTTTCTTTTTATTTTGTTTCATTGGACATGGGAAATACTAGGATCTTCAAGCAGAAGAGAAAAGAGACAAAGTGGGAAGGGCTTATGGGAAAGGCCAGACATTTTGTTTTTGTCATATTGAATTGTATATGATAGGGAGACATTTAAGAAGAGATGTCTGGAAGACAAATAGAGATAAGGGACTAGACAGAGGTAAAGAGGTCAGAAACAAGAGAGTTGTATTTGGCAGTCATCTATGTAAAGACAAGGAAACGAGAGCTCTCTCTCACTGAAAGAGAGTGAGAGGGAAGAAATCTGAGAGTGTGGAAAATAAAAATTGCCAGAGGAACCCCCAAAAGAGGCTTTGGGGTATTCTGATTAAGCAAATAATAATTCAGTCAGCTATTTCTTACCTTTGTGAGTTGAGGAGAGCACTGAGCAATCAGGCCACTGTACATCCTCTCTTTCCTTCCCCATATTAGCCTTTAGCAAAAGTGGGAATTAGGTAAGATTTATTTTCAGGTACATGCTATCTTTTCTTTTAAGTACTGTTCTTTCAAAACCCCCACTATTTTAGAATCAGAGATTCTGAACTGGAGGGACCTTAGAGGTCATCTAGTCCAACCCTCTTCTTTTTCAAAGGAGAAGACTGAGACCAAGAAAGATTAAGCAGTTTGCCAAAGGTCACATGCATAAAAATAAGGAGAGTTAAACTTCTTTTCACTACCATATAATGCTTCTTATAGTGCCTCATTAGGTTGTGAAAACCTACAAGCTTCTAATCAACCCTGATTCCTTTTCCAAGCTTTAGAGCAATCCTTTTTTACTCTAATCCACTTTTCAAGATTAAGAAAAATGACAAATCTGAAAAATATGGAGTTCATTGACCAACTTCAAATTTTTTCTTGGTATTAACAAGCTGGGTCTTGAGAAAGTACAAGTTAATAACAGAGGAGTAAAGATTTCTGAAGCTTAGCTTTATTGTGCAGGATGTGTATTAATAATAACCATTTAACTTAGAGAAGCAGCAGTGCTTTAAAAAACAAAACTAAACAACAACAACTAAAAAAAAACCAAGAACTGTCCTTCAAGCCAGAAACCCTGGGGAAAAGTCATACCTCCAATGTGTACTTGCAATTTGACCATGAATAAGTCATTTACCATATCAAGGCTCTAGGTAACTCTGTAAGATTATAAATTGCAGGGGGAGAAAAATGAAGATGGGCATGCAAAAGAAGTTTCCCCAAGGAAAGGCAGTGTTCTCTAGTGGGTAGAACAATAGACTAAGAGTTAGGAAGATCTGAGTTCATATATATCCTATATATTTACTAATTTGTCTTCTCTCTGCAATGTCCCAGTTCTATCTCCATTTTAGTAGAAAATGTTGATTTCTCACAGCCAAGATGGTGGAGTAAAAGGATGGCCTTTCTTGAACTCTCCCCTCAAACTCTTTCAAATACCATAAAAAAATGATTCTAAATAAACTCTAGAGTAGCAGAACCTACAAGATGGCAGGGTGATACAAATTTTAAGCCCAAAACACCCTGGAGAGTTGACGGAAAAGTTCTGTTGCACCAGTCTGAAAGAACTGTGGAGCATGGGCTGTAAATTAGCACTGAAGGGGCAAGAGTAGGCCTCAAGTGACTGAATCACTGGCAGCGATGGTAGTTTTTCACAATTCTCAACCTATGAAAACCAAAGACAACTTGGAAGGTCAGGAGGAAAGGTTTGTGGGACCTGGGTGAGAGAAGAGTTCAATTATTCCCAACCCCAAGATGGAGAGAAGATCTTAATCAGGTCCTAGTCCAGGGGTGGTAGAGGCTGTAGTTTCAGCAGTGGTGGCAGCAGTGATAACACCAACAGCAGCAGCAGCAGTGACTGCTTCCAGAGCTCTAAGTCCATAGATGATGGGAGGACTGAGCAGCTGAATGGTGTGGGATATCAGAGATCTCTTTGCTAGTGCTGAGGTGGGATTCTCTAGCTTTGCCCTTGAATGGTTCTGAGTCACAGTCTTGGGTAGTGGTCCTGGGGTGAGGAGGAGCACTGGTGCGGTATAGCTTATGGAGGCAGTGGAAAGTGAATCTTCCTCATAGTTCCAAGGCAGAAAAGAATGCTTGTTGTCATTCACAGACCAGAGGACAAGCCACAAGCCAGGAGAGGAATAAACACCTCTTTTTTGATCATACTATGTAAGAATAACTGAAAATTTACAAGTCTCTAGAATTATATCTGAAAACAGATGCACAAAACCCTGAAGCTTGGAACATTACATTTTCCCTCCCCAACACATACACACACACGCACACACACACACACACACACACACTGGTAGCAGCATCTTACCTTAACAATGAATTAAAAAGTTAAGGAATTGGCTAGAAAAATAAGCAAATAGCATCAAAACCTCAGATTATAGAACCTCATTTTGGTGAAAAAGAAGATCAAAACATACAACCAGAAGAAGGCAATGAAGTCAAAACACCTACAAGAAAAATATGAATTTGTCATAGGTCAGGAAAGAGGATTTTGAAAATCAACTAAGAAAAGTAGAGAAAAATTTAGGAAGAGAAATGAGAGTGATACAAAAAAATCACAAGTCAAAATAAGTGGAAAACAAGTAAAAAACTTGCTAAAGGAGACTCCCAAAAATACTGAAGAAAATAACATCTTAAAATAGACTAATCCAAACAGCAAAAATGGTCCAAAAAAGTCAATGAACAAAAGGATCCTTTAAAAAGCAGAATTGGACAAATGGAAAAGGAAATCCCAAAGTTCACTGAAGAAAATAATTCCTTAAAAATTACAGTGGAGCAAATAGAAGTTAACATCTCTGTGAAAAAATCAAGAATTTATAAAACAAAACAAAACAAAAATTAAAAGACAATATGAACTATGTCAGTGGATGAACAAGTGACCTACAAGATAGATCCTGAAAAGAGAATTTAAAAATTATTGAAATATCTGAAAGTCATGCTCAATAAAAGAATCTAGCCATCATCTTTCAAGAAATTATTAAAGAAAACTGTCCCGATTTTCTAGAAAAAGAGGGTAAAATAGAAATTGAAAGAATCCACTGATCACCTCCTGAAACAGTCCCCAAAGGAAAACTCCTAATTGTATTGTAGCCAAATTTCAGAGTTCCCAGGTAAAGGAGAAAATATTGGAATCAGTCAGAAAGAAATAATTCAAGTATTGGGGAAATACAATCAGGCTATCACAAGGATTAGCAGCTTATAAATTAAAGGATCAGAGGGATTAGAGTATGATATTATAGAAGTTAAAGGAGCTAGGATTAAAACCAAGAATCAATAACCCAACAAAATTTAGGCGAGAAAATGGGCATTTAATGAAATAGAAGACTTTCAAGCATTCTTGATTAAAAGACCATAGCAGAATAGAAAATTTGACTTTCAAATACAAGACTCAAGAGAAACATGAAAAAGTCAGTAGGAAAGAGGAATCAAAAGGGATTGATTAAAGCTGAACTGTTTACATTCCTATTTGGAAAGATATTTGTAACTCGTGAAACCTTTTTCAGTATTAGGGCAGTTATAGGGAATATACGTATAGACAGAGGGCATAGGGTGAGTTGAATGTGAAGGGATGATATCTAAAAAATAAAATTAAGGGGTGATGAAGGAATATACTGGGAAGAGAAAGGAAGAGGTAGAATGGGGTAAATCATCTTACATGAAAGAGGCAAAAACAAGATTTTACAGGGCAGGCGAAGATAGGGGAGGTGAGATGGCATGAGTGAACCTTACTCTTATAAGATTTGGCTTGAGGAGGGAATAATATGCACACTCAATTGGATATGGGAATCTATCTTACCCTACAGAAAAGTAGAGGGGAAGGGAATAAGAGAGGAGGGGATGATAGAAAGGAAGACAAATGGGGAAGGAGTAATCAGACAGAGATACTTTTTTAGGGTTTCAGGGACAAAGGAGATAATAGAATAAGTGGGGGGTGGAATAGGATGGAGGGAAATACGGTTAGTCTTTCACAGCATGACTATTAAGGAGATGTTCTGCATGACTACATATGTATGGCATATGTTGAATTGCTTGCCCTCTCAGTGACGATAGGTGGAGAGGGGAGAAGTGAGAAAATGTAGAAAACTCAGTTTCTAAAATGAATGTTAAAAATTTTTACATGCAACTGGAAAATAACATATACAGGGAATTGGGGGTAGAAATCTGTCTTGCCTACAGGAAAATAGAAGGAAAGGAGATAAGAGAAGTAGGGTGGGGTTGGGGGGGGAGAGGTGGTAGAAGGGAGAGTAGAGTGGGTAAAGTGACAATTAGAATACACATCATCTTGATGGTGGAGGGAGGAGATGGAGAAAAAATTTGGACCTCAAAATCTTGTGGAAGTGAATTATTAATTAATTAATTTATTTATTTATTAATAACAAAGAATAAATTAATAACAAAGAAACAATATAAAAAAAACAATTAAAAAAACTTTCACGGTAAGAGGAAGACATGATAAGCAAGACGACTTCAGAAAAACTGAAAGTCGTACATGAACTGATGCAGTGTGAAGTGAGTAGAAACAAAATAGTGCACAGTCAAAGCAATATTATAATATAAATGTATAAAGATGTTAACTCTGAGTGACTTAGCTATCCTTAGCAAAATAATGACCCAAGAAAATTCCAAAGGACTCATGATGAAAAATACTATTCACTTCCACAGAAAGAACTGATAAAGGTAAGGGCACATTATTTTTCACTTCATTTTTCTTCATGAAATTTTTTTGTGAGGAAAGAGAAGATCTGTATATTTTTTTCACAATATAACTAATGTGGGGAGTTGAAGTCCTTTCAGGTGCTAGATCTGTGAACAATGAAGGTATTTTGGAAATCAGTGTTAATGTTTTGGAATGAAAGGAGATGATAATTGTGAGAAGACCCATTAGGAAGTCAAACACACAATTTCCAGTATGGTGATAGTGAGGCTAAAAATGTTTTATTATTAAATAATGACTGACAGGTGGTGAAGTAATTTTCAAGGAAGTAGCTTTCATCTAATAATAAGGATACACTCTTGGTTACAAGGGTTTGGGAAGAGTGAAGTAGGAGACCAAGTTATCTATGTGACTTTTTTTTGGTATATTGTTAAGATACATAGCCTCAGGAATGAATAAGAATTTTGAGATAATTAGTGTGGGAAATGAGACAAAAAATCAACAGATGTAAGAGACAATTGTTTGGGAACCCTGAAGGATTCACTGAAGCTTGTATTTTCATTAGATTTTGATTTATTTCTGTATTCACAAAATCCCCCAGCATAGTTCTAGGGACATTTTAGTTTCTCAATAAATCTTGATGAAATGAAAAAAAAATCATAGGGACATACTTCCATAGTTTTATATGTTATGAGGTCCTAAGAGACCATATCATAGTTAAACAGATTAGAGAATCTCATTTGGAAGCTCTTGGATGGAAGAGAAAAAAAATGCAAACAATGTCAAATTATCATTCAAAAGAGTAGTCACAGGCAGAAATGGAAAGAAAAAATATTCCCTTTTAAGTGTAAAAAATTTGGATAAGACAACCAGTTATGACACAATAATTTTACCTCCATTAATCTACTTATTACCACAGATGTCTCTTTCAGAAATGAAGAATTTACATTTGTAATGTGAGACAAAAGTGAAGAAAACCTGATTTTAAATTTTGTCTCCTTTGTCATCTGTGGGCACAAATTACATGCGAAAAATATCTCTGTCCCTCAGTTTTCTCAAATGTAAAAAGAAGTTGTTGAGCTCAGTAGTCATTAGGGTCCCTTCCAACTCTCAATGTATGAGCCTATTACGTGATGGGACAGCTATGTGGCACAGTGAATGGAGAACCAGATTTGTAGTCAGGTTAGACCTGAGTTCTAATATAACCCCACAATTTCACCCAGAATAAGTCACTCAACTCTGTTTGCCTCAATTTCTCCATCTGCAAGATGAGTTTGAGATAAAAATAACAAACCACTCCAAGATCTTTGTCAAGAAAATCCTGGATGGGGTCATGAAGAGAAACAACTGAGTAACAACAATTATCCTTTCAGCCTGGTGTGCATTACTCTCAGATACTGACTTTTCTTTCTTTTTTCTTTTTTTTAATAAGCAAAGCTCTTAAGCAAAGGCATGACACATTTCTGGAAATAGCCTAGTTTCTGATTCTACTACACTGTTTGAAAGTATCATTTAGTCTTAGTTTGGCTCACTGATAAGACATGAACCATCCTTATATAACTTATATTGCTTAACATCATTTGAGATATTTGGAGATATTTAGAGTTATAAAAAATCAAACTACTTATGTAAATGTCTACAAGCTAGAGACTCAATTTAGATTACCTGTTAATATCTGAATACATAGTTATTGCTGTCAAATGCAAGGGGTAGTTGAGCCTTTCAAAGGTCACAAGGACATTTTTCATCTGAATCTTCCATTAAACATTTAAGGAAGGATTTTTCATATTTACTTGACTTTTAGGAGAGACCTTTATGCCAATGACTTTTCCAGTGTAAATACAGCATAGAATTATACAGACTTCTCTTATTTTATCCACACATGCATAATCAAATTGATGTTTCCACATCTTCCTTACTCTCACTGTCTAGCTATTTTTTTCTGGAATTTTCAGAGGTAGGCACAGAGGGTATAAGTGGCTAGATGATTACCTCTGAATGTGTTCCTCACTGAGTCTGTCTTTGTATTATAAGTCCAATGAAAACATATTTTGATAATCCAGGTGTGTTTTGTGTTAGAAATGCATTGTCAACTTTATAGACTGATTGTGAAATTTAGATGAGATATTGTACACCTAGAGCTGTGTAAGTATCTTCCTTATCATATAACTTTAAGCTACATAGTAGTGACTCCCCCCAAAATTTAGGTCTGATATTTCTTTGACTTTCTTGATTTAGATGACTAAAATTATCATTCATTTCTATCCCACACTAGACACCCACCAACATGATCATAAACCATACTTCATCAGAAGAATTAATGCACTTTCAAGATGTCAAACCCTCATATTTTCTTTTGTGATCACAACCCCTTTTCTGACTCATCCCATTCTCTCACTCCTGCTTAACTTCATTTTCATTCTTGTCTCTACTTCTAGTCTATTCGAAGGTGTTTTTCTTGTCCACCAATTTTCTCAATGATTTGCCTGATTCCTCAATGTATTGCTAGGTATTTCACTGAGCAACTCACTAGTGACCTCCATTCCTGTGACCATTAATATAATCACTTTGCAAACCACCAGCCTTTGGTAAACCTTTCCGTTTATCAAGTCTTTAATTAATTACCTATTTATAGCTTTTTAAGTACTGCTCTGAATCTTTTTTTCTATTCCCATTGCCTTTCAGTCTCTAAATCTCACCTTTAATGGGCATTCTCTTCACCTTTCCTACTTTTCCCCTTACAATATGATGTAATCTCCAAAGTAAACTGAACAACATGAGGCCATTAATGAAATTCATAAACTTCCTTCAGCTACATTGAGAAATGATTCTCATGGTTACTCACCCTCTTCAACCTTGTTGTTTAATAAGATATGTATTTTTCTTTCTTTCGTTTTTTATAAATTTATTTATTTAACTTTTTACATTCATTTTCACAAGATTTTGGGTTCCAAAATTTTCCCCCTATTTGTCCCCTCCCGCACCCCAATACACAGAGCATTCTAATTTCCCCTATCACCAATCTGCCCTCTCTTCTTTCATCGCTCCCTTCCCTTACCACATCTTCTCTTTTGTCCTGTAGGACCAGATAGCTTTCTATTCCCCATTACCTGTATTTCTTATTTCCTAGTAGCAAAAACAGTACTCAACAGTTGTTCCTAAAACTTTGAGTTCCAACTTCTCCCCATCCCTCCCTCCACACCCAGTCTCTTTGGGAAGGCACGCAATTCAATATAGGCCATATTTGTGTAGTTTTTCAAGTGACTTCCATAATAGTTGTGTTGTGTAAGACTAACTATATTTCCCTCCATCCTATCCTGCCACCCATTGTTGCTATTC
>CM053771.1:129859861-129884256 GCA_028658325.1 Potorous gilbertii | reverse complement strand
TCGTCAGAGACAAATGGAGGAATGATTTTCTCAAGGAAATAACCATCAATGGTCTTAGATTTTTTCCCTTTTCTGGGCATTTTCCCAGCCAGTTACTTGATTTCTAAGAGTCCTCTCTACCCCTGGCCTAAATCCGCCTAGCCAGTGCTTAGGGTCTGAGATTCAAATGCTGCTTCCCAGCTTCAGGGCTTTTGGCGGCCGGCTTGACTGCTCTTCAATGGGGGCTTATCTGCTCGTTCTCAGGTGGGGGCAGGGCCACCTCTCAGGCTCAGTTCCCTCAGGGGGTTTATACAGAGATCCTTTGTAGTGGAGCTGGGGTGGAGCTCCAGCCCCCTCTGGGAGTCTCTCGCTGAGCTGCCTCTGCCTCTGGCCGAGCTGTCTCTGCCTCTGCCGCAGCACAGTGGCCGCTTCCCAGGGGTTCCGAGTCCCGGAGATCCCCCGCTCCCCTCTCAGCCCGTCTCTCTCACTGACCTGTGCGTCTGTGGGTGGAGGGACCTTTGCGGCCGCCGGAGATTCAAGTCCCTGCCGCCTGCTGGGCTCTGCTGGCTCCTCTCAGTGCCGCGTGGCCAGGGTGGGGGAGGGGAGTGCTCGGCCAGGCAGGACTTTGCTCCTGTCTGGGGCACCCCTGTGGTCGGTTCTTCAGGGCTCTCTGCAACGGCACTCTCCTTCACCCCATTGCTGCGCGGCTTCCACTGCTCCAGAATTTGTCAGGAGTTCCTTTTACAGGAAATCTATGGGCTGTGGGTTCGGACCTAGCATAGGTGAGTCTTTCTACTCCACCATCTTGGCTCCGCCCCCAGATTCTTTCATAGTACTGTCCCAAATTCTTTCACTGTCATTATTATGTATTTCAGTTTGAAAACCTTCCTTATTCTTTTTTTTCTCCAAATCTGCAGCTCAGAAGTATATGAAATAATTCAGATGGAGACTAATCAAATAAAATATAGTTGAATAATTTACTCTGTTCCTCCTAACACTTTTCATGCTGAACCTACCGATGTTCATATTTATGTCTTAGACAGCACCATCACACTGCTAATTGACATGTTTTTTTTTTAATTTTTGAAGCATTTCTTAGCCTTAACTGCCCTATTATTATAGTTGTGTGCCTATCGATGAGAACACCAGGAAATGTTTTAGTATTTTATAGGAATTAATGTACTATTACTACTATTAGTATTAACACATTATTGCTATCTAGATGTTTTAGCATATTAATTATTTATTATAATGGCAATTTCTCCAAAGGTGCCTATGACAATTGACAAGTTATTTTTTTCTCTTGGTTGATATTGATCACATTCTATGAGTCAGCTCAGTCAACTGCATCTGGACTCACCTAACTATACTATCATCTAATTGACATTGTCCATTTGTCTACAGATGAGAACATTTCTATGTGCCTTAGCAAAATTGAGTAATATTAAATTCATGACATTCTTGTCATCTACAAGCCCAGTAAGTTTGTGATAGGGACTAGACTTGTGATTAAAATGTTATAGGGAATTCTAGAATGAGAAAAATCTTTGTACCAATAGATATTGTCGTCTTCCCTGCAAAGCACAGTTTTAGAGAATTGCTTAGAACACTGAAAAGTAAGTGGCTTGCCTAGGGTCATGCAATCATTAAGAGTCAGATGAAGGACTTGGACCCAAACCTTCCTGGCTCCAAGGTTATACAACTAGCATATCATATCTCTCAGGTGGTCTAGCAATTCTGTTTTTAAAAGAAAAAATGGAAGAGATATTATCCTGACATAACTTGCAAAATAATAATAATAAATGGTCATTTTAATAATAATAACTAATACACACAGTGTTTTAAATTATACAAGGGAATTTTCACATATTACTTCACGTAAAGCATAAAGAAACTATGAAAGAGGTGCTGCCTTCATTTTCTATATGAGGAAACTTATACAGAGTTTAAGTGATTGGGCAAGGTCACACTGCTGGTATGTATCTAATGCAATAGTAAAAATCAACTCTTCTTTAGTCAAATAAAATGCCACTATCCATTACACTATTATGCCTAGCACATGTCTGTGTGTTGACTCATAGTGATCCATTCCAAAGTGCTTATATAATTCCTCCTCAGATTCCATTATAGAAATCTAAATAGGACCTGACCCAAAACTCAAAGACTAAGCCTTTTAAGTATTTACTTCCCCATCCCCTCTCCCCATCAATCACTATGGTCAACCAACCTTAGTAGCTTTATTCTCTATGATTCTTCAGTGGCTACCAACAGTGGTTTGACAATGAGACATAGATCACGGTTTTTGCTGGTGATTTAAAGTGACTTAAAAGCATCTAAATATTCCATTACAATATCCTACAGATTTGGGTTTCCAATTCTCTCTTAAACATATAAACTTCATGCATATTTAGGCAAATATAAGTAATTTTTCAGAGTAGTAATCCAGTACAGATATATAGTACCATACTTGGCATTCTCTCATCTAGTCAGGAGTCATAAAAGTATTAACATTTTTTTCAATAGCGTTTCTTAATGAAACTCAATCTCCTCAGTAAAGAACCTTTCCTCCCCAATATCTATTATCAATTTTTATTCCACCCTAAACAAGAAATTTCAACTTTTCACTGAAGCTTTAAAAAATTCCTCATTGTAGTATGTAGTAAGGCTTACTTCTGTTCTTTAAACACATTTCAGTTTATAGGTTAGCTCTCTGTATAGCCACAGTGATCATTTTACACAACTCTTCCTTTTCTTTCTTATGACAATTCAATAAAAACTGGTTACTGGAAATTTATTCTTCAGCATCTCTCATCCTTGAATTTAGTTCCCTTTTACAATCACAGAGCATGAGATCTTACTTATCATTTTTCTTAACACTTCAAAAAATCTTCTGTAGAATAGGATACATGTCAGAATATGTTGTGTTCTCTTTAACTACTAAAATGTTGAGTCATATCATGATAATTAGATTTTAGATTGACCTGATTTAAGCCCTAGTTGGATGGCTTCCATCAATACCCTGACTTGAATGAGTAAAAATAATTAGTCGATAGATTATTATGTTAAATCTCATCTAGGTCGAAACATGACACTAATATGGCCTTTTAATGAGGGCACAGATTTTTATAAGAAACAGCATTGATTTCTATATCTATTTCACTTGAAATGATATAACATGACTTACATATTTATAAATAACTCTTAAATAACCTCCCTAAAGTACACATGAGGTTACTGACTTTAATTCCATAGGCCCATTTAAGGAGGAGCACATTAAATTTGCCTCATTTCCCAATTCAAAGAAACACTTAACTGGACTGGCCAAGCATATGACTGTTGAATTCCCAGGCAGCTGTTGTAAGGCATGGTAATGTTGGAGACTTCAATCCAAAGAAATGATAAAAAGGTGCAACACAATGTAATTAAAGGTGATTTGGTGTAGCCACATCCTGGCAGCAATAAGTGAATAGCAGCAGGTAGCCTAGAATGCATGGACAAATCAGAGATAGAATGGTTTCTCTCCATCAAACACATGGTCCGTACTTGGGAGTGAAATGGAAAGAACAAAGAACAAAGTTCTAGGTTTGACTTAATCTGTGTTACATGTTTCATAGGCATATTCTTTCCACTTTAATTCAGTAGGCTTATTTTATGTGAGAGAACTAAAATCTGAAGTTACCCAGTATACCCAGAAAGATGCTGTGCAAAGATTTTTTATGTCAGGTAATCTGTCCTAAGACAGAGCTAGAGACCAGAAGTGGGATTGGTGGCAAAGAAAATTGAAAGCCTTCCAAGAACTGAATAATAAACCGGATTTAGTATGATGCAGTGGAAAAGTTATGGACTTTGTTACCAGAGGACCTTAGTTCAACACCAAGCTCTATGTGACACTATCTTTATGACCTTGTAAAAGTGATTTAGTCTCTTTAGTCCCATAAAGTAAAGGACTTGGATTAGATTACATCCGAAGTTTATTTCAGCTCTACATCATTGATCCTATTATCACAATGTGAGTTATCAATCAACCAACATTTAACCTGTGCCAGACACTATGCTAAGTGATCATTAACATGAGACTGAAACCAAATAAAGGTGTTAGGAGAGCCGTCCACTAATTTACAGATAATACGGAAAAATAAAGTATAGTCATCTAGCAGGAAAAATTAAAAGAGCAAAAATAGTTAATGGAGGACTGAAAGAAACCAATGATAACAGAGGATAACAATGAGATCCACAATGACTTTGATGAATTCAAAACACCAGATACATATAGCATACTTGCCAGGAAATGAAAGAATATGTGTATCTGTTGACAAAGTCTTGGAGATCTTGGAAAAATCACTCAGAATATGACATTTTTTTAGAGCTGGAGATCAGAACATGCCCAGATTTTGAAAACAGAGAAGACAGTATACTCTTCATAGTAAAGGTCTGTGAGATTGACTTTACTTTTCTAGGAAAATTCTAAAATATATTATTAATTGGATAGTTGGTGAGTCGTCAGAAAGGGATATAGTCATCACTAAAAGGCAATGTGATTATATAGGACAGGTTATTCCAGCCTAAAGTTATTTCCATGTGGTTATAAAAATATGAAGGAAATGCCATCAGATAGCATTTATTAGGAACTAATAACACGCTGGACACTGGGCTGATCTCAGAATTGAAATGGATGAGCACAGCCTGTATAACTTTCAGAAAATTGAAATGCTCTTTTATTGACTCTAAACTTCCCATGAAAGGAAAGACCCATCTTTATAACACCAACAATTTACTTGTGCTGCTACATGGGAGTGAGATGTAGAGCACAAAGGCCTCTGAAATTGTAAACATAACGATCACATAATGGGCAATAGAAAGGTTAATGTTGGGTGTGATTAGACTGTAGCCTACGAACATATAAAAATTTCGAAGACTAGACATAAAGGTTGCCAATAAGGATGTGTGTTAAAACTAAATGTAAAATAGATATTTAATTTCAACGTAAAAAAAGAACTCATTATTTTTTCTCCTCAATCAGCTCCCCCTCCTACCTTCTCTATTATGGTAGACTAAAAAGAGTATTGATGTGTCTGGCTGCCCCAAATCTCTCCCCACTCCAATCATACTCCATTCAAGCACCAAAATGATTTTTCTAAAGTCACTTGTATCCCATACTCAATAAACTCCAATGACATTCTATGGCCTCCACTATCAAACACAGAAATACTTTTCAAAGTCCTTCATAGACTAGCTCCCTCTGTCTCCAAGCACTAGGAATTTTTCTTTGTTCTGGTAGTACCCTATCTTAGAATGCTGTCACTACTCATCTGTACCTACTGACTTCCCTTACTTCCTTTAAGTCCTAAATAAAATTATGTCTTTTACAGGAAGATTTTCCTAACTCCCTTTAATTTTAGTGCCTTTAATCTCAATTATTTCATGTCTATCTTATATGTAGATTGCATATGCATATTTATTTGCTTGGCTCCCCCTTTGTGAGCTCCATGACAGATCTTGTCTTTTGACTCTTTTTTGTAGTTTAGCCCAGCACCTGGTGCCTGGCATACAATAGGTGCTTAATAAATTGACTGACAACTTCATTGATTAATGAACTTACAAAAATCAGATTGGACTGGCATTCATGGTTTATAATATTTGTTACTCTTGAATTAATGTTATCATGAATATTGAGCATTTGTAACTTAAAAATAAAATACAAATGAACCAACAACAAAAACTGACTGTCTTCAAGCAACTGAGAAACTAGTCATCTTAGTAAAAGTATAAATATATTGTGTACACTTTGGAACATTACAGAGGGAAGTAAAAAGGCAAATAGTTGATATTAAGGCCTAATAATCATGTGGAAGAGACATTAAGCGTGTTAACACTGTTAGTGAATGCCAAAAAAGGAATTGGTATCATACTTTTTAAATTTTTAGTTTACACAAAAAAGGATACATTGGATGGTTCTATAGACTTTGGATCCAGGTAGATCCAGGAGTGAGGAACCTGTGGCCTCGAGACAACATATAGCCCTCTTTAAAATACTATATAAATATGAGGTACTATTATTAAAAAATATTTTTATCGCTCATTAATATAGACTTTGAAGTTGAAAGGGACAATATGCCAGTATGAAAATATATTGGTGTATTTTAAAGATCTATCCTAGTTTTACATGTCATGGTCCCATGATTATTTATTTTGGTATATTACCAAAATGCATTTTATCTCTAAATCTCATCATCCTATCATGATTTTTTCTTGTTTCTGAATTTTCACATAGTCTCTGTGGTTTGAAAATTAAAGTTATGTGATATTTGATCAGGTCATGGTGAATTTCTACCTAAAGCAGGGTCAGTCTAATACTTCTCATAATTCTTCCTTCATACCCTTAAAAAAAGTTTTATCTCAGTAGTTGCTCAGGTAATGAGACCTGAAATAAGAGGAAAGTTCTCTTATTGAATTGAAACTTGGATGAAAAGCAGCCAATTAGAGTCAGTATAAATAAAATTCTACTAAGCTTGGGGAAAAAGTTACTAATGAGGTACTTTTGGGATAAATGAGTCTCTGACATTTTATTATGTGTATTGATGGTGTGAATCATATCAAAAGCAGGATCTTCACATTTATAGATTACATTAAATTGGCAAGACAGAAGATAATGAGCAAAATTGCATTTAGATACAAAAAGGCTTAGATTATTTAAGTACCTACACTAATGTAGTTAATAGCAAATAAATTAAATTGAGGGGGATGGAAAAAATATCTGTTAAAACAGGAGAAAAAAAGGAAATAAAAATAAAAGGAAAGAAAATTAATTATGGGAAAATCCTGAAGTTCTTGAACCAGAAATAAAAAAGCCAGAAACTTACAACATTAGAAATAGATAGCAACATGAATTGAGAATTGTGACAGCGTTTCTTTAGACCATTTCTATTTTCTTCTTGTTGAAATTATTCTACTCATGGAATTTCTTCCTTGAGAATTTTAAACTATCAAACGTTGGCATTTTAATACATCATACATATTGTATCTTTTTCTCAGAACCCTTTGAAATCTTTCCTCCCTATATGCCATATTCATGCCAGACTGTGCATGGATGTCTTCTCTCAGAGACAGTAATCACTTCCAAGAAATTTCCTTCAGTTTCATCTTTGCAGCCAGTTTCTTTTCTTGGTGAAAAGTTGATCTAGAATATGTTCATTTCTACTTGTGATATATTAAATTGTCACTAAAGTAAGTGGAGGAATTATTGAACCCTTTTTATCAAAGGTTGAGTGAGAAGTAAGAAAGAGAGGGATTAAAGACAGAGACTACCAATGTCTAAATGATAAAAGAAATCCAACATAAACATTATATGAGGCCTTTATGAAAGGCTTGTAATCTTTTTTATAAACTCCTCATCTCTTCTCTCATTTTGACCAGATGGTCTATAGAGGGTCAAATACAATATATCCTTTGATTTTTCCTCAATGGGCTTTTACATAAATCTTCTCCACTATACTTTATCACTCTGGCTCTTTAACTTCTTCATAAAATAAGGAACTGGTCGGTAAGATTCCTGCTTTTATTAACACACATAATATGCTCGGCCCAATTCAATCCTTTATGTGGATTTTAAAGCATGTGTACGTATGTTGTGTGAATTATTACCATTCTGCTTTGGGAAAAAAAAAAAACAACAAAACAAGCTTTTTAATTGATTCCTACAAATTAGCATAGGCACACATGGCCTTAATGACCTGACCTTATTCTTTTCACTTTCTGGTTTCATTTGAGTATGGTAATAATTTCCATAAGTCTCTAAGTTATAAGGAGAGCATCAGTGGCCTAAACATGAAAATAGGTACTCATGCTTGTTTCTCTCTCTCTCTCTCTCTCTCTCTCTCTCTCTCTCTCTCTCTCTCTCTCTGTTGAGTTTATTCTTTTCAGTAATAGCCGAAGGAGAAGTGGAGACAGTATGAACTACACTATAACTGTATGATTTTTGAAGGGTCAAGAGATTACCTGAGGTCCTCCATGATTTACACTTCCTGTCATAGTTTATAGTCTACTCTACCTAATGAGAAACAAAATCCCACGTGACCTGTATCAGTGTTTGGTAGGGTATTTACACCAAGATGCTGGGTTGTGCAAACAAGGGAATGATTTCTTCCATTGGCAATAGTATATGAGGAAATTAATTTGGTGGGGCTGAATGCTTTTTAACATCCTACTTTAATTTTAAGCTAACTCTGCTAAAGGACTGAGGTGTTATAGAGCAAAGTATGACCCCCTTCAGGGAGATGCATTTATACTTTTGCATTTTGTATATATATACATATACATATATGTATATGTATATTATATATGTGTGTGTATGTGTATACACACACACATATATATATATATATATAATATACATATATACACACACACATATACACAATATTAAAAAGATGTACAATGGATATACCAAAATGAGCACTTAGGACTGAAGGCATTTGAAAGAAACTCCCAATCCCTCATGAGTTCTTTCAAGGGGAAATGCAGACTTGATTTAGGAACACAAATTGCCTGTGATAATGGGAACTGGGATAAGGACACCCCTGCCAACCCAAATTTAAGAGTTACACTTAGAAGAATATATTTTCCTAAAATTCAGTATTTTGAATAATCATCAAAACATTTGCTAATTTTAGCAAACACTAACCTTTCTGTTCTACATGATTTAGTGAAAGCTCTTAACAATGGCTCAGCAATCACATTCCACATATACTGGAAAAAATTTCTACATTTCTTTTCACTTGAATTTTGTAAAGACAGCAAAGTACTTTTTTAGGAATAACTTATGTGCATTGGGATCCAACTCATTGTAATATTGCTTTAAATGCCATGAAGACTTCTTTGCATTGTATACTAGAGGCAATAAAGAGTTTCTAAAATTTCTTCTACATAGGAGAATAACATGGCCAGAATTGTACTTTAGTTCTATCGGTTTTGAAGGTGTATGGAGGAACGATTAGAAAGGGTAGAGTATAGCAGGTGTGGGTAAACTGTGGCCTTGAGTTTAGATGTAGCTCTCTAGGTCCCCAAGTGTGATCCTTAAACTGATTCCAAACTTCACAGAACAAACCTCTTTAATACAAAGATTTGTTCTGTAAAACTTGGACTCAGTCAAAAGGCTGCAGTCAATGACCTAGAAGACTACATGTGACCTTGAAGCCACAGACTCCTCACCTCAGTCTAGATGCATGAAAACCAGTTAGATAGCTACTGCTATAATGTAGCTGGTGAATAATCATGATCTGAAATAACATTGTGACCAATGTGTAAGGAGAGAACAAAAGGAAGAATATGAGATATCTTGAGGATATAACACTGACAAAATTTGAAATCTGATCCTTTAAAGGAAGTTGAAAAGTATGTCAAGGATGACACTGGTTCTTGTGCCTGGGTGACTTTTAGGATTTTAAAACCCTTAAAAAGAAAAATAACTTTTGAGGAAAAAATGAAAGATATCTTTAAAATATATTTTAAGTTTGAGATTTTCATGGGGTGTCAATCTCTCCTCTGAGAGTATCTCTGTGACAGTAGACAAACCATTTCAACTCTCTTTGCTTCAGTTTTCTCATCCGTAAAATGAGGGGTGGACGATGGACTAGATGGTCTCTCAGATTCATTTCAATTCTAAATTCATGGTCCTATTGCCAATCCACTGGCTGGAGTGTGAGAAAGACTTAAGGGAGAGGTTAGGTAAAATCTTCACCTATAATTACTCTTTAATGGTAGTCATTGGTTTGGACACATATTCTAGGGTATATAAGAGAAAGGAATTGGATAATCAAATTCAGATTCTTTAAAGTATATGATGATGTGCTTGACTCCAAGTAAAATCTAGTATCTTATTCAAAGTAAATTTCATGAGAATTTTTAAAGTGAAGTTATGACCTTTATGTGATCAAAAATAATTTATTCCCTACTCAACTTATGTAACAATAATCACAGCACACACACGCACACATTCCCATTGGATCATCCTAACAATCTTTAGAGGTAAGTACTATTTTTATCTTCATTTTACAAATAAGAAAACTGAGGTATTCAGATACTAAAACCACCTTGGTGTGCATTAATTGTTATATGCCCTGATAAACTTAACAAAAGAGATAATAAGACTGTAGACCTGTTTCAGTTCTTTCAGAATTAATTCTTTGTGCAATGAGTTAGTTTATGTTTGAAGTAACAGTTAATAGAAAGATAAGATAAAGTGAGAAGAAAACATTGCATTTTCCAGGTGAACTTGTTTAAACAATTTATTGAGACCAGGAAAGAAAATAAAATGAAGAAAATAGTGAAAAATAAAGTCTTTATCCATGTCACAATATCTTAAAGAAATTTAACCAATCCAAACTAGTTTCTATACAAAACAAAAGAATCAAGCAAGCACCAACAAGCCAACAAACTCCTTGGAAATAGGAATGGCTTTTAAGCAAGCATTCTAGAGTACAACTTAGAGCAATTTAATTTAGAGCCAAATATTAAGGCAGAAGTAGATGGGAGACACATCTGTATTATTAAAAAACAGTTGAGAAAAATGCAAAGGTAGAGAATTTACTATCAGACTCAATCAAACCATACAATGCAAAGACGATGTTCGCATAAAATTAGGAAAACAACCATCATGGGAAATACATCAGTATTAATCATCAATATTTTTATTTAAATCACCCTAACATTCCCTAAAGATATTATCACTTGTTGACTTAAGTTTTATTTACATAAAGCAAAACTTTTTGTTTAGTCATGTCTGACTCTTTGTGACCCCATGTGGGTTTTCTTGGCAAAGATAGTGTAGGGGTTTACCATTTCTTTCTCCAGTGGATTAACTCAGATAGAGGTGAAATACAATGCCCAGAGTCACACAACTAGCAAATGTCTGAGGCTGAATTTGAACTCAGGTCTTCCCAACTTCATGTCCAGTGCTCTAAACATTGAGCCATCTAGCTGCCTCTAAAACATTAGTGTCATAGCTTATTTCTCATGTAAAGAGTATTCATGATGAAAATATGAGAATGATTAGTTTTTCATACATAATTTTCTGTAAGTCTCATAGAAGATTCCCTGATCAGAGCCTAAACAATGAAAAAAAACGATATGATACTGTGAAGCTTTCTCTATGAAGGTGTATAGTACAAAATAGTCATCCATAGAAAATTATGAAATTTCATCCATGAAACCCCAAGATTCAAATAACTTAAGTTTAGTTGTTCATACAGGAAAAATACAATAATTGATGAATGTACGCTGCCTAGAATATGGTATGTAACTTAAGGAAGATTCCCATTTAAATGGTTCATAATTTGATTCACTATTCAATGCAATTTAATAAATAAATAAATAAATTACAGATATATACTATACAATGCACCTTTTGGTCTATCTACTTTCCATTGATTCATACATACATCCAGCTATCTACCTACTTACCTAACTATATTTGGACATGTCCTACAGACAGAATTATATACGATTATGGATGAAACACATTTGGGAAACTGCAGTGCTTTCAATGGTCCTATGCTCATCACCGCTTTAAAAACCCAACTCCCTGACACTAATAATCTCCCTGTAATGAAATATGGCTATTAATCAAAGAACACTCTATTTCAAGAAAAATAGACTTAAAAGTAACATAAAGTAGTATGAGATTTAGGAAATACCAACATGCTTACAATTATAAGTTTTGTAAAAAAAAAAAAAGTAATATGAATCAGATTATTGAGGATGTATGTTATCAGAAAAAAGAGAGATATAAAGTACATATTGCTAATAAGAGATTACAGATCCCTAAATGTTTCAGTCATTAGCCTTAGATAGTAATAGAACCAAAGGAAGTATCATTATACAGTACACCTATGGAAAATTTATGGGGGAAGGGAAGAGGATGAAAGAGAAATATAGACAAAAATGAAAAGTTTTGGGGAAGTGTTGGTTCACATAGATGGAGGAGATATCTATGCATCCCACAAATTTTCCTTATGAAGGGAAGTTAGAGGTGCTCTTTGTTCTTCTTTAATCTTATATTACAGCTAGAATTGTATGATGTTTTGGTTGTGAATGTTACAATCATTTAAGATATTGAATGGTGGAGTATGTATGATAGAGGGCACAGAAATATCCTCATATGAAAATCATTTGAAATATCTCTTGATATTTAACCTACAGAAGGAAAACACAAATGTATAAAGAAGAGAATAAATATTTTAAATTTTTGAAAAAATGTCATGAAGAAACACTTTATTTTACCGATATAATTAGTTTTAGGGGAAGTATAGAAGCAATGGACAGAATGTAAAAACACAGATTGAGACATGATGTAAGAAATTGTTTCCAGATGACTCCCAGAGTGGATTGAGCCATTTTATGAAATGAGGAGTTCCTATAAATAGAGGATTTCAAGTGTGTGTGTATGTGTGTGTGTGTGTGTGTGTGTGTATGTGTGTGTGTATATGTATATGTGTGTGTGTGTATGTATGTGTTGGATAGGAGAAGATTACTACCTATATGGATTTTTATATAGGGGATTTGTCTTCAGGTACAGATGGGATTAGGTAATTTCAAGATTCACTTGAATTCATTCTCTTATGAACTCAAAGGATTGAATTTCTAATTTGAATCAATATGAAAAATGTGAACTTCCTAAAAAGATCTGGATCAATTTAGTAGTTGAATAATTGAGACTAATGATTAGGATCTTTCATAATGTTTTGAATGTATATTTCATAAATATTTTATTATGATTTAATAGGTTTATAGAGCACAGGTATAACCTAATTTTTAAAGTAGAAGTAGATAAATATTTGGGAATATGGTAAGAGGCTAATTTCCACATTTCAGTTCCTAGATTTCTGAGGTGTTTGAGGGTGTGGTGTCAAGTTAATATTTAGAGAATTCAACAATATAACCCAGTGGTCAATTAGTAACAGTTACTATGAACAAGTCACAATACTAGACACTAGTGAAATAGATGAAAATGAACAGTTTCTGCCTTCAAGAACTCTCCATTCTACTTGAACACTATCTTTTTTCATTGGATTACTGAATTTCACTGTTCTCTTTCTTTACAAACACACACACACACTCATACATACATATATATATATATATATATATATATATATATTTATCAAAAAATATGTTCAACCTATTTTCTATCTGCCTTTTTAAGGAGATGAAAACTGAAGAGAAAGTATGAGAGGAGACATTTGTGTTTTCCTTACAAACTAGATATAATCTAGGGCATGCCTTCAAATGAAAAGAAAATGCTATTCTGCTTCATATAGATATATATTTGACAATTAATTAAGCTTTTTCTAACTATTTTTATTTGAAAGAGAATTTTGAGTTTCTAATGAGGTGGGGGATAGGGAGGATGAAGGAGAATATATGTCACTGTATGGTTAGCATTTCAGTAGCTCAGTTCCTGCTTTGCTGTCGTTTACTAAGGCTGTATTTTTCTGGAGCTGGAGCAGAAGAAATCATGCCTTATAATTTTGAAATGTCTCCTGGAAATTTAGACAAGATGTGTAGTGATTTAATACTATCTTCAACATGTTTTCAATGGAATGACATGAGGAAAGAATTTCAGTAAGTCCTTGGTTTCAAGTTAAAAGAACAAACTGGTAATTCCATCACTGCCCCTTTCAACAAAGGGAGACAGAGAGACAGAAAGAGAAATGCAGATAGAGACAAAGACAGACACAGACAGGCATAAAAAGAGGCAAACATTTAAGAGACATGGAAAATGAGAGAAACAAAGACAGAAATAGGTACTACCAGACAGAGAGATACAGGGAAAAACAGAGACAGAAACAGGCAGACAACAGAGAAACACAGAGAATTGGATGATGTTCAAGGGATGTGTGTAAGCAATATAAAAAGAGTTTAGATTATGTGACTTTACAAGTTAGGGAAGAGACCTGTGATATAATGAAAGAAGCACAAGAGTTAAAGGAAAAGTAGCTGGATTTGAATAAGAGTTCTGCTACTTACTTTGAGTTGGATATTTCACCTAAGCCTCAATTCATTTATCTGTAAAGAGGGTTGATGATATTTTTACTTCATAACTCAGAAGACTATCACGAGTCTGAAATGAGATAATCCCATAATGCTCACTGTTTTTGTGGTTTTTTGGTTTTTTGTTTGGTTCTGTGTTTTTTTTTTAGTTCTTTGATTTCAAGGGAAAGAAAAACTTCAAGATTGAATGATGTAGCTACAGAGCTTATTGGAAGCATACAAAGTATATCCTAGTCTAGAAGAGAGAACATTCTTACTTGTACAAGAAGGGCATAAGGAGTTTCTGTTTCATCTTGTTGCTATGATCTATATGTTCTTGTATTTTTCTTGATCAGTCAGTGAAATGAAGTCATACATGGAATTAATTGTTTATTGAAAGACAGCTCTTTTCAGACACAAACAAAACTGATAATAGCTTAAAAGGATTGGAACATTTTGGTTTTCAATTGAAATATATAAATTGATTTGGAGGCCCTCAGCTAGACAGTGATCTGTAATAAAGTGCCTGATACCATTGAGTAGGTGAGATAAGGCTCACATTAGGGGTTATTAGAATTCTTTTGAAGTCTGACACTGAACTAATTGATGTTCTCTAGTCATCCTCCATAAATTCTTATATATATATATATGTATATATATATATGTATATATATATATATATATACATATATATATATATATATACATATATATATATCTTGTCTAGGTGAAGGGGAGCATTCTAACCAGATACCATCATAGGCCAGTTCTATAGAATTATATGTTCATTATGTTTGATAAAAGTCAAGCAAATTTATATTCATATAGAATTTATAATCTTATATACCTTTTCTTTGAAAAAAAGTATTTGTTTGCATCTTGTTCATTTAAAATAGATTTTGTTGTGAAATATGCCACAGAGTGAAGTAGACTCATTTCACATTATAGGAGATTTGAGATCATTGTATAGGCATTTCCATCATAGGATCATAGATTTCAAGCTGCACCAGAACTGAGAGGTCAGCTAATCTAATCCTTTCACTTTACACTTGAGTAAACTAAATCTCTCAGAAGTTAGATGACTTGCCCAAGGTCACCTATGTAGTAAATGATGGATAAGAATGTCAAACCGAGAGGCTTCATTTATATGAGGAAGAATATTTTCCTTTTATTAAAATTCTATTGATCAAATGGAGAACTATTACAGAGGTGGAACACCATTATAGAT
The DNA here is from genome assembly GCA_028658325.1 of Potorous gilbertii. Classification (NCBI taxonomy): domain Eukaryota; kingdom Metazoa; phylum Chordata; class Mammalia; order Diprotodontia; family Potoroidae; genus Potorous; species Potorous gilbertii. The sequence goes on along the minus strand of CM053771.1, from coordinate 129,869,024 downwards.
GTGGAAACATTAATAGTTCCTGACTTAGTCATGGGGTTGAAATGCTACGTCTTTCACATACTGCTAAGTGACTTCATTTCCCTATTTCTACTTTCTCATCTTTAAAATAAGGGAGTTGGACTACAGAATTTTTAATGTCCCTTCCATTTCTAATTCTCATATCCTATAATCACAAGACAAAATGCTACTATGTATGTATGAATTATATAAAAAAAGTCTCTTTCATGGGTTCCTCTTCCCTCACCTCAATCTGAACCAGACAGATCTTCAATACAGAGAGGGCAGAGGTTAGAGTACCTTCTAACAATGCAGATATTTTCTGACATTTACAGTTATTAACAGTTACCTGTACTACTGAGTGATTCTGTCAGTTACCAAGGGACATACACAATCAATCTATCAGTGAGAACTTGAAACCAGGAAACTTGAGTCCGACTGACCACACAGGCTCTTTCTCATATGGACCAAAGACTAAGAGCTGGAAAAGTTCTAGATCATCAACCATCTAGGGTAACCTCCCCATTTTACAGATGAGAAAATTGAGGCCCAGAGAGATGAAAGGATTTTTCCCAAAAATTCCTGATTTGGAATTCAAAGGACCTATATGTTCAATTATAAATTCAATTCCTCCAGAACATTCCTTTGCTCCATGCTGCAGCTCTTTGAAAACATTTTAATACATTAAATAAATTAAATTAAAATTTTAATACTTTCTCTACTCTAAAGAAGAGTGATAAAACTTATAGAAAACTTGCAATATTGCTATGACCAAGGTAGACTCATTTTGAATTAAATCTGTGCAATTATTTAATACAAATCTCCACCAATTTATGTTATTAGCTTACTTGAGGCAAAGTCAGGAATAAAGTTGCCGGGTAGGTGACTTAAGATTTCCATCATTTCTGGATGTATCACTTTATTCAATGCTGGAACACTGAAACCTATAAATTTCATTTATGGAGTCTACCAGCTCCAGGCCATCCATCAGCACAGCTATCTGTTAATGACAGTGATTTACAAACAACAGACTTGTGGGAAAAACAAAAACAAAACAAACAACAACAACAACAACAAAAAACTTCTGAACAATAAACTGGTCTGAGTGCATAAATATCAAGTCTGAAGTGAGCTGTTTGACCCTTTGCAACAACTGAACAAGACATTTGTTGGTTATAGGTAAAACTTTGCTACTAATGAGTAGCGACTGAATTGGGGCTCAGTTTGAGTGGTTTCTCTGGAGAAGAAATGAAGTGTTGGCTGGGGCACCTGAATTGTCTACATCTCCTGCTGCAAAGGAATTGTATTCTCTCCTATGGTTGCCTCTACCCTGACTTAGTAAAACACACAAGTTACAGTGCAGGGGTCCATCCCCCAAAATTTAAATTTGGTATTTCTTTTACCTTAAATTGACAACTGAATGTAGATCTTGAAATAGTTTGTTGTCAGTTATTTTCTCCTTTTACTTTATCACTATTTCCTTCTTCACCCCAACTCTCAATCCATTTTCAGTCTCTTTTTCCACTGTCTAAAATTACATTTCATATACATAAATTCTTAGAGCAAGAGGAGATGGTAGAAGACATTTTGACAAGCCACAGGATCATGTTAACATATAAATTAGTTAATAGCTTTTTGTTTTGTTTTGTTTTGTTTCTTAGTGTAAGAATAGAGAAGGGAAGTAGGAAATCATAAAGCAATCATGGAGGGAGCTAGGGGAATACCTAGATAGGGTTTCTAGTATTTCTCAGCAAAGTTGTTAAAAAAAAAAAGGACATTTAGTGGAACCAGCTCCAGGGAGTGAAACCTGTTAACAAAGAATACAGTTAATTATGGAATCAATTCAGATCTTGGCCTGGCTACTGGGATTAGATTATGGTGAGGCCCAGGGAAGTTAAGTAGAATTGATATGTTAAGGAGAGATCAGCATGAGGATACCAAGAAGAAAATAATAAAAGAAGAGTAGGGACAGAAGCGTCAGTGACATCTGTTACCCAAGTATATGCCTTGAAATCAGAATACTTTGTGCACAGGCCACCTATCCCTGTGAGCCACTTCCTGTTGCAGAGACTGGTAGGAAATTACAAAATTCTGCTTACTGGCTCTATGACAAATGTTATGTCAAAATCTCTCAACTTGGCCCTCAGGACAGCAAAGTTCTTATGCTCTATATCTCTAAGGGATTTACTACTCCATGAGTCACAGAAGCTTTTCATTTATCCTCAAGTGTCCAAGGCACCCCATCTTCTCACAATCTTTACTGTGGACTTTACTTCAAACATAATTGAAACAAAATTGAGATTATTCATGAAATCTAACCACTAATGGCCTCAACCCTAATTTCTATTCATCTTATTTTTTTCAGCCCTTTGCATTTATTTATTGCTCTTGTTATTTTAATCATTCTCTTTACCTGTATCCTTTCTTCTTTCTGGGCTTCATGATTTGCTTTCTCCCTGTTCTCCTGCCTGTCTGGTTCCTCCTCTTCCCTCTCTTTTGATGAATCTTATGTAAGATGTTGCCCACTAATTGTGAATATTCCACAGGGCTCTGTCCTTGGTTGTAGTCTCTTGTCTAGTGCTATCTCAATTGTTGATCATATTAACTCTAATGTCTCTATGTACATGATTCCCAGTTTTTGTTATCCATCCCTAAACTCCTGATCCCTCTTTCATTTGAATCAGATATCTTGAACTGAATGTACCATAGACATCTTAAACAATATGTCTAGAATGTAACTTGTTACTCACCAATTCAGTTCACATCCCTCCTCTCTTCATAAATTTTCCATTATTTTTGAAGGCATGACCTCCTAACTACACAGGCTGATAATCTCAGCATCTGTTCCAAAACCCATCAATTCTACCCTAAAACATCCTTCTTTATATATTCTCTTTTTTTTCATTTATATAGCCAGAACCAGAATATAGGCCTTTGTCATCTCATAACGCAAATAATGCTACTTGTTCTCCCTGTCTTAAAACTTTTCCCACTTCAACCTATCCTCCACTCAATTACTAAAGAAATCTTCCTAAAGTTCAGCTTCAACCGTGTCATCTACATACTCAATAAATTATAACAATCCATAGAAACAAATATAAAATCCTCTGTTTGACTTTTAAAACCCTTTACTGCCTACCTTTTCAGTGTTTGCATGTTGTATTTATGGCAGGGCCAGGTAGCTAAATTGTCAGACTTGAGAAGACTCAATTTGAATTCAAATCTGACTTCACACACTTACCAGCTGCATGACCCCAGGAAAGTGTCTCAGTTTCCTCATCTCTAGAATAAGCTGGAGAAGCAAATGGCAATCTACTCCAATATCTTTGCCAAGAAAACCCCGCATGGGATCAGGAAGATGACTAGAAAAGAAAAACAACAAAAATGCAATTTTTCCCTTTGTCTTTTCAACTGCTTTCAAGGAAGCCCCTCCCAGGATAGGTTCATCCCTTCTAAATTCGAGACCAGGCTGCTAACTCCTGTCTTGATTGACAACACCTTTATCAGTCTTCTCTCCATTGTTACAATGGCCTTCTTGCCTTGCTCTTAACATAATTGTTTCTCTTGAATCTCTTCTTTGCCACCTTGGTATTGATTGTTTCTCATGTCTAGCATGATTTTCCTCCTCATTTGTTTCTCTGGCTTCCCTGAATTCTTCTAAGACTCAGCTCACACTACATCTCCAATATGCCTTGTTTTTTATTCTGAACCTTGTACAAAACTCTAGAGCTTTCAATCCAATCAAATAAACATTTATTATATATAATGTGCTAGACAGTGTGCTAAGTACTGGTGATAAAATTAATAAAGACAGTCTTTGCCCTTATGGAGCTTACAACAAGAAAAAACAAGCATAAGAAGATAGGGGAAGAAGGAGAAGAGGAAAACCAGGACATCAGGAGGGACCTGGCTCAAAGGCATCTTGTTCTTCGAACATGACAACAAGCATAACAGTGGATGAAAATTAGTCATTTGAAAGTCCATTTTTTACCCTTTATAAAGTAAGTCATTAGGAAGAGTGTGATACTCTACCCTGCAGTTCTAGAAACAAGGGAAAAGAGACTGAGAAAGGTAGTCAATCAAGACTAGAAATAGCAATATAGTAGTGAGTTTACAAGCTATGTGTTTATCCTAGGAGGGGCTTCTTAGAAAGAGGGCAGGGATTGCAAAGTGGAATAATTGCATCACTCTGTGATTGTCTCACATTTACATTGTATGTACCATGTTTTCTCTCTCATTAGAATGCAAGCTTTTTGAGAGCAGAGATACTTCAAAAAATTTTTGGAACCTCAGCATTCAGCATATAGATTTATATATTGTAATTATCAGTGCAGATAGGTAAGATAAATTTTTAAATTTTCAAGAATATGGACCAAGTTGTGGTGTATACTTATCCGGGGATACTACTGTGCTATAGAAAATGATGAGCTTAATGGTCTTTGAAAAACATAGAAAGATTTGCACAAAATAACAAAGATTAAAATGAGCAGAACCAAGAGAATACTGACTATATTAACAATATTATTTAAGCATAACTTTGAATAAGTTTGAGTGAGTCATTTTGACTATTAAATATATACAAACAAATATTGAACACATATGAAGAAATCTGCCATCTGTATTTAGAGAAAGAACTAATAAATGGAAGTATGTATAGAATAATTTTACACATACAGACACATACATGATGTTCATACATAAATATTAGACCTTTGTGTCTAATGGTGGCCATCTTGGGGGAGAGGAGGAAGGAAAGGAAAAATAAATAATTTCTATAACTTTATTATATATTGAAAAAGAATATCAAGTTATAAATCATAGCTTTACAATTTCATGTGCAATCATACTTTTTAAAAATTATACTATGCTATGGTAATGATTGATTATTATATTCCATAAATTTAAAATAGAATAAATAAATGGAAAAAAAGAATATGGACAGTTTAACCTACCCTTGAAATTTTAGTAATATACTGCACAAAATGATTACAAAACATCCCTCCCTAACAAATCCTTACCTTCAGCAAGCTTACTGACTGATGATCGTAGCCCCTATTTCACAAGGATTTTGTGAGAATTAAGTGAGTTGACATATGTAAAATCTTTTGCTCTCTGTAAATGAAGTATTTAAATGATTAGTGGTAGCATTCTTACCAATTTTTTATTGTTAATACAGTGCTTGTCACCTGGCCACCTGACCTAACATTAGAAAGATTATTCTAACAGTTCGTAGGAGAACATTTTCATTTTAATAGTCTCTGCTAAGCTCCAGGTTTCTAGGACAATCAAGTCAAAACCATTGCCTTTTCATAAGAAGACCTCTCTGATTTTCCCATAGTTTTCAAACATTCTTAAACAATTTCCTCATCTCCTCCTCAGCACTGGAAGGAGAAAGATTGCCCACAAACATGCAGGCAATTGGTTGAAAAGTTCCTCCCTTAGTTGTCTAAAATTCTTCAGATCAGCAGTCAGGCATTCATTCTCAATAGTGTCCTGCTGCACATTTATAGATATTGATGGTCAATGTTGCTGCTCTTTCTTTAGATTATGGTTCCATTTATCAATGGTTTATTAATAGTAAAGAGCCTTTGTTGCACCCTGATAAAAGATTTTCTCTTCCACAGTTTGTGGCAACAGTGCTCTTCATTTTATTTTAGCCAGAAGTTAGATTTGAAAAGCATCATTCCTCTTGGTTAGACTTCTAATTAATGATCACATTCTACTTTTGTTATTTGGAGATATCAGAAACACTTGCTAATTTGTGAGCTACTTAAAAGGAGACACTGCACTATTTGTTTCATGAATTTATACCTAGCCTAAGACAATTCCATGAATATTAATAAATATTTGTCAAATGGTCAGGATTAATTCTATTAAATTTAATCTTGTTAGTCTTACACTGTCATTCATATTTTTGAATCTTGGTGTGATTATCTAATATGTTGCCTGGGATCATTTTGCTATCTTTGTTTTTCTAGAAACTTTCTCATTTTTCATGACCATTCAAAGCCTGAGAGAGTTAGTTACTTTCTTATATCAGTAGCACATATTGATACATAGGTCTTCAGGATCCAGAAATTGACACCTGTTTAGCATTTACAAAATATGTTATATTAATTCATTTTATTTTAAAGTGTTTATTTCTATTTTTCTACCTTTATTTTGCCTTAGGTTTTAATCACCTCTTAGGCATCTTTAATTTTTTCCATGTTGTTAATGATTCTCATTGCTAAATATGTCATAACTAAGATAATAATTGATTCATTTTTTATATATCTGCCAACAATCAGTAACCCCATCAGATCCTTGATCTTCTTCTTCCTTCCAATATAACTCTAAAGTCTATTCTATTGTTAATAATTATTTCTCTAAAAAGCTTCAGTTCATTCTAGAGAATACCTTTCCTCTTCAACTTTGTATGATGCTGTACCACACTTTTGTGTTGTTTTCTATCACAGACCTTATTTACATATGGATATATGCATTTATATAATCTTCTGAGAGCTCCCTACATAGCCATATTAAGTTCCCATATTTCTAGGTGTTTGTAACTATGTTGTCAGAATTCCATTTTGTCTCCCAACTATTTTGCTTTTCTTTTTTTTAAATTAGGAATATGACAAAAAAAATTTCTTAATGACAATGTCCCTCATTTGTTGTATCATTTTGACACACACGTACACTTATGTATGTGTATGTATATATATACATGTATTCGTATGTACATAATACAAATTAAATTGAAGACAAAATACTCTTCAAAATTAGCTACCATTAATACTTTCCAGGTTACATGGAATAAGCTAATTTTTCAATACACAGAGTTAAAAAACCATACTACATAGATTTCATGCAGCTATATCATTTGTGTTTTTATCTACACTAATGCCTATAATCCTTCCTGATATAATTTACTCATTTACATAATATGCTCCTGGTGCAATGTTTCATAATCTCTTGGCTTCTCATGTCTCAGCATTTCTTACACAGCAGCAGAAGGTACATGAGGCCATTCAAGGGTATAAATCATACCTTAGTATTATTCATTTTACATGCATGCTGTTGCTTTACTTTCAATAGTATTACTACAACTATTTTCTATAATGACTCTTCAGATTTGATGTATTTTAAAGAACAAAACCTTTTTGAGGGGTTATACAGTGTGGAAAAAAGTTCCAAATGAAATCATCAGTCATTATTAGAGTCTTACAGTTTGCCTTCAGATTGTCCCATATTTTCATGACATCTGAAGAGGGAACTATGTGATATAGTGGATAAAGTACTTGGCATCGATCAAGAAAGGATGAGCTCAAAGCCTACCTCACATACCCAATAGCTATGTGAGCTTCTGGACAAGCCACTTTATCTCTTTTGTTCCCTAGTTTTCTCAACTATAAAATGAGTGGGTTAGGACCTCATTTAATGAACTCTAAAGTTCCTATCAGCTCTCACTTAGTTTACTTAACATTAAAGTATTAGAGAATTTGGGGGGGCAAATAATCTGTATAATCTATTATTTTAAAATTTGATTTGTGAAGTCATTAAATTTAAGTGATAATAAGAAACATCAATTCAGCCCATTTAATACTCAGCACTGTTTTAGGCACTGTAGGATTAAAAATTTCTATTACCGCTAGTATTGGTTCTCATTGATATTGAGACCAACTCTCTGAGACCCCATCTGGAGCTTTTTTGGCAAAAATACTGGAGTGGTTTGCCATTTTTTTCTCTAGCTCATTTTACATATAGGAAACTGAAGTAGAAAGGATTAAGTAACTGGTACAGGGTTACACAGCTAAGTTTCTGAGAATCCAGACTCTGCACTTTCTAATTTCTTACTTCTGCTACTATTACGACCACTACCACCACCACCACCATTGCTGCTGCTACTACTACTACTACTTCTACTGTTGCTGCTACTACTGGCAAGAAGTAATCTAGTGGCGATTTCAGATTCATGAAGTATTTTACAAATATTATCTCATTTATTTCTTATATGATATCTACGAAAAAGTTGCTACAATTATTCTCACTTTATAGAAAAGGAAACTGAAACAGGCAAAGATTAAGTAGATTGCTCATGTTTATATAACTAGTAAATTTCAGAAGCTAGTTTTAAACTCGAGTCTTTTCTGGCTTCAGGTATATAGCACTATAACTACTATGCCACCTAGCTACTTCACATAAAAGAAACTGAAGACAAACTTTCTGTTTACAGGGGCTAATAATGTAGGTAGATTTTTATGTAGAAAATAATTCAGTGTGCTTATATTGTGCCAGTTTTGTTCTCATTAACTTTTATAGTTAATCCCTGGATAAGCCTAAGTATTTCAGGGTCAACATTCTAAACCTACTATCATCTGGTCTCACCTGATCCAACCAATACTCTTAAGAGCTAAGCCATTTATTCCATTTAGTCCATTCTCTCACTGTTCCATAAGTATGTATCATGTATGTTTTTGTTTTCACACTTTTACCATCTATCCCTAATTGCCTTCCCCCTTTATTTTTTGTCAATTCAATTGATATTTGTATGATGCTTTAAAATAATTTATGGATATTATTAATTCCATTTAGTAATATTTTTATATTAATGCTAAAAATATTATTAGTTACATTTTGAAGATTAAGAAACTAGGTTAAGTGGCTTACCTGTGGTCACACAGTTACCTGTATGACAAGTATGACACAGTTACCTGAGATGAAATTCAACATCAAGGCTTTTTGGTCTAGTACGTTTTTTTTTTTTTGACCATCCAGTCAACTTGATGTATTCCCTCTAAGTACAAATTTTTACATTTATCTATGTTATTCCAAAGTGTTCTTTCTGTCTCCAAAGTTCTCTAGTACTAGAGACTCTTGCAAAGAATTTAACAATTGCTTTGCTATTTTATGCCCTTAAGTTTTAACTTTCTTAAGCACATTGAGTGAAGGAATGGTATTATAGATTTTTTTTGCATACTTATTACAATGGTTTCACATTAAACAGTTAAAAAAATAATTGCTGTGCCTTTATTAACTTTTTTATTTTTTTAAATAAATTTATTTATTTAACTTTTTACATTCATTTTCACAATATTTTGGGTTCCAAAATTTTCTCCCCCTTTGTCCCCTCCCCCCTCCCCAATGCACTGAACATTCTAATTACCCATATCACCAATCTGCC
>CM053771.1:129847355-129859361 GCA_028658325.1 Potorous gilbertii | reverse complement strand
AATAATCCTAGACAGTGAGTGGTATTATTTTCATCTTTTTTTCAAATGATATGGCTGCAGCAAAGGAGGTTAAACTGAGTTGTCCAAGGACACAGAACTAGTAAACATGTGAGACCAGATTTGAATTCCAGTGTTGTGCACTCCAAAGCCAGAAATATGTCTACTACATGCTGATGGTAGATGCCACCAAAGACCTTTCCTGGGCTCTTCTCTTATACTTTAATATTACTTTGCTCTTCATGAAGATGATCCTCAGATCTATTTGTGGAGCCTTAATGTCTCTCCTGATTTCCCCTTTCCCATCTTCATCAGTCTATTGGAAATACCAAAATGGATATTCCACAGTTCTTCTAAAGGAAACATACCTAAAATGAACTAATTTTCTTTTTCTCCAAAATTCTACCTTCTATCCATTTTTTTTCTGTTACTTTCAAGGTTCCCACCATCCTTCACTCACCATTACTCAAACCTAGGTTTTATCTTGGATTCCTCATTTTCCCATACCTATATCTAATCTGTTGACATGTTCTAGCATTAAACTTTCCAACACCTCTCACATATAAGAAGTATTCCTATTCTTCTCTGATAGGACCAGAACCTTCATTCAGGTACTGGATCATTTCAATAATCTACAGGGTTTTTTTTTTTTCTGCCTCAAATCTCTCATATCTCCAGTTAACTCAGTTAACTTAGTATGATCTTCCTAGAGTTAACTTCAACATTATGGTCTGACCATGTTAACATTTTGCTCTCATTCAGTAGATTCCATTGGCTCCCTCTTACTCCAAAAATCCCATATAGAATCACTTTTTTAATCTTTTAAAGTCATTCATCAACTAGTCCCTTCCTACTTTTCTAGACTTCTTAGACATTATACCTCCTTCTTCTTCTCTCTTCCAGTAATTTGTGATTCAGAGATACTCCCCTACTTCTCATCCTTTCCATATAATACTCCATTTCCTACTGCCACCATCTTCACTGGCTGTATACTCCAGACCCCAAACTGTCTTCCTCCTTATTTCCATTTCCTGGGTTCCTTAGCTTCCTTCAAATCTCAACTGAAGCTCAACTTTCTGCAAGAAACCTTGCCTTGTCCTCCTTTAATCCTAGTGCCTTTCCTCTGACATTATCTCTATTTTATCTTGCAATAATTCAGCTGTTTCAAACTTTTTTATTTCCTTCCTTAGGCATATTTTCCTTTGTAAAATAATTGAGAATTTTCTCTGGGGAATCCTTTGTTAATATGGTATATTTCAAATTTTATACTTTTAGAAATTGAAATGTCCTAATGTTATTATGAAAATAATATTGACCTTGTGGAAGTCCTGACATTGTACCAGAAACCACCACAGGTACCCAGATCAAGCTTTGAGAACCTCTGCTATAAATACCCTTTTTTGTACATTTTTGTTTTAATGTGCTCTTCCTCATTGAACTGTGCGATCTTTAATTGTAACACATTTCAGTTAAAAACGCTAGAAAACGTTGAAATAAATGGAACTTTCCTTAAAATAAAAAGTGTCTCTCCCATAACAAGAGAAAGAATTACCTGTCAGGCAAATAAGCTGGAAGCTTTTGCGGAAGAATCAGTGGTGAAGTAAGGAAGTTCATTATCACCATTACTATTAATTATAGCAATTTCAATGTTAGTTATCACAATATAACAAGAAAAGGAAGTGGAAAGAATAAACTAAGCGAAGAGGAAATGAACTATCATTTTTTGCAGGAAATATAATCACTTACTTTGAGAATCTAGAAAATTAAAAGACTAATCAAAATGTATTAAAATTAGCAAAATCACATTAATTAGTAAATTAATTAGTAAAATAAACTCAAATTACTAGTATATCTGTATTTTGCACAAAAAGTCCAATTGGAGAAGTTAGAAAGAGAAATTTCATTCAAAATAACTATGGATAATATAAAATACTTAGTATACCTGCCAAGGCACCCACAGGAGCTCTTTTACACAATTACAGAAACCAAAAACAAACAAAAACTACACAATTACAGAAACCAAAAACAAACAAAAATCTCTACACATTAATAAAGACAAACCCAAATAACTTGGGAACTATTAATTGTTAATGCATACTTTGAGCCAACGTATTAAAAATAAAATAATACCTAAGTTAATTTGCTTATTCAGTTTCATATCAATCACCTGAACAACTATATATAGCTCTATAAAATAAATAAGAAAAAGAATAACAAAATTGGTCTAAAAGAACAAAAGGTCAAAAATATAAAGGGAATCAATGAAAAAAGTAAAAAAAAACTTGAGCATGAAGTACAGTATCAAAATATATTACACATCTGTAAGTATCAAAATGATTTGACACAATTTAAAAAATAGGGAGATTGATTAGTGGAAGAGAATAGACATAATACACAGAAAGCAAGAAGATTAAATATTGGACAAGGTCTCATTATTTAACAAAACATATTGAGAAAATTGAAAAGTAATCAAGCAGAATCTAGATATAGAACAATATCTCATGTGTTGCACCAAAATAAATAGGATTTAGAAATAGTTTCATCATAAACAAATTAGCGGAACACAGAAGAAAATATGTGCCAGATCTTTGAATAGGAAAATTGTGACCAAAAAAGAGATAGAGAGCTTCAAAGGAACTCAGAATAAAATAAATACATATGTACATAATATATTAAATATATTTTAATAAATATATATTAATATTTTATAAATATACATTGAAATATATTATATATATATATGGAACAAAAACTATACAGTAAAATTAGAAACAAAGAAGGAAATTTTGGGGAGAAATCAGAGAAAGATTTGATTATATACATATATATGTATACATGTTTTCATACGTTTACGTGTGTATAACAGGGTCAAATGACAAGAAATAAAGCCATTATCCAATTGATAAATTGTTAAAAGGTACAAAGGGGGAATTTGCAGAAATAGAACTTTAAGTACCAATAGCTATGTACAAAAATATTCTAAATGCCACATCATTTGATAAATGGAAAATAAAACAACTCTGAGATACTACCTCATATTATTAGATTGAGTAAGAGGACAAGAAGGCAAAATGACAGATGTTGGGGGTGTTATGTGAAAACAGGTACACTGATGCATTGTTGGCAGAACTGTAAGCTAGTAATATGTTTAGGTCTTACCCCAAAGAAAATAAATGCAAAATAAAAATAACTCACATATACCAAACATTCTTATGGTAACTTTTTTATGGTGTAGAAGAAAAGAAAGGCATGAACATGCCCAAAATTCGGGAAATAACTGAAAAAGTTGCCACATATGAGTGAATTAATACTATAGTGCTACAAGAAATAATAAAGAGTATAGTTTCTGAAAAACCTAGGAAGATTTATATGAATCAATGAAAATTAAAGCAAGGACAACCAGGAAAACAATTTAAACAATAACACCAATATTGTAATGACAATCAACTTCAAATGACAGAAACTCTAATGAACATACTTTCTTCCTTTTTCCTTTTCCTCCTTCCTTCTAATACATGTGTCTATCTATCGATCTATCTATCATCTATCGCCTATCTACATCTACATCACATATGAGACAGAGAGAGGGGGGCGGGAGGGAGATGGAGCACATCTTTGAAGAGATGTAAAATGAACAAAGCTGAGTCAGAAGAACAAAATAAAGAATGAGAGCATTTTAAAAAAGACAACACATAGAAGAAAGAAAACTCCTTCATAGAACAAAATCTAATTCTTAACACAAATATTATTTCAATGCTTGCTATATGGGTACAAATATTGGGATACAGAGTGGTGTCTTTCACATTTAACTTCACTGTAGCATACTATCCAGGATTACTGTGTAAGTATAATAGGTTTTGTCAAAGAAACATATGTGTGCTCAAATTAGAAGACAAACTAAATCTGTTAAATATTAAGAAATATTTCCAAACATAACCTATGCATTTAATTCTTTGTAACTTTCAATTATTAACCTCTAAGGTAAAATAGGACAAATCATCTAAAACACTACACATTTTTTTTTTTTTGTTTCAGGTAAACTATATTGTCTAGCCATGCCTTTCTCATCTTGAACTAGTGAACTTCATTTCTGGGGCCCAAGTAACTGCTAGATTAATATGAGTCACTAGTGCAATGTACCAATGAAAATGCTAGTGGGATCTTGGGCTGCAATCAGAGAGATATATATCCTGGGTAAAAGTAGATAACAGTCCTACTACTCTCTGTCCTAGTCAGTTCACATCTGGAGATTTTATTAAGTTATACACGATAGAAGCAGATTGACAAGAATGAGAGTGTCTAGAGCTAAAGTTTCAAAATTGAAAACTGCAGGGAGCAAGTGGCCTGCAAAATTCCTGAGTGTTACTAGAAAGAGATTAAAACAAGACTGGCAAATCAAACCAAAAAAAAATTCATTCCACTAAAGAATTTGTGGTTTTCCTTTCTTTCTTTTTTAAATTTATTTATTTGTTTTCAACATTCATTTCCACAAAGTTTTGGATTCCAAATTTCTTCCCATTTCTCCCCTCCTCCCACTCCAAAGCTCTGAGTATTCTAATTACCCCTATCACCAAACTTCACTCCTTTCTAACATCCCTCCGTTCCCCTATGCCCATCTTCTTTTTTGTCCTGTAGGGCAAGATAACTTTCTGTACTCCATTACCTGTATTTCTTATTTCCTAGTTGCAAGAACAATACTCAATAAGTGCTCCTAAACCTTTGAGTTCCAACTTTTCTCCCTTCCTCCCTCCCCACCCATTCCCTTTGGGAAGGTAAGCAATTCAGTATCGGCCATATATGTGAAGTTTTGCAAATGACTTCCATAATCGTAGTATTGTGTAAGACTAACTATATTTCCCTCCATCCTATCCTGTCCCTCATTTCTTCTATTATTTCTGTTGATCCTGTCCCTCCCCAAGAGTGTTGACTTCAAATTGCTCCCTCCTCCCATTGCCCTCCCTTCCATCATCCCCCCACCCTGCTTATCTCCATTTTCCCCACTTTTCTGTGTTGTAAGTTAGGATTTCATACAAAAATGAGTGAGTATTTTATTCCTTCGTTTAGTCAAATATGATGAGAATAAGTTTCATGTTTTTCTCTCACCTCCTCTCTTTTTCCTTCCACTGAAAAGGCTTTTGTTTGCCTCTTTTATGAGAGACAATTTGCCCCTTTCCATTTCTTCCCACTTAATTTCATTTCTTTTAGATATGATCATATCGTATTGAGTTCACCCTATGCTCTCTGTCTCTCTCTGGGTGTGAGTGTGTGTGTAATCCCACCAAATGCCCAGATACTGAAAAAAAGTTTCAAGAGTTACAAATATTGTCTTTCCGTGTAGGAATGTAAAATAGTTCAACTTTAGTAAGTCCCTTATGATTTCTCTTTGCTGTTTACATTTTCATGCTACTCTTGATTCTTGTGTTTGAAAGTCAAATTTTCCTTTCAGCTCTGGTCTTTTCATCAAGAATGCTTGAAAGTCCTCGTTTTCGTTGAAAGATCATTTTTCCCTGCAATATTATACTCAGTTTTGTTGGGTAGGTGATTCTTGGTTTTAGTCCCAGTTCCTTTGACTTCTGGAAGATCCTATTCCATGCCCTTCGATCCCTTAATGTAGAATCTGCTAGATCTTGTGTTATCCTGATTGTATTTCCACAATACTTGATTTTTTTCTTTCTAGCTGCTTGCAATATTTTCTCCTTGGCCTGGGAACTCTGGGATTTGGCCAAAATGTACCTAGGAGTTTCTATTTTTGGATCTCTTTCAGGCGGTGATCAGTGAATTCTTTCAATATTTATTTTGCCCCCTGGTTCTAGAATATCAGGGCAGTTTTTCTTGATAATTTCATGAAGGATGATGTCTAGGCTCTTTTTTTAATCAAGGCTTTCAGGTAGTCCCATAATTTTTAAATTGTCTCTCCTGGATCTGTTTTGCAGGTCAGTTGCTTTTCCAATGAGATATTTCACATTCTTTTCATGGGTCTGGCAATCCCTTCCAAATATAAAGTTCTATGATTTGGCAACTTATCCCTATGAACTGTAACATTTCTATAAACTATCTTTAATTCTGCTCTTTTCTGAAGGAGTATTTGAATAAACTTAATTTTGAAGTCTCTCCTTAAACAAGGTATCTCCCACTGATCTACTGAAATTATAACATTATTCCATAGTTACACAAGTATCTGTCTGAGACTTTTGTTCAATAATCAACCAACATGTTCCTTGGGGAGCTAAAAATGTATGCTCATGTATAATAACATATATCAAAGCAGAAAAACAAACAACAACACACACATGTAACATCATCACTTATAAGACAAAACATCTTCAATCGTAATACATCGATATAAACATATAAAAAGGCATGGAATTTGAACATCTGAAAATGGGAAATTATTTTAAGTTTCAATTAGATCTGAATAAAGTAAAAAATTTTCCCTAAATTTGTCTTCAGTTCATTATTTTCTAGTGATTTTTATTGCTTAGACATTTTGATGAGATTTCTTTTATTCCATAATTTGATGTCCTTTTGTATCAACTGATAGAAACTATACAGCCCAATGTCATGATGGAAATCCTGTGCAGGTCCCAATAAAATAGGATCCTCTACAAAAGGTCTAGAGTCAGTATGACACAGTGAAATAAAAATTGGAACTGGATTGAGTTCTATCTTACTTACTACCTGTGGAATCTTGGGAACCTCACTTTACCTCTCTGAATTTTAGTTCTCTCATCTATAAAAGTAAGGTGTTAAGCTGGGTAATTTATAAGAACTCCATTTTAATTCTACCTAATATCTAGAAATAGTTCTGTCGTAAATGCCATGATATTAATTGCGCCATGCCCTAGAATGCAGCAATCTACTTAATTAAATTCACAATATTGCAAATGAAATTCGCGTTTAAAAACATTAAGTAAATGAACAACACATATTCCCCCTCCATCATGATATATATATATATGTATGTATATACACAGTTAGATTGTAAGTCCATGGTAAAGATATGTTTATAAATGCATGTGCATATGGATATAAAATAGCATCTGTGCACATGCATACATTTATACTGATGTATGCATGTGCATACGATACTCACATCATACATGTGTATAAAGACACAGATATAGTTGTAGACAGAAACACAAATGTTAGGTGTGCATATTATGTACATAATTATATATACACACACCTGTACACACCTGTATATAAATAATCATGAATATATGTAGGCATACCTGGTACAGATGATAGAGGTACATAATAAAATGATTGGTAGTAGAAGTTCGAGATGAGTATAATGAGAAAAATTTTAATTCAGTAATGACTTTCATAATTTGGGATCATCATCACTATGAAGACCTTTCTCTTTAAGCCTACTTTTATCCCAATGATGATCTGACTTTTATTCATACCTTTAAAGACTTAAAATTACAGTAACTCAAAATTCAATGGAAAGAATATTAGAGAACACTTATGACCATTACAAAAGTTAAACGGTATAGGAGATTTCACGAAGAACTTGTGTAACCAGACAAGGAGATAGTTAGCTTATAGAGCTGGACTGAGAAGTGATGTTTTATCAATTTTATTATTATCCCAAGATATGAAATAAGGAGTTCTCCAGTCCATTGGGTAAATTCTATAAGTAGGATTTTTTCAAAAGAAACAAACAAACAAGAAGAATGCTGGCTTATACTTTCATAGGAATTTATGTGTATTCCTCTCTAAGATTGTCTCCCCTCTACTCTGAATGTATTTCACATATACCAATTTGTATGCATGTCAGCTCCCTAAATTTAATGCAATGTAGACAACGATTCTTGAAGGAAAGG
The DNA here is from genome assembly GCA_028658325.1 of Potorous gilbertii. Taxonomy (NCBI): domain Eukaryota; kingdom Metazoa; phylum Chordata; class Mammalia; order Diprotodontia; family Potoroidae; genus Potorous; species Potorous gilbertii. The sequence continues at coordinate 129,851,535 of CM053771.1, read as the reverse complement.
AGTGTAATTACCCTTTCTTTCTAACCTCAGTGCTTAGGACAGTTCTTGTCACAAAATAAGCATTTAATAAATGCTTGCTGGAAAATGGATGGATTTATCAAAATTCCAGAGCACATAACCAATGCAATTACACGCTTTTTTTCCATAAGAATTAACTCAAAAATTTTGAACACTTCTACACCTATACCACCAAATAATTTTTAAATAGTGAAAAATTGATGGAGGGTCCACTTTTTTTTTAATAAATTTATTTAACTTTTTACATTCATTTTCACAAGATTTTGGGTTCCAAAATTTTCTCCCCACTTGTCCCCTCCGCCCTCCCCAATACATTGGACATTTTAATTACCCAAATCACCAATCTGCCCTCTCTTCTATCATCTCTCCCTTCCCTTACCCCATCTTCTCTTGTGTCCTGTAGGGCCAGAAAGCTTTCTATTCCCCATTACCTGTATTTCTTATTTCCTAGTAGCAAGAACAATACTCAACAGTTATTCCTAAAACTTTAAGTTCCAGCTTCTCCCCATCCCTCCCTCCCCACCCATTCCCTTTGGGAAGGCAGGCAATTCAATCTAGGCCATATCTATGTAGTTTTGCAAATGACTTCCATAAGAGTCGTGTTGTGTAAGATTAACTATATTTCAGAGGATCCACTTATAAAGACAGGTTAAACAAAGCATGGCATGTGAATATAATATATCATAGGTGTATAAAAAGAACGAAACAGTTTCTGAGGAAATCTGAAAGATCTCTATGATTTAATATAGCATGAAATAAATGGAATATAAAGAACAAAACATGCAATGGTCAAATTATGGGGGAATTATGCTTTTGTCTTAACAGTGAAATGACACACAGAAGTGGAGACAACACAAGAGAAACTCTACCCACTTCTTGCTAGAGAAATGGCAGATTTAAAATGTAAAATGATACATACATTTTTGGAAATGACCAACATGACAAATTATTTTCTTAGAGTATGCATATTTTTGTGATGGTTTTCTTTTCTTTTTAAATTGGGCAATAAATGGAAAAGACAGATAATAACTGTTTATAAATTTTTTATGCGTGTGAGTGTTAGAAACTTTCTCAAAATGCATAATTATGTTCATTGAATTCTCGGCACCATTAATTCTGAAATACCAAGGTCGAGCTAAAGGTTATGTCTCAATTGTTCTAAAGAAAACACATGCATCATAGATATATGAAACATATATTAGACATTCCTGTAACAAATATTTCAGGTTCAATTGCACAAAATTTTCTTTTACTTATCACAGCTGATCTTAAAAAGAACAGCAACAACAACAATAACAAACCTCTTCCAGGATTGTAATCTAATAATAATAGGAGGTAAAGCCATAAATAGAGTTGTGGCACTACTTTTTACTTCAGAGCACTGAAAATTACAATTTGATGTGAGCATCTGCAATCCCTAAAAGACTTGAAGTGCATTGAATTTTGCACCTATATAGTAGTTAGAAAGAATGATTAGTTTAAGTATGTAGCTACTAAATTAATTTGCTCCACAGCTACTTCCCAGGTGATCTCTTTTCTTTATAAGGACAACTGTAGTACCATTGGATAGTGTTGGTTCTGGAATGATACCTGAGTTCAAATACGGACTTAGGTACTGAGTTAGTTATGTGACCTTGGGCAAGGCATTTTCAATCTGTTGGCCTCAGGTTTCTCATTTGTAAAATGAGGACAATAATAGCACTACATTCTAGGTTTTATTTTGAACAACAAATGACATGTTGCTTGTTACAACTTAAAAATAAACGACTTCAGGGCAGAGCCAGTATGGTGAAACAAAAGCAGGGACTTTCCAGAGTCTTCTCCAAAGCCATTCAAATACCTGTAAAAAGTGACCCTAAGCAAATTGTAGACTTTTCCAGTTCCAGCAGACAAATGGTCTTTTTTGACCTTGATGAGCCTAGAGAATACATCCCTTGGAAAATCCTGGAACAGTGGAAGCAACAGAAGGGGTAAACAAACTCTTAGACCATGAGGTTAGAATTATTGTTAAGGAGGGTTCCTCTTGTGACCACAGGAGATCAACGCAGAATCAGAGCTGAACCAGATCACCGTACCTCAATGAAGCAGGAGAATATCCTGAGCTGCACGAGGTGTGAAGCCAGCAACTGCCAACAACAGGACCCCGTGTGCCATGGCAACCCAGGGGAATATGGAAGACATTAGTGCTGACAGGATCAACAAGGGCTGAGATTGGCCATGCTGTAGCTCAGCAGAGGAGACCTTCTATGACCAGACTCACCCCTCCTCCACACTTAGTAAGCTAGCTCCATGGTAACTGCAGGAAACCCAAAAAGACCTTACCTGGTCACTACTCTGCAAAAGCAGACAGCTTAACACCAGGTAAGCTGCAGCATTTTAGTTTCTAAAAGAAAGAACAAGAGCCCACAACACACAAAGTATCACATTTTAGGCATAAGAACTGTGGGAAAGAGCTCCCTGTGTCACAGATGCAGAAGTCTATTTTAAAAGCCAGGAAAAGGGTCATTCTCATGAGTAAAAAGAAAGTAGAATAAAAAAAAATCACCATAGAATCTTTCTATGGGGACAAGGAACAAAACACAAATACCAAAGAGGTCAGCATTGAAAGTGCAACCCATCTGAAACTTCAGAAGAGAATATGAACTGATTTGGAACACAAAGAACCTTCATAGAAGAACTCAGGAAACATTTTAAAACCCAATTTAACTAACAGAAACTGACAAATGACTTTAGAAATATGAAAAAAAGAAATCACAGAAGAATGTAAAAGGTCATTTGGACAAATGGAAAAATAAGTAAAAAACCTAAGTGGAGAAAATAACTCCTCAAAAGTAATTATTATTAGATGGTGGAATACAAAGATTCACATATGCTAGCTCCTTACCGACAGCCCATAGATTTCCTGTAAAAAGAACTCCCAACAAATTCTGGAGCAGTGGAAGTCTCACAGCAACAAAGTGAAGGAGATTTCCGTTCCAGAGAGCCCTGAAAAACCGATCCCAAAGGTCCATCACACACCAGACAGGAGTGCCGCCCAGCCCTGCCTTGGCCACGTGGCACCAAGAGGAGCAGATCAGAACAGACTTCAGGGATAGAATCTCTGGTGGCCGGAAAGGTCCTTCCACCCACAGAAGCACAGGTCAGTGAGAGAGAATTCTGGGCTGACTGAGAGGGGAACAAGGTGTCTCCATAACTCAGGCCCCTTCGGGAGGCAGCTGCAGAGGCAGCGGCAGCCAAAGGCTCCCAGAGCAAGGTAGGAAGCAGGATCTCGGGTCCACTACTGAACGTCTCCGAATAAACCCCCTGAGGGAACTGAGCCTGGGAGGTGGCCCTAACCCCACCTGAGCACCAGAACTTAAGCTCACAATGAATAGCAGCCAGGCCTGCCGCCGAAAGCCCTGAGGCTGGGGAGCAGCATTTGAATCTCAGACCTCAAGCACTAGCTGGGCAGATCTGGAAGGGGGTGGAGAGGAATCTCAGAAGTCAAGTAATTGGCTGGGAAAATGCCCAGAAAAGGGAAAAAAATAATACCATAAAAAGTTACTTTCATGGTGACCAGATGTTTCCCCCCTTCCTTTCTGATGAGGAAGAACAATGCTTACCATCAGGGAAAGACATAGGAGTGAAGGCCTCTGTATCCCAAATATCTGAAATAGATATCCAATGGGCTCAGGCCTTTGAAGAGCTCAAAAAAGATTTTGAAATCAAGTTAGACAGGTGGAGAAAAACTAAGAAGAGAAATGAGAGAGATGCAAGAAAGGCATGAAAAATGGGTCAATACTTTGCAAAAGGAGACCCAAAAAATTGCTGAAGTAAATAAAACCTTCAAAAATAGGCTAACTCAATTGCCAAAAGATATTCAAAAAGCCAATGAGGAGAACAATGCTTTCAAAAGCAGAATTAGCTTTTTAAGTGGATAAAGAGGTTCAAAAGCTCACTGAAGAAAATAGTTCTCTCAAAACTAGAATGAAACAGATGGAAACTAATGACTTTCTTTTTTTTATTTTTATAAATTTATTATATAACTTTTTACATTCATTTTCACAAGATTTTGGGTTCCAAAATTTTCTCCCCATTTATCCCCTCCCCCATCCTCAATACACTGAGCATTCTAATTACCCATGTCACCAATCTGCCCTCTCTTCTTTCATCCCTCCCTTCT
>CM053771.1:129828429-129839123 GCA_028658325.1 Potorous gilbertii | reverse complement strand
CAAAAGAGAAGATGGGGTAAGGGAAGGGAGGGATGATAGAAGAGAGGACAGATTGGTGAAAGGGGAAATAAGAATGCTCAGTGTACTGGGGTGGGGGAGGGGACAAATGGGGAGAAAATTTTGGAACCCAAAATTTTGTGAAAATGAATATAAAAAGTTAAATAAATAAATTTGTATTTAAAAAAAAAGGTGAACAGGAAAACTTCAGAGAGGCCCAGAAAGACTTATATGATCTGATGCTGAGTGAAAGCAGCAGAACCAAGAGAACTTTGTACACAGTAACAACCACAGTGTGTGAGGATTTTTCTGGTAGACTTAGTACTTGATTTCAGTGCAAGGATTTATAGAATTCTCAATGGCCTCGTAAGGCAGAATGCCTTCCATATTCAGAGAAAGAATTATGGAATTCAGTTGCAGAATGTAGCAGATAATTTTCCTTTCTAGAATGTTTTGATATGTTTTATGATTTCTCCAATTCATTTCAATTCTTCCGTGCAACATGAGTAAGGTGAAAATATATTTCATAGGAATACGTGTGTAAAATCCATATGAAACCATATGCCATCTCAGAGGGAGAGAAGAGATAGGGGGGAATGAAAGGGATGGATGGGGAAAAAAAATCTAAGTTATGTGGAAGTGATTTAGAACACTGAAAACAAAATAAAATAAAATACATCCCTCTCATTTAGATTGCTGAATTTATGGACATACATTTGGGCAAAGTAATTGTTTATTATTTTTTAATTTCTTCCATCCGGGAGGTTAGTTCAACATTTGCATTTTTGATATTGCTAAGTTGGTGTTCTTCTATCTGTTTTTAATAAATTTGACCAAAGGTTTATCAATTTTATTGTTTTTTTCTTAAAACCAACTCAGTTTTATTTATTAGTTCTATAGTTTTCTTAATTTCAATTTTATTAATCTCTCCTTTAGTTTTCAGTGTTTCCAATTTGGTATTTACTTAGGGATTTTCAATTTTTTCCTTTTCTAGCTTTTTCAGTTTAAGGTCCAATTCATTCATATTCTCTGTGTTTATTTTATTCACATAGGCATTCAAAGATATAAAAATTCCCATAAGAACTGCTTTTGCAGTATCCCAAAAGATTTGGAAGATTTTCCCTTCATTTTTGTTCTCTTTGATGATGTTGTTGATTATTTCTATAATTTGATGTTTAACTTACTCATTCTTAATTAGATTTTTTAAATTTCTAATTAATTTTTGGTTTATGTTTCCATAGTCTTTGATTACATAAAATTTTTATTTCCTTATGATCTGAGAAAGATGCATTGACTATCTCTGCTTTTCTACACTGCATTGTGAAGTTTTTACAGCCTAGTACATGTTCAGTTTTTGTATAGTGCCATGTACCCCTGCGAAAATAATATATTACTTTCCGTCTCCATTCAATTTTCTCCAGAGATCTATCATATCTACCTTATCTAGTGTATTATTCACCTCCTTAACTTCTTTCTTGCTTATTTTGAGGTTGAACTTATCAAGTTAAGGGAAGAAGAAGTTGAGGACCCCACTAGTAGAGTTTTGCTGTCTATTTCTTCCTGTAACTCCTTTAACTCCTCTAAGATTTGGATGCTATACCACTTGGAGCATACATGTATAGTAATGACATTGCTTCATTGTCTGTGGTGCCTTTCAGTAGGATGTAGTTTCCTTTCTTATCTCTTTCAATTACATCTCTTTCTGCTTTGTTTTGTCTGACATTAGAATTGCTACTCCTGCTTTTTTTTACATCAGTTGAAGGAGAAGATATGCTGCTCTAGCCCTTTCCCTTTTCTGTGTGTGTGTGTGGCCCCATTTGAAATGTGTTTCCTCCAAATAACATGTTGTTGGAGTATGGTTTTTAATCCATTTTGCTCTCCCTCTCAATTTTGTGAGAGAATTCATCTCATTCACATTCACACTTCGGATTTAATATCTGTGTCTTTCCTTCCATTCTTCTCTTCTTTATGCTTTCAGTTCTCCCTTGTCCCTACCCCTCTACAGCAGAGTTTTGATTTTGGACCACTGCTTCCCTCATTCTTCCCTCCCTTCTTTCAACTCCTTTCCCTTTTAATCCCCTTTTCCCTTACTTCTTCTTCTCTCCCTTTCACCCTACTTTCCCTTTTCTTTCCCCCTTCCCCTCCTACTGCCTATGGATCTAGTTGTATTTCTATACTTTCTATACTAAGTTTTTTCTTCCCTCTGTGAATCCAATTAGATGAGAGTATCCCTTAAACTATGCTCATCTCCCTTGTCTATTTCCCTCTGCTATAATATATTTTTGTGTCTTTTCCTGTGGTGTAATTTATGTTTTTCTACCTCCTCTTTTTTACATCTCCCATTACAATCCCTTCACACCCTTAAATTACATCTTCATTATAGGGATGTAAACAGTTTGCCCAAATTGAGTAACAATTTTTTTTCCTTCTTTTCCTGTTTATGCCACTCTTGACATGTGTATTTGAAGATCGATTTTTCTATTGAATTCTGGCCTTTTCATCAGAAAGGTCTGGAAATTCCTTATTTCAGTGAATGTTCATCTCCTTCCCTGAAATATTATGCTCAATTTTCCTGGGTAATTAATCCTTGGTTGTAGTCTCAGCTTCTTTGCCTTTTGGAATATCACATTCCAATTTCTTCCATTTTTAATGTAGAAGCTGCAAGGTCTTGTGCCATCCTGACTGCAGCTTCTCAAAATTTGTTTCTCTCTGACTGATGCACTACTTTCTCCTTCACTTAATAGTTCTGGAGTTTGACAATGATATTCCCTTGCATTTTTAGTTTGATATACCTTTTAGGAGGTGAATTGTGGATTCTTTCAATGACCATTTTGCCCTCTGGATATAGAACTTCTGGTCAATTTTCCTTGATGATTTCTTGGATGATATTGTCTAAGCTCTTTTTCTCACCAAAGGTTTCTGGTAGACCAATAATCCTTAGATTTTCTTTCCTGATTCTATTTTCCAGGTCAATTGCTTTTTTCCAATTAGATATTTTATGTTTTCTTCTATCTTTTCATTATTTGGATTCTGTTCGACTGATTCTTGATGTCTCATAGATTCATTAGCTTCTATTTTTCTCATTCTCATTTTTATCAAATTATTTTCTTCAGTTAACTTTTGTATCTCTTTTTCCATCTGTCCAGTTGTTGCTTTGCTATTTTCACCAGTTAGGTTTTGTACTTCTTTTTCCATTTGTCCAAATGTCCTTTTAAATTCTTCTGTGATTTTGTTATTTCATATTTTTAGTCATTGTTCAGTTTTTCTTCTATTTCTCAAATATGGCTTTTAAAATCCTTCCTGAGCTCTTCCAAGAAGGCTCTTTGTGCTTCAGAGTAGTTCATATTCCCTTCTGAAGTTTCAGATGAGAGCAAACTCTCAATGTTGCTGTCTTTTGTATTTGTATTTTGGTCCTTGTCCTCCTCGAAAAATTCCACGGTCTTTTTTCTGCTTTACTTCTTCCTCATGATAATCACCTTTTCCTTGGCTTTTAAAGTAAATCTTTGCCTTGGGAACACAGGGGTTTCTGCCCCACAGTTATTATATCTAAACCTTGAGCCTCTGTGTATTGTGGCCCCTGATTCTTTCAGCTGGAAGCTGAAATGCTGCAACTTGTCTGGTGCTGAGCTGGCTGGTTTTGGAAAGCAGAGGCCCATGAAGTATTTTTGGGTTTCCCTGTAGTTACCCTGAAGCTAGCTCATTAAATGTGAGGGAGGGGTTGTCTGGCAACAGGAGGTCTCCTATACTGAGCTACAGCATAGGAAAGTTCAGGGATTTGTGATGCCATCTGTGTAAGTGTCTTCCAGATTCCCCTGGGATGCTTATGCCTGGGTTCCTGGTGTTGGCTGTTGTAAGATTCACCCCCCTGGGGCTCAGGATCTTCTCCCAGCTTGCTGAAGTGGGGTTGTCTGGGACAGCTCTGGTCCTATACTGGTCCCTTTCCACCACAGAAAGAGGCACCCTCCTCAGCGATTTTCCTGACCTCATGGGCTGAGAGACTGTTTACCTCCTTCCACTGCTCCCATTGTTCCAGGGTTTTTCCCAGGGAGATATTCTCTGAGCTCATCAAGGTCAACAAGGAGAGGGAGATAGCAATTACCAATGCCTCTGTCATCTTGCCTCCAGGAAGTGAAAATTTTTGAGACTAATTCTTGTGCAATTTGCTTTTTAGGTAAAGCACCCACAAGGATTAAACTAATGTGTAGGGCAGAGAATTTGACTGAGACCAAAATAGCTGTAAGAGCTATAATAGCGGGTCCTTAGCTCTTATCACAAACTATGTAGCTGAGATTAGATGTTTCTAGGCCATACCATTCTTCATTTCCTTAGAAATTAGGTTCCTGCTAAATGTATGTCATTTAAAAAATGATGTTGATAACCAGATGCAATTTTTATCTAGTGCTTTTACTGTGTGAATATAGATAATAAGACACAAGATGAGAAAAAAAAATCAAGGAGTTATTCTCCCCTTCATGGCCAGTTCTATGTTGGCTCAATGTATAAGCTTATGAATATGGAATTTTAATGCTCCTTAATGACTAGTGATGAAAGGGGAAAAAAGTAAGTACATTTACATAACTTTGAAAAAAATAACCTTTTTTATTTATCCTGAAATATTATTCAATTTGATGTCTGAATTCAGATTTAAATTCTGGTTATACAAATATGTTAACTTCTCTGAACCTCAGTTTATTTATCCTCAAAAAGAGTTATATATGCCTGTAGAATTTGCTACATGGGTTGCTCTTAGGATGTAATGAATAATGAAAGCGATGTATATTGCAAAATTTAAAACAATTTTTTTATAATTGTCATTTAGTGCTATCAAACATGGATTACAAATTGGTTGATTTTTAATGAGTGCTTTTCTTTTCTCTCCTCCTTAAATGACAATGGTAAGTGACATTGTGACATACGAATATAGTTGAATATTGTTCTGCTTGTAAGAACTGAAAAATTCTGAAAGACATGTGTATACATATGAACTGATGCAGACTGAAATAAGTAGAACCAGGAAAATATACACATTGGTTATTGATTGTTGTCTTTTGTTCTTGAAGAAGACCAAAATGACATCACCATGATAAAGTCAAGTTTCAGTGTGTCTGACTGTGGTTGATCAGACCAATATGAGCACCAAATGCTCTACCACAGATTGAGCACAGATAGTCCATGTGATCATTTGGGGTTAATATTCCAAATCTGTGTTATCTTGTGTTTACTTTGTGCTGTCTGAATTCTACTTTGCTCATAGAGCACAGCACTTTTTATGATGTTGGCACACCATGCTGAGCAGTTCTGGAATGAAGGATTTAGAGAAAACTCAGCATTAAGGTCTATGAGGGAAAAAATGGTGCCATTGTAGGATTAAGGAGGACAGGAAGAAGAGTAGAATTGAAGGATTGGGTAGAATGATTAATTCAGTTTCCACTCACTGGGAATGAAGTGTTCTTAAGACATCTAACCAAAAATACTCTGTGAACTTATAGAAACAATCTTATCATAGAGTGGAGTCATGATGGGAGATAGAGATTTAGGATTCTTCTGTATAGAATGATTGATGAAATTGTGTAAGTGGCGTATCTGAAGTGTAGTACTATAGATACAAGATGAACAAGAAAAAAAAGCCAAAAAATCTTGAGCATGTCTATGTTACCAAAGTTTGTAGAGGAAGATGAAGTAGGGTAATAGATTGTGTTTGTCCTTCATTTTTGAAGGGGACGCTGACATCAGGGAAATGATGGCATGACTTGCAATTGACATTGATTTGAGTGAGGGAGGGCTGTGCCAGGTTACCAGCTTTACTTAGATAAACAAGGGAAAAGGAAAAGTGTGAGAGTATGTGTGCCATAGAAGTCAAATAAATAATGAATAATTATTACAACAAAATCTAAGTTTTAAGTGTCCAGAGATAGATTTATTAGTCTTCTTAAAAAATGTGAACTATGTATTTACCTAAAATTCTTATAGCACATTGTTCATGTAAAGGGCATCCAAGGGTTCAGTGGGTAGAGTGCTGGGCCTGATATCAGGAAAGCTTGATTTCAAATGTAGCCACAAACACTTACTAGCTGTGCGACCATAGACAAGTCATTTAACTTCTTGTCTCAGTTTCTTCTACTACAAACGAAGACAATAACAGCACTTGCATCTTCGAATTGTTTTAATGATGAAATGAGACAACATTTTAAAGTATTTGACATTACATCTGTCCCATAGCAGCTCTGTATAAATACTAGATAATAATTATTATGACCATTATTATTTTTGTTCTATTATTATATCTTCAAGGACACTCACCTAAAACACATTGGAAACCACAATGATCATTTTGCTGGAAGATTCAAAAGACCGTCCTAAAGTGAACACCAGCATTCTTCCACTTAAAGCCGTTATGTATAATGTAAAAAAAATACATTAGGTACAATGGTTTTCATGGGGCTTGAAAGTGGTTCATAGTACAGGAACAATGTTTCAAAAATGAGGAATTTGGGGGAAGGAAGGATGAAGGACACATGGGGAGAATTTGTAATGTAGGTTAAACTGTGCGAACTTGAGCATACTAGAGTTTGGATTACTGGATGATTCTGAGCTGATATCAATTATATGAACTATTTAACATACTATAATATGTCTTGGCAAAGGTGGAATTTAATGAGGGTGAGAACTACATTTTATACGACTGTTTTATCTACTAAATTTAAAGTTGGGGAAACTTGATGAGTACCTATTGAAATAGAGGTATATATTTACACAAACAAACCAATCATATGTGCAGAGATAGTTGTTTGTGCAGGTTGCTAAAAGCTTAAGAGAGTGAAACAGAGAGAGGTAAAAGAATCAAAAGACCACAAACAAATACTCTTGGACTTGTACCCTCCAAATCAGACAAGATATTGGCAATAGGTATTGATGAAAAAAATGCTACTGTCAAATATACAATGAATTCTTCTAAACTTCTTCTAAAAACCCATATTGGTTCTCTATTACCATAAATTGTTTAAGAAATAAAATGTAAAAAATCTCAATATTTGGACTTGAAAACTCCTACATTTGTAAAATGAACTTAATGATTCCTTTATCCTTCTTCATAAAAGAAATCTTTTGTTTTGCTTTTTGCTGAATTCTAAAGAGATACAATCTTTGAGAGAAAATTAATTATTTCTGAAACATATTCTTGGTATTCTGTCAAGGGTTTTAAGATGACTTGTTATTTAACGCATTTTACAAATTAAGAGAAATATCTAATTTAGAAAACCTGTAATTCTAAAAATTTTGGATTTTTTAGCAACCTTGTTTTACAAAGAGCAACAAACCATTGCTGTGTTACATTCTTGCAGTGCGATGCAAGTTCATCACTGAAGTTTGAAGTTTAATATCATGATTTGCAGATCAAAGTTTATGAGAGAGACAGAAAGAGAGAAAAGGGAGAGAGAGAGAGAGAGACAGAGAGAGAGAGAGAGAGAGAAGCAGAGAGATAAACAGATAGAGAGAGAGAAAACAGATAGTTCTTGATAGGAGCCCTTTGATTCATGTTTGCCCAGAACTTATTCCTTGTAGGATAGTTGATTAATGAATATTTGCTGAAAAAATAATTTTTCAAATACCTTTGATTTTAATAAAAAGTAGAAACAGATTCTGTCAACTTTTTTTTTCCTATGTTCATCTATATTTTTGGGAAAATTTGCAAGTAAGCAATAATTTTTGGAGTATTCATAAAATTTTTGCACTCATATTGGTGCAACAAATGTGTGTCTGTGTGCATGTGCATGAATTTAGCAGTCTTTTACTTAACCTGCAGATAAAAATCTTTGGCACCTAACTATACTTCAAAACTTACCAGAGTACAATCCCTACTTTGATATTAATGTGGGAAACCATGTTTCATTAGATAACAAAGTTTCAAGGAATGTTCATCAGGTCAGCAAAATTGATTCTCTTTGTTAAGCACAAACACAGATGTGCACACATATACATATACACATATACCTCCACCCACACATATGCATGTAAGAATATATGTATAATGATATTCAGAATACAATCTTTAAGACACAGGTTCTCGTCATTTTCATTGGTTATTTCCTTCTAGACTCTTTTCATTTCTTCTCTCATTTGACAAATTCTACTTAAACCCTAAATACCCAAGGCCACAGAGGGAAAAAAAATCACATTTTAACAGCTGAGTAAAAACTGAACAAACTGGATTCTCACTGGTGTATATACACAAGTGTACATACACACTATCTATCTATCATTCTATCTATCTTCTATCTATGTGATTATATTTGATTTCTGGCTTACTGAGTTTAATCTTCATCTAAGCATAGCACTGGGAATCAACAGGCACATCTATCATTCCAACTGAAAGTTTACAAGTCTATTCATGCTAAAGCACAGAGTTAATGATCTCTGCAAAAAAATTATCTCAATAATAAAAAAGTCTACTGCGTTTTTTATAAGCAATGAACCTTCTTTTTCTTATGATCACATCGACTATAAACTATTGACAATTGAGATAGACAGGAATTAAATCAAGCTTTTAAAATATTTACTCTCATACAAGTTGCTGTTTTCCATGAGCTTTAACAATTGAAGTGGGAAATGTGAAAGATACTGCTACAAAAGCAAGTCAAGGATGAGTGTTGAGAACATTTTTCTTTCACTAAAATGAAGAAACATTTAATTCTATAAGAATAAATGGTAAAAATATGGAAACTATTTAATACTGAGGTTTCCAGAATGAATTTTGCAGATGTTTTCATCTCCATGTGACAAAGAGCTTCCTTTCTATAAAATCACCTATTTACTTATCTTGAAAAATGGCCAATGTGGAGGAAACAAGAAAACTGTGCTTACTGAGTTTAGGAAGTACTTTATGTGACATTGCAATTTCCCCAGTGATCTCTATCTATTGCAAATAATCATCTATTCCTTTTTATATAAAATACCCACCATTAGCATTTATGTCTCACATGGAAAGAAGCATAAGGCATTAACTTTCATTTAGATTAGTGATGCCTCAACGAAAAGCAGAAATATGTTTATTATTCTGCATCTTCATTGTGTGCCTTGACAAAATAACTACAGTACATTAATTACTTATTAGTTCTGCCTTTATTAGTTCTGCCTCTTTATTCTAAAACTATCTTAGTACTAAATCCTCAATCAAGCAATCAATCAACCAGCATTGATTAACCAAGGACTATAAAATATGAACAATACTAAGTGCAGGGAATAACAAGAAAAAGCATCTTTTGATTTCAAGGAATTCACATACCAAATCCATAATGGTTTACTTTTGTTACAGGAGACATATCATCAAGTAGGAATAATTACGTTTATGCGTATAATGTTAAATGAAAACACAGTGGGATTTCTAATGCCAAGACAGCAGAGTGGAGCCCAGCCCAGGACTGGAACAGGCCTTCAGGGAAGAAGCCCGCAGGGAGGGTCTCAGATCCTGCAACCCACAAGTGCTAAAGAAAGCTTCAAAGATCAATAAAACGTCTTTCCCAAATGGGCGAGACGGGACCAGGGTCTCTCTTCAGTACTAGACCCAGGTGGAAATGGTGGCAGCAGCAAGGGTGATGACAGCAGGCCATGGCCATTTGTGAAGCTCTTGGCCTAAAGCCCCTGGGGGATTTGAACAGCTGATCTAAATCTCAGCCCTGAACATGGTCCTGGGGGGAGGAGGAGCACCAGGATCCTCCTCTTGACAAAGGATTCAGAAGTTGAGTAATTGGCTGGAAAAATACCCCAAAAAGGAAAAAAAAAATATGACTATAGAAAGGTTACTTCCTCTGTGAAAAAGTATTTCCTTCCATCCTTTCTGATAAGGAAGAACAGTGCATACTGTCAGAGTGCATACTGAATCCAGTAAGGGCTCAGGCCATGGAAGAGCTTGAAAAGCAAATCAACAGCTTTTTAAAGGAGATGCAAAAAATGCAGAGAAAAATAACACCTTTAAAAATAGGCTAACTCATTTGGAAAAAAGAGGTTCAAAGAGGCAATGAGGTGAAGAACACTTTGAAAAGCAGAATGAGCCAAATGGAAAAAGAGGTTCAAAAGCTTACTGAAGGAAGTGGTTCTTTAAAATGAGAGTGGAGTTCAGAGAAGCTAATGACCACATAATAAACCAAGAAGTTAAAAAATAAAACCAAAGGAGTGAAAAAATAGAAGACAATGTATGACACCTAATTACAAAAAAAAAAGTGGGGGGAAGGAACGAAGATGGTGGAATATAAAGATTCATATATCCTATCTCCGAACCCACAGCCTATGGATTTCCTGTGAAAAGAACTCCCAAAAAATTCTGGAGCAGCGGATGCCATGTAGCAACAGAGTGAAGAGATTTCCGTTCCAGAGAGCTCTGAAAAAACCGACCACAGAGGTATATCACACAATTGGTGGGAGCAGAGCCCAGCCCTGGCCTGGCTGCACAGCACTGAGAGGAGCAGATCCAAGCAGGCTTCAGGGATGGAATCTCCAGCCGCCACAAAGGTCCCTCCACCCACAGGCACACAGGTCATTGAGAGAGACTTCTGGGCTGGCTGAGAGGGGAGCTGGGTGTCTCCATAACTCAGGCCACCTTGGGAGGCAGCAGCAGAGGCAGCAGGCAGCCAGAGGCTCTCAGATTAAACAGGAGCTCGGGTCCATTACTGGGTCTCTGCATAAACCCCCGGAGGGAAGTGAGC
>CM053771.1:129809383-129827929 GCA_028658325.1 Potorous gilbertii | reverse complement strand
CCTATTTATCAAATATTTTATTAAAGGACCATTACATTAAAAGCAATGATCTAGTTTTATTTTGCAAACATTAGGGAAATAAATGGGAGAATGAGAGTTTTTGTTCTGTTTTGTTTCACTAGAGGAGTGATGCATTGGGAATTATTGTGTTATGAAGATCACTTACAATTGACGGTAGTGTAGCAGAAGATTAAAGGATGGATTGGAGAGAATAGACACACATATATCTATGTATAAGTATGTATGTACATATGCATGGACCTATGTATGAACATCTATTGATCCATCCACCTACCTTCCTATTTTTTGTCTATTTATACATGCAAACTCATGTGTACATATGTGTACATATACACATGTGTTTATTTTTTCCACTCTATCCTTTGCACTATTAACTGTGATCATTGATTTTCCTAATACTCTGATATGTTTTTATTTATATATGTATATGTGTGTATGTGTGCACAGAAATATGTCCACATATACTTATATACATGCACACACATATATACAGGAGCACCAGTTACAAGACCATTTAAATTATAGGATGAATAGCTCACTAATATTAAATATATGTGTTCTATTTAAATATGCCTCTGTTATTCAAATGAGATTTGCATTATATACTTGATAGAGGGCTTGCCCTAGAGTAATGAAGACCTAGTTTCATGTTAATGAGAGCTCTGACAGATTAGTTGTGTAAATAGAACTATGTCTTATCCTTTCAGTGTCCTATGTAATACTAGGTGTTCTGTAGCTCTTTTGGTCCCTATACTACTTGATTTTTAGCGTATCTCCCTGTACCCTCTATTCAATATAAAAGAAATAAATTATAGAGTTCAGAATGCATATAAGAAATCATTTGATTATGATAACAGTTATTTACCAAATATTTCTCATACACCTCAAAAACCAGCTCATATTCCTGGAGGTGATTTGAGTACATGTATTTGTGGTGGGGATTCCTGCTTTAAAACTTTACAGTTAGTTGTCAATCTATATTGTTCGACCACATTTGGCAAATGGGAATTTACCCTATTTACATAACCACAGTTTTGGAACCCCATTCTTCCCAAAACTTTATATCAATGCTTTGACTCTCCATTCAATAATTCTATTTGAATATTCATTATGTATAATAAATAAAATAGAAAACAATATTTAGGATAAAGGTGTTATGTTCATCCTTTGTTTTAGAAGAGGACCATGACATCAGAGAACTTATAACATGACATGAAGTAGTGAATAGGAAATCCCTGTCTCCCCTCTCTACACAGAGATCTTGTCTCCCTCACATTTCATAGCTACTTATGGAAAAGTGAATGGTATCCAGGCAACTCAGGATTTTGCAATTTCAACTCACTAAATATTGCTTATAATATGTTTTTAATAAACTAAATACAAATGATTATAAATTTAACCATTATCAACAAATATAATCAGTCCAAAATACAAACAATAAAAGCATGATTTTATATGGAACTATGGATTTCTCTTACAGTTTTTTAAGGGTTTATTAAATTTAGCAAAGTGATGACACAAAAAGTAATGCTTGGGAGGTAGAGAACTGGCAGCCGTAAATGTGCGCTGGTGCCGATTGTCATCGACATCACTGGTGTTGTTTTTCCCTAGATCATCAGTGAGATAAGAGATACAAGGTGGCCACTTGAGGCGATGGACCAATTCATTTTTTATTAATATTATTCATTTGATTTTAATATTAAAAAGATCTAAGCATGTTTCAAGGATGAGTTGGTAAATATGGAGAGGCTTAAAATGTTAGAGATAGAGGGAATGATCGATAAGGTGGATTCACAGAGGAGGTGGGAAAAACTGGGATCAAGGGCACAAGTCGAAGTAATAGTTGGGTGGGCAAGGAGAACGATCATCTTTTTTCTTGTGTATGCAACTAATGTATAGAAAATGGGAGATGAAGTGAGAAATTTCAGGGGAGAGTCATGTTTATATAGATTGGCTTAATTTTTCTTCTGAAGTATTAGTTGGAATTCTCTGCTGAGGAGGAGAGAGTTGGTAGAGGTGGCTAAAGTAGGACTATTTTTGATTAAATGAGTATTGGATAACACTTCTCGTTTTTCTGTTTTTTTGTTTTTTATAAAAGTGTTCATTAGTAACAATGATGTAATTTATAAAACGACATGACCTGATGAAGATCTTTACTTCGTTTTGGACATACGGATGTTACTAGGCCATTTTTACCTTTTTCAAATATAAAAAGTCTATCTTTTTGACTGGTATTTCAACATTTAGTTAATTGTTAAACATGGTACATCGTAAAAATGCACTATGGTACTGAGTATTGGACTACTACTCATTATTGTAACCTTCCAGTGATGAATTGATATGAAATACTTTTCCATCAATCAAGCTGAAAATGTCTGAAATTATGAAGGACCATTAGGTGGGAAAAAAATGCTGAACTGTTAGTCATAATAATAGGTCATTATTGTGTGATTTTTTTCTTTCTAAAATGTCTTGTAATAATCTAAAGCCGGTACCATATAACCTATCCAGACCTGTGTTTGATTTAAACACATGGACAAATCATTTAATTTTGTTTTGTTTTTAGAAGAAGCCAGAGCGGAGTTGGATGCATCAAGGACATGCCAAATAAAACTCTAATGCTAAGCATGAAACTTACAGTTAAACTATTACCTAAGTTTCCTTTAGTAGAATGACAGTGAGTTACCTAGAATATATGTCCAAGCATACTATTGATTCACTCTGCTTTGATCTCACAGTAAGAGAATTTCACCCAGTCTAGTTCAGTGAAGAGATAAAGTAGTGAAGTCAGGCCATAGCTCTGGCTGATCTCACTTTTTTTGTACTAGTAGTGCTGAAAATGGGATATGCTTGCAAACCCAAAAGCTTAGTTTCTCCCTGCTAAGTCAACCAAGAAGGTGAACCAAATCTTTGACATTACAAACCTTTCATTTCTCTGTGACAAGGTCTCCAACTGAAGTTGACTTCTAATTCTTTGGGATGTGATCACCATTACGATAGAATTAGAACTTTCTCTATCTCTTTCTGTCTGTCTGTGTGACTGCCTGTCTGTGTTTCTCAGTTTGTCTCTGACTCTGCCTATCCTTGTTTCTGTCTGAATCAGCCTATGTAGATGTCTTTCTTGATCCATCTTTGTTTCTTCTTCTCTCTCTGTCTCTCTCTCTGCCTTTCCTTCTCTGTCTGTTTCTTTGTCTCTGTCTCTCTGTCTCTATCTTTCTATCTGACTGTCTCTCTCTTTCTGACTGCCTGTCTCTCTGTATCTCTCTGAGTATTTCTTTGTCTCCTTGTGTCTCAGTCTCTCTCTCTCTTGTTTCTGTTTTGGTCTGCTTCCTTTCTCTCTGTCTGCTCCTCTGCATGTCTCTATCTCTCTGTTTCTCTGTCTCTTTCTGTGTCTGCCTGTCTTTCTGTCTCTATCTCCCATTGTCTCTCTCTGTTTTTCTCTCTCTCTCCCTCATCTTTCTCTCTCTCCCTCCATATGATGAAATTCTATTTAACAACTCCTAAGTTGCATTTTCATAGTGTGTGACCTACCTATTATCTCCATTTCTGTGCTTTTTCTGGTTGTCCTCCATGCATGAAATATACTTTCCTCCATCTGTCTCATCGTATCCTTGGTTTCCATCAAAGCATTACTCGAATGAGCATGCAATCTCACAGAATGCAAATTCTATGAGGGCAAGGAATGTTACATTTTTATCTTTTTATTACCTGTGTCAAGGATGTATTAAGCACTTAACAAAATACTTGTTGATTAATTGGTTACATCTGTTTGTTTGTTGTGTTTTATGCCGTGTAAATTCATGATACTCCTCCTTTCTAAGAGAAAGAAAGAAATGTAACCTTAAATCAATTGTATACATATATTGAATAGCCCACTGTCCTGTGTAATCTTCTATTCCCCTACACAAATTCATATGTTACAATTGCCTACACTAAAAATCTTCTATTTTAATTGTCAAATTCTCTTTCCCTCATGCTAAAAATTGCATGTCAAATTTGTTTCATTTCTTCCAAACTGGAACGATGAGCAAGGGATCAATTGTTGATTAAATCATCACTGACTTTTTCATAATTATCACTAGGCAATTTGGAGACTACTCCCATTTAATTTGGGGATTTTATATTTTTTGTGTTCATATTCTTATTGATTGTAAGTTAGGACTCTGTGATCGTCAGTTTTCCATTCTGAAAATAGCGTGCCCACATTATGGAGAATATTCTCTGCTATGTGCAATATAATTACCAACCAATTATTATTGTATATACATTTAGTCACTTGAATCCTAGTGTTTTAGATCTGAAAGCATCCCTACAAAACTTCTAGTCATATTTTCATTTTACAAATGAAGGAACTAAGGCTCAGAAAGGGAAAATGACTTATGCAAAATCACGTGGCTATTAATTGCTCAAGGGACAGGGCATAGGGGATCAAGAAAAAGACTCTTTTGAGTCTCCACTCTAATAACATTCTTGTACCAAAAAATGCCTCCAACTCTGTGACCTCTTTCTCCACTTGGGAAGCTGCTATTCAGATCTCTATTAGAGGATAAATCTACGAGTAGCTATGTTCACCTCTTATCAATTCTCCAGACAAGTTTTTCACTTTGTCCCCTCAGGAGTACTTGCCCCGAATTTTCTTTTATTTAATGTATGTCTTCATTAGAATGTATGTTCCATTTTTGACTTGTGTCTGTATTCCCAGCTCTTAGCCCAATATTGGGCTCATAATAGGCAATTAATAACTGTTCTATCTATCTATCTATCTACCAATCTATCTATTTATTTATATGTCTTTTATTGATCTATTTGATGCAGAGGAAGGTTGTTCTTCTGGCAAGCAGTCTTTTTAATATATTCTTCTGTCATCCATCTTTGCTGGGAGTTAGAAAGTCAAAATAATATCAAGGTAAGCCATAATAGATCAAGGACAGCTATAGATTATTACTGTTCATCCCATCTCTTTTCCAGGAAAAATAAATCCATATCTTATATCCTGATGGTTATTGTATAACATTCTATATTCGTTCCTCTAGAGAAAAAATTGATAGAGTAGAATATTTGTGAATAAACTATCAGTTCTTCACATCTCTTCTCTTCTTTGTCTCTGTCTCTTTCTTTGTCTCTGTCTCTGTCTCTCTATCTCTTTCTCTCTTTGTCTTTCTGTTTCTCTTCCTCACTCTCTTCTGAATTAGAGAATTGAACAGCAGTGTGAGGCTAATTACTTGGTGATTTGAATTTCCAAAGAAACTTAGAAACTATGAGAATTGAGGAGTAGTCAGATTCAACATCACACTACAGCATAACACAAAACTGACATTTTAGAATCTAGTCAATCATCCTCAGTAACTGCAAGGATCCTAAATATGCAGAAGACAAAGAATTTAAAATCCATGGTGGCTAAGAAAAGGATACTTGTCCTTCACCTCTGCCTCATATTTCTTAATATATTTAAGCACTCAATTCACTTGCATTTTGCAAAGGGAAGTTTTCTCCCACGTTCTCAATTGTTATTTCTCATTTCCTCACTCAGTTTGCTTATATCTAGTCATCTACCTAAATGATATTATCAAATCCTACCCTAAGAAAAATGTAAATTCCTTTGAGACAAGGAATTATTTTATTTTTCTTCGTATCTTGGTGCCTAAATCAATGTTTAATATAAAATCGGTATTTTTTAAATTGCTATTAACTTGAAATGAAATAAATTAGTTATTCACTCTGTGATTATATTTTAGTATCAATTTTAGAAACATTTTAAAATTTTAAAATGATATAGAATGTATATGTATGCATTTATAATTTATATATACATACACACATATCTCTCTATACACATGTATATACATATATACAAACGTACTTTTTTTGATAACTGAAAAAAATGTGCTGACACCACCAACAGACTAGTGGGAAAGGGGAAAGAATCATCCAGGATTACAACTACTAGAAAGTATTTCCTTTACTCTACAATTTCCAAGATGGATATCAGGCTTCAATTATATCTATATATCATAGATCAATTATCTGTTGTCTTGGAGTATAGTTGATTTACAATAAAGGTAACTTTCACTGGTTGCTATCAAAGGGAGGATAATACTTAGCTTACTTTTGCCTGCTTAGCCACATCTTACTAAAAGCTGGCTACAATAGACTATAAAACTCATTATCAAAATAAATGAAAAACAAAATTAAGTCATATTATACTAATTAAAACAGAGGAAAAATACACAAGAACAGACATATTCTATCTTTGGGGAACAGATCCTATGAGACAAATCCATTCTTAGAAGTTTCTATGATTGCAAGTGCTAATAGTCAAGAGAAAAGATAGGGACTCACTTCCCAATTTTGCTGGGAGTTGGAAAGTCTGTAGGTACTCATACTATCAAGCAATTTCTAATTAATCATTCAAATTTGGCTTTTTGCTTCTCTAAATTGCCTCTATCAAATTTCTCCAATATGTGTCTTCCCTTGTACATGTATGTAGTATCATTCTCTGGTTACTCAACCAGTCAGCAGCTGGTCTGGTTCTATCTATAGACTGTGTCTCAGGAAATCTGCTTTAGACTTGGGGAGAAGTGAGGTTACATATAAAATACTAAAAATAAATATAAAATACCTATGAGAAGAAGAAGGGACACTAGCTGCTAGAGGGTCCAGTAGTTTTCAGATAAATAGCCTGAGTTGGTACTTGAAAGAAATCAGAGATTAAATGAAGTGAAGGTGAGGAGAAAGAATATTACACACATTGAGGATGGCCAGTGCAAACATTGTTATAAAAATAAGCATATATATTGAACAGATATTAGAAACAATATGACTGAAGAAGAGAATTCAGGAGGTAAATGCAGTTGCAAGGATGGACAAATATGTAAGAATACTGAAAAAGCAGGAAATTGCCAGGTCATGAAGAGCTTGGAACATCAAAGAGGAATTTATATTTGACTGTACAGTCAACAGGGGACCACTGGAATTCACTGAAGAAGATGAAATGATCATCATCAAGAAAATTACTTTTGTGACTTTGTGGAAGAAATATTGTAGAAGAGAGACGATTTAGGCAGAGAAAAGATTGTTCTTGAATTCAGGACAGAAAGATATGTGTTTGAGTTCAAACTCTGACATATTTACTTTGTGGTCATGGACAAATAATTTATCCTTGTATAGTTTTAGAAGAAACTAATCATAAATCATAGAAAAGCAGCTAATCTGCAGTACTGAAAAATGTGTCAATAATGAGATTTCTTCCACATCATTGAATTCAAAGTCTTGCATTTCTTGTTGCTTCACTACTTCCCCCCAAAATGAAGTTTAGTTTGTATTTTGCCTTAACCATTTGTTTCACGTAAGTTCTTATTAAACCCTAACAAAAACTAGTTGAAGATAAGTCAAGGTTGTATTTTTATAATCTTCTTACCTATGAAAAAACTGAGTATCAGAAAGTTTCATGGCTTATGAAGAGTCTTCAAGTTACTAAGGAACAAATTCCATACTTCTATTCAAGTCTTCTACCTTCAGTACTCTCCATTTATTTTACACTTTCTCACTGTTTCATCAAGCATGCATTTAAAAAGAAAGGTAGACTGTGCATTTATTCATTTACAGTATTTCACAATTCCCCCTTTGTGTTTAATACTGAGTATTTGTGAAATAGCTGATTAGAGTTGAGAGTGAGGTACATAGCAAAATACATGTTTAATGAATTGTATTGAATGAAGTGGATTGTTTGGAGTTGGATTAAACTGAACTGAAACTTTTGGAGATAAAATTCCATACTTTGGCTTAATTAGTATTCCACTCGAATCGGTGGTGGAGAAATTTTTGTTTCTCTTTAAAAAGTCGTATCATATATAGACTCTCATAGATATTCCAGAGTTTATGAAAAAGAATGATAACTATTATTATTAACTATTAATTATTTTTCAGATCTTCATCTTGTTAGATAGAGGCCTAGACACCAACATATATGGCTTTTTATCTAAAGACACATTAGTAGTATAGAATATGTTCTAGTGTGTGTGTGTGTGTGTGTGTGTATGTGTGTGTGTGTCTGTGTCTGTGTGTGTGTAACAGAATTCAATTTAATTTGATCCATGTCTGAAGTGAAGGAACTCTGGAAAGAAATTAAATCTGTTCTCGTAGAGAAGATAAGGGATACACATGCTTGAAGAGATCACATGACTGATTAGATTGGACTGGATTGGGAAGACATGAGCTCCAGAAGGTGTAAGTGATGATGATTTGAGAGGAGCAGTTATAAATAGTTTCCAGAGAACCAGAGTTGTCTCCAACTCTACACCCTGTGGAGGGATGGGACATGCTGAGGCAGAGTCAAGAGGCAGATACAATTGTTACTGACATACCAAAGATGAGAAACACCCAGGAAGAACTTATTTTTTTCTTCTTCTTAAACAGCCCAACCTTCACAACCACTTATCTACATATGCATATGTTTATATGAGTGCATATTTATTTGTTTGTGTGTGAATGTGTAGCATGTTCTCCTCTGTTGTTGTTTCCCAGAAATTCAAGTAAAGTTTTTAATATATGATGAATGGCACACATTCAAACACAAACATATGGATACACTGTTGCATGTATCTAATTATCTACAAAGTTTATATCTACTTACAAAACCACTTATACTTGTATTCATTCACAGATATACTTTCTAAATAGGAGAATTTACTTAATTGCCTTTCTGTGGGATATGTCACCCTGGGATTAGTACTAGGCCTAATTTAATTTGTCTATATAAATTAGTCATGATAGATCAGTTCAAGAACCCATGTTAACATCCATTGCATACAAATTGTTATATGGTTAGTTTTCCTTTTATCCTGTTAAAATCTAGCTGATTCAGGGAACTGACAGCTTCACTTAAAATCCACAAATTTCATTCATTGAATTTTTTCAGCATTTATTACTAACGCACTAACATATGGAACTTAGAAATAAAATGACATCTCCTACACTTTAAATATATGAAATACTTTTGGTGTCATCAAGTGCTACCTATGTATTACTTGACTAATCCTCAAAAAAAAATCTGTGAGAAGTCCGCAATTTTCTACATTTATAGAGGAGGAAAATGAGGTTTACAACTATAAGTGACTTGTTGGAGGGCACAAAGTTAATCACTGACATTGTTGATCCTCAATGAACATTAGTCTTCTGACATCAGAACAAAGCCATTTGTGCTGTACCTCACTGCCTATCTCTACAGCGGGACTTCTTAATGTTTAGGAGTGTGTGTGTGTGTGTGTGTGTGTGTGTGTGAGAAAGACTTACTGGCAGTGTGGTGAAGTGTATGGACTTAAAGTGCATGGAATAAAACATGAAAGATTACAAGGAAGACTATTTATATTGACATGGAGTTTATATACATGTTCATCAGTCCTTTCAGTGTATCCAACTTTTTGGAGTTTCCTTGGTAGAGATACTGGAATGGTTTGACATTTCCTTCTCCCATTCATTTTACAAATTTGGAACTAAGGCAAATAAGTTTAAATGACTGAACTAGGATCGCATAGCTAGTAAGTGTCTGAGATCAGATTTGAACTCAGGAAAATGAGTCTTTCTGACTCCAGGCCCTGAATTTTATCAATTTTGCCACTTAGATGCTTTTGTAC
Source organism: Potorous gilbertii (assembly GCA_028658325.1). Lineage (NCBI taxonomy): Eukaryota > Metazoa > Chordata > Mammalia > Diprotodontia > Potoroidae > Potorous > Potorous gilbertii. Next base: position 129,818,276 of record CM053771.1, on the reverse strand, counting down.
ACACACACACACACACACACACACACACACACACACACACACAAACATTTTCTTGATTCCAAGATGTCATACCCAGTTTTACCTATCTCTAGCTGTCTTCTTGAAAATTCAAGATAAATGTGCTTATATCACTTTAAATTCAAGATGTTCAAAACCAACCCCATTTCATTTTCAAGTACCCTTTGTTTAATTTTTTACTTATTTCTGTCAAATTAGGCAGCATTTTCCAATGTCTTATGTTTAAAATATTAAAATTTCCCTCTTCTTGATCATTTACAATGGAGAAAGGATTAAGCATCTATATAGTGATTACTGTGTGCCAGACACTGTGTTAAACATTTCCCAATAGTATTTTTAGTTGATACTTCCAACAATCCTTACTAGTAATGTACTATTACTATTCCCATCTTAACATTTAGGAAACTGAGTCAAACAGAGGTCAAATGACTTTGCCTATAGTCATACAATTAGTATTTGTCTGAGGCCATATTCAAACTCTGGTCTTCCTGATCCCATGCTCAGGTGTCTATCCATTGTACCACCTACCTGTTCCCCAACAAAAGCAATTGCCTAGCAACCACAATAATAGTTCATATTTATTTATTTGACTTTTAAGATTTAGAAATTATTTTATCTCTAAACCTGTCCTTTAAAAAATAAAGTAATATCATACTATTTTTTAAATGTCAAAAGGGAAACTCAAAGAGATCAAATGATTTACCCACAATAATCAGTAACTAACAAAACTAGGAGGGGTTGAATCTTGAGTTTCCTAACTCCAGATACTGCAACCTTTTTAATATTCCCTTCAATCTCTATCAGGTTAAATCATGGCAGCCTATCTAAAAAGTGTCTTTTCACTTTTGTTTTTTTGACGAATTGGCAAAACCCTTTTTCCTCTTAATGCCTTCTTCTTGTTGATGTTCTTTAGTCATTCAGTCATGTCTGACTCTGTGACCCCATGTAGCATAGCGTACCAGGCCCTTCTATCCTCTATTATTTCTCAAACTGTGTTGAAGTTCATGTTCATTATTTCCATGATACTGTCTAACCATTTCATCCTCTCCCATCTCCCTTTACCTTTTGCGTGTATTCTATTTCAACATTAGCATCTTTTGAGTCTCATTTTCTTACTACGTGGTCAAAGAGTATAAACTTCAAGTTCAGTATCTGCCTTTCTTGTGAATAGCCTAAATTAATTTATTTAAGTATTGATTTTATCTCCTTACTGGTCGAAGGACTCAGAAAATTCTTTTCTAGCACCACAATTTGAAGGTGTTGATTCTCTGGTTCTCAGTTTTCTTCATAGTTCAACTCTCACAGATATTCATTGTTATGAAAAACAAACAAATCAAAACAAAACAAAACAAAAAACATAGTTTTAGGTATACAGATCTTTGTTGGCAAGGTGATGTCTGCTTTTTAGCACGTTGTCCAGATTTGCTATACTTTTCATTCCAAAGAGCAAATGTCTTTTAATTTCATGACTGCAGTTACGTCTGCAGTGATCTTTCAGTCAAATAATGTAAACTCTAACCCTGCTTCTACTTCTTCAGTTTTTATTGGAGGGAGCAATGTGTCCAGTTGTCAAGATCTTAAGTTTGATTTAGTTTTATGTTGTTATTGTTTTTATCATGTTAAGCTTCAAACTAACTTTGACACTTATCCTCTTTTTTACCCTCAACAAGAAACTTGTTTTAATCCCTCTTCTCTTTCTGCCATCAGACTGGTATCCTCTACAAATCTAGGATTGTAAATATTTCTTCCAGGAACCTAAACCCCAGCTTTTGCTTCATCCAACCTAAAATTCTCCATAATGTACTCCACATATGAGCTAAATAAACGAGGATACAATAAATAAAGCCTTGCTATACTTTTTCCCATCAGGTTTTTTTTTTTGTTCAGTTGTAATTGTTGCTTCTTTGCCTGAATACAGGTTCCTCAGGAGACTAGTAAGATGATCTGGTACCCTCATTTCTTTGAAGACTTGTCACATTTTGTTGTGATGAGCATAGTAAAAAACATTATTTGCAGTGCAGAATTAGGTGTTTTTCTTCATTTTTCTGCAACTGCCTTACTTTCTCCATAATCCAATGAATGTTGAAAATTTGGTCTCTAGTTCCACTGACTCTTGTAAAACTAACCTCTTCTAGTCATTGTCATCTAGCATATTCCTGAAAGTCTAAGATGCAGAATCTTAAGCAAATTTGCTGGCATGTTAAATGAGTGCAGTTGTTTAGTAATTTGAACATCCCTTGGAGGTATTTCCCAAATTTAGGATTGGGATGTCATCTGAACATTTCTAATCCAGTGGTCACTGTTTAGCTTTCCAAATTTGCTATTATATGAAGTACATCACTTTAGTAGCATCATATTTTTTAGTATTTTAAATAGCTCAGCTGGAATTTCACCACCTCTATGTTAAAAATGCTTCCTAAGGTCCACTTAACTACATTCTCTAGAATATCTGACTGCATGTCAGCGATGTTAAGAGCTTTCTTGTTTAGTTCTATCCTGTATTCTTGCTACCTCTCCTTTATCTCTTCTGCTTTCTATAAAGTCTCTAGCATTTCTTTCTTTCATCATGCTTATTTTTGCATGATATTCCTTTGATATCTCTGATTTTTTTGAAGAATTATCTTATCTTCTCCATTCTATTGTTTTCCTCTATTTCTTTACATTGATCATTTAAGAAAACCTCCTTAACTCTCCTTGCTACTCTCTGGAATTCTACATTCATTTGGATATGTCTTGCACCTTCTCCTTTACCATTCACTTTTCTTCTTTCCTTAGCTATTTGTAAAGTGTCATCAGAGTACCATTTTGGTTTCTTATTCTTCTTTCCCTTTGTTTTTTTATTTTTGCTTCCTTCTGGCCATAGTTCTTCAGAGACTGTAGTTGCTAGATCTAACCCCTCAAATCTATTCATAACCTGTGTTTCATATTTGTAAAGGATGCTATTTAGGTCCTGCCTAAATGGTTTCATGGTTTTTCCTACTTTCTTCAAGAGTGAGTTATGCAATAAGAAGCACCATGCTTACATTTTTTTGTGTCTTGGTTCATCTTCATGTCTGTGTTGGAAATACCCTCTAATCTTTACCCTGTCTATCCAAGTTCTGGCTGTCCTTTGAAAAGATTTTAGTTTAAATTCAATTTCTTCTGTGAAAATGTTCCAATTCAACATGTCTCTGAGTTGGAAGGCATTTTAAGCATCACATAGTCTCACTTGTTCCTGAATAGGAATCCCCTCTACCATATATTTGAGAAACAAGGTTTACTTTAAGCTCATCAGTGATGAAGAAATTCCTACTTACTAAGAGCACAATTTTGTAGTGTTATGATTATTTAGAGTTGTCTTATATAAAACCAAACAATGTGTTATTTCCCTTTTTAGACAAGCATAAATGGAGTTTCCCTTTTTTAATATTTCATAGCTCTTCAAATATTAGAGGAAGAAAAAAATACTATCATACTGCAGCCCTGTGCCCATTTTCCCTTCTTCAAAGTAAACATTCATATGGTATTATTGCCAGTGCCCTCATTATCTTCATTGACTTCTTTTGAATGTAATCTCAATTAGTACATAGATTTATTAAATTGGGGTCTCCAGAGCTACAATCATTTTTTGATATCAGGTCCAGGAAGGACATATCAAGACTATTATTTCTCCAATTCTGAACACTGACTCTCTTAATTTAGTTTAATATTGTATGACAACAGTCTAGCTCCTCTTTTATGTTGTTAATTCACATTCACCTTTCCATCCAGTATGATCCCAAATTTATTTGTGAACTTTATTGTTCCAATTACACTTTTCTCTCCAGATTGCAAATTCATGTAGCATTGTTTTCTCTTGTAATGTTCCATCTTTAATGATATAATGCTTTTATCTATGTATGTGCATATATATATGCATATTATATGTGTATATGTTTATGTGTGTATATATGTATACATATCTATGTATATAGATATATGTATGCACATGTATATAGATGTGTGTATGTATGTATGTATGTATAATTTAGTAGTCTTTTGAAAGCCTTATCTCCTTAATTAGATTGAAAGGCCCTTGAGTATGAGGATTAGGTCTTGTTTTCCTTTTATCTCTTGCAGAGCTTAGCTCAATACTTTGCCCATAGTGAGAACATAATAAATTATTATTGGATAATGTTTGCCATTTTCCCTACTTATGCTTAAAGGCAAGCACAGGGGTACAGAGAGTACACTAAATTTCACTTTTTTTTCTTTTTACAGTCCAGTGAAAGGAAATAGTTTCTTCAGATGAATATTTTAACATTTTGGATCAAAAATGAACTTGGCTTCCTTATATTATAGATGCAGTTTGTATATTAACTGCCAGTCATCTCATCACAAATATCTTGGAAAAAAATAATCACATATTTTCTCTGCAATAAAAAGGCCTTTAGCAATAAAAGCTTTATTCATGAACCTGGATCTAAGCAATCATATCAGAATAAAGAGCTGGCATGACATAACCTTATACTCAAATGAATACAGTGTGCAATGTCTGATGACCATATAAAAGCAACAAATGAAATTAAAGGTGAATAAATCTGAAGGATGCAGACAACAAAAGGGGATGTGGGATAGCAATGAATGAGAGTATATCTTCTGTCTCCTAAATCAAGCAAAGAGCACTGTCCATCTGATCAATTAATTGTTTTGTACTTGGCTTTATTGAATACAGCAAGTAATGTCTGTATGGGTCCCTTAGGAAGAGAAGAGAAAGCATATAAATGCTTTCTCAGGCAATTCTCAACAAATGTCCTGATCACCAGTACCCATAATGGATATTGCATATTTATTCATGGAGTCAGTAAACAGTTGTAGCTCAGGTCTTTTCATTTTATTTCTATTATAGAATGAATTCATTTCTATAGTTAGTCCTTATTGAGGCCAATTCAAATTTTATGTGTGTGTATGAGTATTCGCTAGTATATTTCTTCATGCATTTCTGTTATACATTTGACATGCAGAAAATACTTCACCTTATCAGTATTTATAACTTAGTAAATGAAAGGGAAATGTTTTAAGAGCTTAGTTTCTAGGATTTTCTGAGTGTGAAAAGATAACTAAGGCAATCAGAAATATATGAAAAGTTTAAAATGAAGATATTTTCAAACTTCCTTGGCCCAGTTAAATATGTAGATATTGATAGACACACTGACAGACTGACAGAAAGATACATAAATAGATAGATAGAGACAGGGATATATAGATATTACAAATATATAAAATACATAAACTTATATATGTGTATATGCATATATTTATATATTATAGGCCTACACAAATATGCTCCTAATATATATGCACATACATATGTGCTTATGTAGAGAGATTTTTGACTTGCTTTCCTAACTGACATAAACACTTGGAGGACATTTCCAGACCACATTTGTATATATTTTCCTCTCAGAGTTCTAGGAGTAACATGAAGGGTGATTCTTTTCTAATATAAACTACTCAATCCTACATTCTGATGTGTTGTGTCCAATGTTTATACTGAGATGATAGCCCTCCAGAAAATTTATTCAATTGACATTTACAAAGGGATATTTACAGAAAAGAGATAGCATGAAAAGAACATATCCCACAAACAACTGGTTAGTAAATTTTTTGATATATCCTTTTAGTCAGTAGGAAGAGTGAAGTTAAAATGTTATATGAACACTTTAGTGCATTTGTCCTACCATATTCACTTTCAAATTTGGCATGATCAATGGAGAAATTCAAACCTTGCTTGTAGGACCCATTATGTTGTCTTCATTATCAGTTTACTACTGGGCTGGGAAATTGAAAAGCAGATCACAGCTGCACTACAGAGTATGTATGCTCTTTTCTCCTATTTCTTAGAGTATTATTGAATTGGATATATGTATATGTCCATAAACAAACATGCAAACATAAAAATACAGACTATATTAAAAGGTATATGCATACATGTATTAAAATACATGTGAACTGTAACATAATCTGTTCCATATATGTAGGAAGGGAGAGAAAGTGAGAGAGAGAGATAGAGAAAGAGAGAGAGAGAGCACATACTATGTTCCAATCTGCATTGGCAGTGGCAGGATTCAAACCTCAACACTCTGACTCCAAATACAACACTATTTTCATTGAACTGAACTGCTATTAATTTTCTTAATGAAAAATTAATTTTTTAAGAAAGGAAAAAATGAAGTGTGAGGTTTGCTTGCTGTTGTGAATGACATGAAATTGTTTTACTGTTTGATTGTCTCTTTTGAATTGTTTCTTTCCTTGTTAAAATATCTTTCTATCAAAGGGATGAAAGGGTGGCAGAGTATCAAAGTTATCTGTTTCTCTTGTAACTAACTGATTACTTTTGTGGATTTTTCTCTTAAAATAGAGGATGTTGTTTTGTTACTTTATTTGAATTTGTCAGTTACACCTGCTCTAATTGTATAAGATCCATTACCACTGAGAGTAAGAAAATATTTGGCAGAATCCATAAACATTTGTCTTTTTAGACAAATTTTAGCAAATAATAAAGTGAACAAATTGTGGCAAATAATAGAGTGTTAAAAAGAATTCTTTTCTCTTATATTTTAAGTGTTCCTTCTTGGTCAAACTTCACCTTGATCCAAACTGCTGAATCAATGCCCCACCCTGTGCCTACTCAGTTATGAAATATTACTCTAAGCATAGTCAATGCCATGGAATCTTTTTTTTGGCTTTTATAACTTTGGAATAATCTGGCAACTTTATTCCATATTCACCACATATCACGTTATCTGTTTCCTGCCATTCAGCTCAATTTCATCTAACTTCAATAAACTTATTTCAAAATTGTATTTTCAATGCATTTTGGAGAAAAGTCCCTTTGGTAGAAAATTTCCATTTTGACCAAAGTCCTACTGTACATTTACCAACCTGATGCAATAGCTTCTAATATATGATGTTTTTTTTTATCATACTTCCTCAATACATTGCCTCGTACATTTTTCGCACTTTCATATTTCATATGTATTTCACATCTATTTTAAGTTTACCTAAGATTTCCCAAGAGTAAACCTGAAGAAACATGTATATCTACCCCAACTTGATACCTGCATTTAAAAATAGCACAAGGTACCATGTAATGATTGTCCCATAGACAGGTCAGAATTATTTGGCAATCAGTGACATATCTTACTTACCTTAGGTCACTGTAATGACTGTATCACTAGTTTGGTCTTAGGGATTTACTGGATAGAATAGTTTCAGTGAATTTCTTTAATTTGTACTTTGGCCTGGTTTATTTGGCCTCTTCTTACCCAACTGAAATTTGTCCATTGAAAGCAGTCATTAATTTCTCTATTAATTGCACATTTTCAATTAGACTTCATTTAAAGACTTAGACAGAACATCGCATAGAATAAACCACAGGAATTTAAGGAGCTTTAAAGTTTAGGTAAGAGAGTAGTAGTAGTTCTTAGAGTGTAGTATTGCAGTAGAAAAGAGACACAAATACATTATAACACAAAATGCTACAAAATAACTTCATTTGAGCAGGGCAAGCAAAATATGATATGAAGAAAGATGGGTTCAAATATAAATAAATATGTTATAAGAAATAACAAAAGGATTAGTTTTAGAGGAAACTGAGAAGATTTGAATGAAATGATACAGAATAAACTATGCAGAAACAAGAGGATAATTTACCAAAAAAAAAAATCGGGGAAAAATATAATCTGAAAGATTCATTAGTGCAATGACTAACAATCATTCCAGATCACGGTTTAAATCACTGTTATCTATCTACTGGCAGAAAGGTGATAGATCTAAATGAAGAAGGTTCAATTATGACCAATGTTGATCATGCATATTTGTGATAAGAGCACTGTTTTGGGGGCAGCAGGCAAGTAACGACTAGAGAAGGTGAGAAGATTAAAGTGAATGGGGAATCTGTTATAGAAGACAGGACAGGTTGTGATGAAGAGTACATTTACAAGTCTTATGCTTGGTAAAAAAAAAAAAGCATTCTATCATCAGAAACCAGACTAAAAGACAGGGAAAAATCCTGAGGAAATAATGTTAAGAATTTGGGACAAAACAGAGAGTGCTTGAATTAAATGACTTATCAACATAAGTCTGCGCTTTGAATCACCTGGTTTCCTTAAAAAAATTGTTAGCCTTGGATATCATCCTTATGTTATTATGATGTGCTTCTTTTTATTCATTTTATGTTATAATTTCATTTTATTTTTTTCAGAATTTGTATATAATTTGTTTTCAGTTTTCAACATTTACTTCCACAAAATTTTGAGTTCCAAATTTTCTCCCTGTCCTTTCCCTCCCCCAACCCAAGACAATGTATATTCTGATTACCCCTTTCCCAATCTGCCCTCCATTCTATCACTCCATCTCTTCCCTTAACCCCTTCTTCTATCTTGCTGTAGGTAAAGATAGATTTCTATATCCCATTACCTGCATATCTTATTTCCTAGTTGCATGTAAAAACATTTTTAACATCTGCTTTTAAAACTTTGAGTTCTAAATTTTCACCCTTTCTCCCTCCTCACCCAATCTCACTGAGCTAGCCATTAGAAATAGGTTATACATGTGTAGTCATGTATAATATTTCCATATCAGTCATGTTATTTCCTTCCATCCTATCTTTCCCCCCATCATTTATTCTATTCTTTCCTTTGACACTGTCCCTCCTCAAAATTATTTGCTTCTGATTAACCCCTCCCCCAAACTGGCCTCCCTTCTATCACCTTCTCCTCTCTTATCTCCTTCACCCCTACTCTCCTGTAGGGTAAGATTGATTTCTGTACCCAACTAAGTGTGCATGTTATTGCCTCCTTAAGCCAAATCCAATGAGAATAAAGTTCTCTCATTCCCTCTCACCACACCCTTT
>CM053771.1:129793041-129808883 GCA_028658325.1 Potorous gilbertii | reverse complement strand
AATTAGAATGGAACAGATGGAGGCTAATGACTTTCTGAGAAACCAAGAAATCACAAAACAAAACCAAAAGAATGACAAAATGGAAGAGAATGTGAAATATCTCATTGGAAAAACAACTGACCTGGAAAATAGATCCAGGAGAGACAATTTAAAAATTATGGGACTACCTGAAAGCCATGATCAAAAAAAGAGCCTAGACTTCATCCTTCATGAAATTATCAAGGAAAGCTGCCCTGATATTCTAGAATCAGAGGGCAAAATAAGTATTCAAGAAATCCACTGATCACTCCTGAAAGAGATCCAAAAAGAGAAACTCCTAGAAACATTGTGGCCAAATTCCAGAGTTCTCAGTTCAAGGAGAAAATATTGCAAGCAGCTAGAAAGAAACAATTCCAGTATTGTGGAAATACAATCAGGATAACACAAGATCTTGCAGCTTCTACATTAAGGAACTGAAGGGCATGGAATAAGATATTCCAGAAGTCAAAGGAACTAGGTCTAAAACCAAGAATCACCTACCCAGCAAGACTGAGTATAATACTTCAGGGGAAAATATTGTCTTTCAATGAAATTGAGGATTTTCAAGCATTCTTGATGGAAAGACCAGAGCTGGAAAGAAAATTTGACTTTCAAACACAAGAATGAGAAGAAGCATGAAAAAGTAAACAGCAAGGAGAAGGCACAAGGGACTTACCAAAGTTGAACTGTTTACATTCCTATATGGAAAAACAATATTTGTAACTCCTGAAATTTTTCAAAATCTGGCTAGTTGATTGTATCACACACACACACATACACACACACACGTGTACAGATGTGCACGTGCACACACATATGCACATGCACGCACATACAGAAAGAGAGCACAGAGTGAATTGAATAGGATGGGATCATATCTTAAAAGAAATCAATGTAAACTGTGAGAGAGAAATGTAGTGGGAGGAGAGAGAGTGAAATGGAATGTGGTAAATTATCTCTCATAGAAGAGGCAAGCAGGAGACTTCTTAGTGGAGGGAAAAAGAGGAGAGCTGAGAAAAAAAACCATGAAATTTACTCTCATCACATTCGACTAAAGGAAGGAATAAAATGCACACTCATTTTGGTATGAAAACCTATCTTACAATACAGAAAAGTCGGGGAGAAGGAGATGAGCAGGGTGGGGGGAAATGATGGAAGGGAGGGTAATGGGAGGAGTGAGGAATTTGAAGTCAACACACTTGGGGAGGGACAGGATCAAAAGAGAGAATAGCAACAATGGGGGGCAGGATAGGATGGAGGGAAATATAGTTCGTCTTACACAACACGACTATTATGGAAGTCACTTGCAAAACTACACAGATATGGCCTGTATTGAGTTGCCTGCCTTACCAAAGGGAATGGGTGGAGAAGGAGGGATGGGGAGACGTTGGAACTCAGAGTTTTAGGAACAACTCTTGAGTATTGTTCTTGCTATTAGGAAATAAGAAATACAGTTAATGGGGAGTAGAAAGTTATCTGGCCCTACAGGGCAAATGTGAAGATGTGGTAAGGGAAGGGAGGGATGAAAGAAGAGAGGGTAGATTGGTGATATGGGTAATTAGAATGCTCAGTGTTTTGCGGAGGGGGAAGGGGACAAATGGGGAGAAAATTTTGGAACCCAAAATCTTGTGAAAATGAATGTAAAAAGTTAAATAAATACATTTGTAAAAAAAGATAGTATTCCACTATATTCATATACCCCAACTTGTTCAGCCATTCTCCAATTTGTAGGTGTCCTTTGGATTTTCAGTTTTTGACCACTACAAAGGGAACTGCTATTAGTATTTTCATTCATGTGAGACATGTTCCCATTTTTATGATCTCTTGGGGATACAGTCCTACAGGCAATATTGCTGTGTCAAAAGGTATATACACATTTTGTAGACCTTAGGGCATAGTTCCAAATTGATCTCCAGAATAGCTGGATCAGCTCACAACTCCACCATCAATGGATTAGTGTACAACTCTCCCACATCTTTTCCAACATTTATAATTTTCCTGTTTTGTCATGTTAGCCAATCTTATAGGTGTGATATGATACCTCAGAGTTGTTTTGATTTTCATCTCTCTAATCTGTAGTGATTTAGAGCATTTTTTCATATGACTATAGATAACTTTAATCACTTCTTCTGAAAACTGCCTGTTCATATCCTTTGACCATTAATCAACTAGGGAATGACTTGTATCCTTGTACATTTGCCTCAGTTCTCCATATATTTTAGAAATCAGTTGTTTGTTGTTATTTTTTTTTATCACAGATACTATTTGCAAAAATTCTGTCCCAGTTTTCTGCTTTCCTCCTAATCTTGGTCTCATTAGGTTTGTTTGTGCAAAAACTTTTCAACTTATTATGATCAAAATTATCCATTTGTACTCCACAATGTCCTCAATCTCGTTTGGTCAAAAATTTCTCCATTCTTCATAAATCTGACGAATATACCATTCCTTGTTTCCCTAATTTGTTTATAGTATCAGTGTTTATACATTGACCAGTCCTTCAACTTTCTTGGAGTCATTCAGAAAGGAAACTTCCATGACAAGTAAAAGTCAACCTTGGTTGGTGGATATTTAATGAGGAGGAAGCCTCCTGCTGAGAGCCTACCTTCCTCATGAGGTTCAGCAGTCTCAAGGTATCTGGGCAGGAGACCCCATTTCCATATGGACCCTCAAACTAGCTTTCTCCTTCCTGTTCTCAGTTTCTTTACTCTTTGTTAGAGTTTCTCTATGACAGAAGTTTCTTCTCCCTCACAAAAATTCACTCTGATTAAATACAGTTTGTATTCTAAATAAACATGTCCCACTCAATCTATTTAACAGAGCATGTCCCTTGAGGGCTAGAAGAATCTCATCAGTCAGCTATGCCCTTCAGAAGCTGACTGACCTTTGCAGGAGTTGGACCTCAAAAGACATAGGAAGAAAAGTATGTATCACAAAAATTATAATTAAGTATTAAGATAATATTATATTAATTTCACAAATACCTTATAGTTTGGTTATTGGCACACCAAATTCAAAATTCACATCTTCTGATTCTTTATCATAACATAATTTTGTCATATTAAGTTCAATTCAACTTAATTTAATAAATGCTGTGTTATGTACTGTGATAAATCTAGGTATCCAAATAAGGAAAAATAAAATCCCTGTCCTCAGGGAGTTTGCAATCTATAGGAGGAAGGTAGCAAACAAAAAAATGCTGGAAAGGTGGCAGGGCTGTCTTGTACTGTGAAACTGAAAAAATGAAGAACAGCTTTGCAAGATGCAAAATAGAGTAGCCAGAAATTAAATTTCTGACATTTATAAAAGAAATTATTTGAGCAAATTTGGTATTCCATCTTTGAGTCCTCAACATTGAGTTGTTTAATGTTAGAGTTTGAAACACACACATATATAACAACAGCACATGGGTATATTCATGCGCATATGTAGGTGTATCTGTCTTACTATAGGTAGATATAGATTTATGTCTGTATATTTATTGAGACATATTTTATCTCTTTTATGAGTAGTATATGATGGAGAAATAACTGATTACATGAAACATATGTGTTCTTTCCAATAGGAATTATCTCACAATAATGAAAAAGATAGCATTTATTTTAAGAATTCAAAGTGTTCAAAATATGTTTCCACCTAACTTCATATAAATATATGTAATATAACATAATGAATGTTACATAATATGATATGATGTTTGCTAGTCCATTGCCGAAGAAGACCATGTCATCAGAGAAATAATGACATGACTTGTACTTGACTTTGTTTTTGAGTGAAGGTAGGCTGTACTGGTCACCAGCCTGACTTCTCCTCCAGACCCATCTGAATCCACTGATGAAATATTCATCAGAATTACTGGAGATGGCCCAGGGTGAGGCATGACTTGCTCAAGGTCACACAGCTAGTAAGTGTCCAGTGTCTGAGGTGAGGTTTGAACTCAGGTCCTCCTGACTCCTGAACTGGTGCTCTATTCACTGCACCACCTAGTTACCCCAATATGATATGATATGATATGATATGGTATAATACAATATTACTTTGTACTGTATTTCATATTATCCTATGTGTATATGTGTGCATGTGTGTATGGATATATATAAGAATATATACATATATTATAAGTATATATACATATATATATATAAATTTGGAGCTTAATCATAACTTTATTTTAAGAAACTTAGAAATTTTAACACGTTGACATTCCAATATAACACAATCACTTTAATAAAATTTGGGGCATCTATATTTATTTACCTATATTTAGAGAGAATCATTTATATACATATTTATCTCTATGTATATTTATATATATTTAATTTATATCTATGTGTATATAATCTACAGTTGTAGATGTAATCGTAGATATGTAGGAACAGTCATAATCATACACATAGATGCATGTCTAGGAACTGGTAAAGGTATAGGTACAGAAAGGGGTGTGCTGGTGAATGCTTATCATCCTGATCTCCTAGGGAAAAAATAAAAGTATTCATGACACATTCTTAAATTAATGCTGATTATTAACATTTTAACATATTAACATTTTTTCCAATAATTTATTAAGTCCAGATAATTTACATAAAAATTTTCAAGTCCTGATATTTAATATTTGCCTATTTCTGAAATATTAATGATCTTGCTGAAAATTTAACAATCAGCTCTCAAAAATCCAAGTAAATTGGTTCTGTCATATTCCTGGATTTCTGTAGATATAAATATCAAGATGCTTTTCCTTACAAAATTCTCTATTTGATACAAAAACAAAAGTTAATTTTCTGGTAAATTTCACTTCTAATTTATGAATATTTGTGGGTTACAAATGAAGATACCAAACTGAAAATAATTCTGTATAGTCAAATATCTTGAAAAATCCTTTTAACTTTGCCCCACAGAATAAGGGTGATTAGTCAATATACATTTTATGAATATAAAGATGTATGTATATATGAATGCATCTCTCCTAATATTAGCAATTGAAATCTTTGTTTCCCTTCACATACTCATGTTCCAGAGAAGCTGAGCCTCTCCACTTTGCTCTCCTCCTAACATAGCATTCTTTTATGCACCTCTGTGACATTGCATAGACTATACCCCATGGTAGGCATGGGCTCTCACTGACATCTTATTTAGAATTCCTAGCCTTCTTGGAGATTTAGTTCATGTGCCAATTTTCACGGGATGTCTTTCCAGCTCTTCTTCATTACAGATGTGTCCTTAATACTCCTCCAGATGGATTTTTAATGTCATTGTTCGTTTTCATCTTTGTATTCACAGTACTTATACAAATTCCTGTGCAAGGTAGATACCTAATAGATGTTTGATAATTTGAATGCATATATGTATGTGTATATACACATATGCATAAACTTATACATGTGCATACATTTATATATATATGCATACATATATGATATATGTATCATTCATAATGAAGTATGGATGTACTACCAAATGATTAGATTGGGTGCATGTGGAGAGATTAACCTTTGCCTTAATAAATAAAATCATAGCAAGGTGAATTTCTGTCAAAATTCTCCTGGAGTTTAAAAGAAATCCTAATTTTAGAGCTGAAACCAAATTGCCTTTTCTCATTAAGAAAGACGTCTGTGGCCTTTCCACAATTCCCTCAACAAAAGTAAAAGCAGACTACACATGGCGGGCAGCACTTGGTAAAAGTGATTGTGGTGACATTTAGGTTCTGTCAAGATTCTCTGTTACTATCGCACTGGAGGTAGCCTAATGAGACATGGTGTACAATAGCACAGTGAGAGAAACCTGTTAGAACCAGTGTTAACGTCATTTGAAGGGGGTTATAACTTTGCAGACCATTATTTCCTTCTGGGCAGTTGAATCTTGCTGGAGTTGCTAAAATGCAGCAAAATGTGGACATAGGTAATTCCCTTTTTCTCATCTTCACCCAAGCATTTCTGATAATAGGACTTGCACTTAGTGAGGGATAAGGCTTTAGTGTTTCCAGGATTGGAGTTTAGGCTCAACTAAGAGGATTCTTGAACTTCAGTAATTTACCATCACAATCCACCCTCTCCGTGAATACAATACAAGATTTGAAAGTTTATGAGGTCAAACAGCTCTTTTAATGTCTGATTATATTCTGCTAAGTGCACAGGATTGGTACTATCGGCTGAGTGTTTTCATAGAGGTGAGGGGAGGATATCTTGTATTGTGTTAGGGAATTTTTTTTGGAAAACTGAAATTTTTAAATGAATTATCAGTGGGTATGACATATTCATGGAAATATAAAATAAATCTATTATAAGATCCTCAGGGACAAAAGAAGGGAAGAATGATGGGTATGGGCCCTAGAAACCACCTACCCAAACTTTAACTTTCCCACATAGCCAAGGCTTTGGTGTTTTCCTGAGGCATAGACCCATCCCAGTAATGCTTTCAACTGACCTTTCATTGTGGCCCGACTCCTAAATCTCTAATTCTCTGTTACCTCTAATGCAGCTCAGCCCTTCATTATCTGTTACCCCCAGATTGCCCTGGTGACTTCCCACCCTTCATTCCATCTAGACTCCATCTCTTTTACCTCCCTGTCATCCCAGTGTGTATTGTTCACTCCCATCTAAATATTCCTACAGATCTTTTTCCCTATAAAAGGGATAGTCTCACGTATGAAAGCATGGATTGTTAATATCTTCTCCAGCCCAACTAGTGCTTCAATAAATCCTGTCTCTGACTGCTAGAAGACTTGGATCCAATTATTTTAAGAAAGGAATAACATTGCTTGTCCTTGAATCTCAGGGTTCCCAGCACCTCTAGACCCAAACATCCAGAGATACAAGGATGTGGTGGACTGTACTCTAATTGACCTCTGGGAGCTGATCATTGTAATTACAGAGGGAGCATTTCTAGGTTGGGAAATATAAACACAATAGATTAGGGTTCAATTTATTGTTTTGTTGATTGTTTAGGTCAGCTTAAGAAACTATTTACTCTTTGTCCTAGCAATAGCACTTTTAGGTCTATATCCAAAACATATCATAAAAATGGGGAAAGGATCAACATATACAAAAATATTTACAGCAGTTCATTTTGTGTTGCCAAAAATTGGAAATTGAGGAAATGTCCATCAACTGGAGAATGGCTGAACAACTTGTGGTTTATGAACGTAATGCAATACTATTGTGCTAGAAGATAGAAGTAGGTGGACTTCAGAAAAACCTGGAAAGACTTATATGAACTGATGCAGAGTGAAATGAGCAGAACCAGGAGAACATTGTAGATTGTTATGGCCACATTATGTGATGACTGACCTTGAAAGGTTTACCCTTCTCAGAAATGCAAGGATCTAAGACAACTTCAAAATAATAACAATGGAAAATGCTATCCAGAGAAAGAACTTTGGAGTCTGAATGACAATGGAAGCCATCTATTTGTTCTCCTTTTCATTTGTTTGTCTTGTGTTTTCTCTCATTAGTTCTAACTCTTCTTTACATCATACCTAATGTGAAAATATGTTAAATAAGAATGTATAAGTAGAGCCTATCTCAAATTTTATGCCTTTTTTGGGTGAGGGGAGTGAAGCAGCAAACACTCTGACACACATTCAAAATGACCTGCTGGTCTTAGATCTGCTTTTCCAAGGAAAGTAATTTAAAGGAAGGTCAAAATTCTTCTTCAATCACATATACCAACAGAGAAAATACAAGAAGAAAAACAAAGACCAACAGTCAGATCCAACTGTCTGGATATTACATACATACATAGTTACCCCAGATAGAAGCACCAACATCTACATTTTCAAAGCCAAAGGGGGAGTCCTTAATGACTACCCAGTGTGTCTTCTGGCACAAGATCCTTCTTCCAAAGACTAAGCCCCCATAGCAAAACCTCACCTCAGAACATATACACATTTTTCAGAGCTGGAAGGAATCATGACCCTCATCACCCAGTGCCACATAAACAAAAGGTGTGGGTCTTCCTACAAAACAAAGATTCCCTAATCAAACTTCCCTTTATGGCCTCCACCTGAAATCTATTAATGGTCATCGAACATCTTTAACTCCCATTACTGCATTAATCTCATTAACATTACAGAGAAGGTGGGAGAGAAAAATTAAAAACTCAAAATATTATGGAGATGAATGTTAAAAACTAAAGCTAAATTATTAAAAAATTGTTTAGGCTTAACAAAGTATTAATAATGCAGATTGAATATGGCTGTGAATACATCTCCCACCAACTAGCCCCTGCACCAAAAAAGACCCAGATCATGTGATAAATGTTTACCATATCGTGCTTGTATTGTTTTGTAAACAGACACCAAGAGACTTACAAAATAGCATACCATACACCAAGGAGGGAAGCAGGATGATTGTAGACTAATGATACTAACAATAATTGTCATTTACATAGCTCTTATGGGTTTACAAAATTCTTTACATATATTATGTTTTTGATGCCTCACAATACCCCTTGAAAAATAAAGCAGCAACAACAAAAAAGCTGTGTATATTGAGAAAGTTTAGAAATATAACTCTCCTTTTGATTCTATTGCCATGGTCACTGAATCATAAGCCACGAGGCACCAGAAGAAATGGTTGCTGGAAGAGGATGATTTACTCAATATTCCACGAGTTTCTGTGGTCTGCCCTTATATTGAGTTTGAATTGGAAATTTGAATAGAAGAAAGAGAATTATAGAAGTACCACTGTAAGTGGCTGAGGATACTCCACGATGGTAGGGATTTTGTGGTGCAAATATTTTGTGTGGTAGGTGTTTTTGGAAACTTTGTTCTCTTCCAAAAGTTTAAATTCATACTTCAGCCATCAACCTCTGTCAAAACTGTTGGCCTACAAAATTGAGCTGTTTGTTGTGATTATTGCTTTTGCAGAGGGGAAAAAGAAGAGATTTACTTTCTTTATCCTTTCCTCTGATACATTGCCTCCTCTGTCATCTCTATTATATCCCTCATTTTCAATCTCTCCTTGTCTCCTTAGTCATTCACTACTTCCAGCAATCAATAAACTTTCATAAAATGAAAATCTCTTCCTTCCCTAAGGAACTTATAATTTAATGAGGAAAACAACATTCAAACAAATATATACAAGCAAACTATATAAAAAATAAATAGAAAATAATGAAAAGATGCCTATGTTTCACACATCGTTGGGGAAAGAACTGGTAAGTGATCTTTCCAATCTTGCTAACTATAGTACTAGATCTTGTCTACCTATCATAATTATAGTTAAACTCTTAGAAAATGTCATTTACAGTACTGACCTCCTCTTTCTCTTTTCTCATTTCCTTCTTAACTTTTTACAATCTAACTTTCCATATTATTCCATTAACACTATTCTTTCTACAATTATTAATGATCTCTTAGTTGCAAATCCAGTGGTCTCTTTCAGTCATCATTCTCTTTGAACTTTTTACATTCTTTCACACTTGAATACCCTGTCCTCCTTCTCCCTGCATGATCTTTCCTCTATTTGTTGTCATCACTCTTTCTTAAGTCTTTTCCCAACTATCTGATTTCTCCTTCTATCTCCTTTTCAGGATCCTCCTCCAGGGAACGCCATCTAACAGTTGATGTCCCTCAGGTTTATGTCCTCTGTCATCATTTCTTTTCCTGCTATAGTACTTCAATTGTTGACTTCATCAGCTCTCATGTACTTAATCACCATTTCTACACTGACAGTTTTAAAATCAGCCTCCTCTTCCCCAGATACTCTGCTGAATTCCAGTGTGTTTTCCAATTTTCATTTAGACATCTCAAATTAGATATTAAAAAGATATCTCAAACTATCAAAAATAGTGCTCATTGTTTTTCCCTCAAACTGTTCTATCTACCCCTTTCTAAATTCCCTCTCTTTTCCACATTTCTGCCACAACTTAAACATCAGCTTCTGAATGACAAATACAAAGGTTAGAAAGTATGGAATATAAACAACATGAGAAGTAATTCCTGGGCTAATTAGTTACAAATTAAGTGGAACTGCACTGGAAATTTTGTTGAAGAAGGGAATATTGGTGGATAATTTTGAAGGAAGAAAGGGGAATTTTTGAGAAAGAAGAGAGAAAAAAAGGTTAGTATAGAAAAGAGAATTTTTTTTCCACATTTCAAAGTAAAGAGGTGATTAAATATGACAAAGAGTTATCATTGAACCTTAACAAGATATGAGTTACAATTAAATATAAGTAGCAATTAGGAGTCAATGAGTGACTCTAAGAAGCAAAGTAGCCTATTAATAATAAAACTTGAAGGTGATTTTTGGCAACAGTGAATATATCAAAGGTGAAGTATAAAAACTGATTTTGGAATACTCCGAAAAAAATGCTATCTGAAGCTTGTTACACAATTTGCAAAAAATTAAGTTGGGGAAATTTTTCTTCCTCATTGGAAATAGTTTGTTTCATCCACCTGTCTAATTTGATTTTCAAAATCATTTTTGAGCTCTTCCATGGCCTGAGCCCATTGGATATCTATTTCAGATGCTTGGGATACAGAGGCCTGGACTCCTATGTCTTTACCTGATGGTAAGCAGTTTTCTTCCTCGTCAGAGAGGAAGGTTGGAATCATTTGGTCACAAAGAAAATAACCTTCTATAGTCTTAGTTTTTTCCCTTTTCTGGGCATTTTCCCAGCCAGTTACTTGACTTCTGAGATTCCTGTCCACCCCTGCCTAGGTCTGCCCAGCTAGCGCTTGGGGTCTGAGATTCAAATACTGCTCCCCAGCCTCAGGGCTTTCGGCGGCTGGCTGGCTACTATTCAGGGTAAGATTAAGTCAGATTCTCAGGTGGGGGCAGGGTCGCCTCCCAGGCTCACTTCCCTCAGGGGGTTTATGCATAGGCCTTCCTTAATGGAGCTGCTACAGAGCTCCTGCCTACTCTGGGAGCCTCTGGCTGCCTACTGCCTCTGCTGTTGCCTTCTGAGGGGCCCGAGTTATGGAGACAACCCTCTCCCCTCTCAGCCCATCCAGACGTCCCTCTCACTGACCTGTGCATCTGTGGTTGGAGGGACCTTCGCAGCTGCTGTAGATTCCATCCGTGAAGCCTGCTCAGATCTGCTCGCTCCTCTCAGTGTCATGCGGCCAGGGGAGGGCAGGGCTCTGCTCTCATCCAGTGCGTGATGGACATTTGGAATTGGTTTTTCAGGGCTCTCTGGAACAGAAATCTCCTTCATTGTGTTGCTGTGTGGCTTCCATTGTTCCACAATTTGTTGGGAGTTATTTTTAGAGGAAATCCATGGGCTGTGGGTTCGGAGCTAGCATATATGAGTCTTTCTACTCCGCCATCTTGGCTCCACCCGTAGATGGTTTGTTTCATAAAAACATAAAATTAAATGGATTTAATCCATTTTTCAAATCATGTTTATTAGGCAGATTGTACAAGAGACAAAATGGTAAAAGTAGAGAACTATAAATGACACAGATCTAACTCTCAAGAACATCACAGAAGTCCTGTCATTGATAAGAAAGTATCTAACTAGAGATTACAACAAAAATAATATAAAAGTAAATAATCTAAAATGTTTTAAAATGAAGGATTATGTATATGTGTATGTATGATGTGTGTGTAGTGTGTGGGTAAGTCTATGTAATTAATTTAATTTTTTTAATATAATTTTCACAGAAAGATGTTATGCTTCATGCAAACGTGATGTTTTCCTCTAAAGCCAAAAAGGTTAAAATATATTATATATATTCAAAATTAATGTTGGTGTTTTAAGCCATACCTTGTGACTTCTCAACCATGGATTTATCTATTTTAATGGTATACGTGAAACTAAGTGGTGCAGTCAATCGAGAGTTGGACCTTGAGTCAAGAAAACCTGAATTCTAATCCACTTTCAGAAGTTTAATATCTGTATTACTCTGGACAAATCACTTAATCTCTGTCTGGGAGGATTGAATAAGATAATAATTATAATTTTTTTACACAATGCCTGGCAGACAGTAAATAATATGGAAAAGTAAGGTGCAACTGCTAATGAACTGTGTGCATGTAAGTGTGTATGTGCATGTGTACCCTTCCATGTGATGGAGTGTATAGGAGGGTAAGGGACACAGGGTCATTGTTTCTAACAAATGTTTGTGGTAAAATAATAACCAACAATAACTGTATGAGGGATAACTGTATCTCTATATCACACACATATGCATTCAAATATACCCACATATGCATTTATGTATATATATATATATATATATATATATGTATGTATAAATATATATATACATATTTATGTGGTCACCTTTTGTGAAAACAGAACATAAAGCAAACAAGACTCCATTATAAACACAAGAGAATTAAGAAATATCAATTTCTTTTAAAAGGATTATTTGAGAGAAGTTTAAATATTTTAAGTCAGCTGTTTAGCTATTATAATTCTGACTATTGTGTCATTTTTTATTTATTTTCTAGGATCTTCTTATACTACCTGACATACTGATAGATTTATATATGTGCTTCTAAGCCTTTGAGAACCCAAAATAATTCCCACTATGAGAAACTGCAATAGGATTTTAGTGGAATCAGATTTTGTCAAATTCTTTAAAGGAATATGTGCAAGATAGATCCTTTTCATATTGACCTATGTCTATTAAACTTCCTGAGGATAGTTAATATTTTAATTTTTTTGTATTTGTGTTTCCAGACCAGGTTAATCACCACATAGCTTGAATGCAACAAATGCTTGCCAGTTAGTTTATCCAGAGATGAGTTAGGGTTAAGTTAGTCAAAAAGTCTTAAATTCTCCCTCAATTAGTCTTTATGTCCCCAACCTTTATGAAAAAAATACAATGAGAGAAATTCAAATATGCTATGTTTAGGTTTTTTTCCTGACTTATAATTCAAGTAATCTTGTAAAAGTGGTCATAACATTTGCTATTGTCTATCTCTGACTTCTTAAAATCTAAGCTTGGTTTTAACAATGATTTCAGCTGCTAAAATGTTCACCAAGAACATCACTTTAAAACTATCCATCAGCTCCTCCTCTGTTGCCGTCACTACTGTTGTTGTTGTTGAGGCTGGACCAATGCGATCAATTTCTCAGCTCCAAGAGCTGGCTCTAAGTCTTCTCCGCAGCTGCTGCCATGAAGTGGATGTTCAAGGAGGATCACTCACTCGAACACAGATGTGCAGAGTCTGGTAAAATCCGAGCCAAATATTCCTACTGGGTCCCGGTGACTGTGGAAAAATCTCAGGCACTCAGATTATTGATACTGACAAGCAGAGGTACCTGGTTCCATTTGACTTCACTGTGACCTAGTTCATAAGGATAATCAGGATACAAATGCACGTCTCCTCAGAGAAAGTGATTGTTCTGTTTGTGGATAAAACAGTCCAACAGTCTAGCCTAACCGTGGGACAACATTACAATAAAAAAAAAGATGAAGATGGATGCTCGTACATGTTCTACAGTGGAGAGAACACATTTGGCTTCTGAAGACCGGAGTCCAAATAGATGCATCTATCCTGCTTGTGTATCTTGTAAACAGTCAGTCACTTTGAGTTATTACTCCATACCCTCTTCACATAAACCCATAGTGCATGTGTAACTTCATTTATTTCTTTTTTATATATATTTTATTTTATTTTTTTATTTAACTTTTTAAATTCATTTTCACAAAATTTTGGATTCCAAATTTTCTCCCTATTTGTCCCCTCCCCATCCCCAACACAATGAACATACTAATTACCCATATCACCAATCTGCCCCCTCTTCCTTCATCCCTCCCTTCCCTTGCTCCATCTTCTCTTTTGTCCTATAGGGCCAGATAACTTTCTATTCCCCATTACCTATATTTCTTATTTCCTAGCAGCAGTAACAATACTCAACAATTGTTCCTTAAACTTTGCGTTCCAACTTCTCCCCATTCCTCACTCTCCACCCATTCCCTTGGGAAGGCAGGCAATTCAATATAGGCCATACCAGTGTAGTTTTGCAAATGACTTCCAAGATAGTCGTGTTGTGTAAGACTGACTATATTTCCCTCCATCCTATCCTGCCCGCCATAGCTTCTATTCTCTCTTTTGATCCTGTCCCTACCCGAGTGTTGACTTCAAATTGCTCCCTCCTCCCATTGTCCTCCCTTCCATCATCCCCCACACCCTGCTTATCTCCTTCTCGCCCACTTTCCTGTATTGCAAGATAGGTTTTCATACCAAAATGAGTGTCCATTTTATTCCTTCCTTTAGTCCAATGTGATAAAAGTAAACTTCATGTTTTTCTCTCCCCTCCCCTATTTTTCCCTCCACTAAATAGTCTCTTGCCTGCCTCTTCTGTGAGAGATAATTTGCCCCATTTCATTTCTCCCTCTCTCCTCCCAATACATTTGTCTCTCACTGCTTAACTCAATTTTTTAAGATATGATCCCTTCCTACTCAATTGACTCTGTGATCTCTGTCTTGGTCTGTGCGTGCATGTGTGTATGTATGTGTGTTTGTGTGTGTGTGTGTGTGTATGTGTGTGTGTGTGTGTGTGTGTGTGTGTGTGTGTGTAGTCCCACCAACTACCAAGACACTGAAAAATTTCAGGGGTTACAAATATTATCTTTCTATATAGGGATGTAAACAGTTCAAATTTGGTAAGTCCCTTATAACTTCTCTTTCCTGTTTACTTTTTCATGTTTCTCTTCATTCTTGTGTTTGAAAGTCAAATTTTCTTTTCAACTCTGATCTTCTCATCAAGAATGCTTGAAAGTGGGGGCAGAGCCAAGATGGCAGAGTAGAAAGACTCACATTTGCTAGCTCTGAAACCACAGCCCATGGATTTCCTCTAAAAAGAACTCCCAACAAATTCTGGAACAGTGGAAGCCACGCAGCAACACAGTGAAGGAGATTTCCGTTGAGCGAGCCCTGAAAAACCGATCCCAAAGGTCCATGGCGCACTGGGCGGGAGCAGAGCCCGCCCCTGCTCTGGCCGCATGGCAAAGAGAGGAGCGAGCAGATCCGAGAAGACTTCAGGGATGGCGTCTCCAGTGGCCACGAAGGTCCCTCCACCCACAGACTCATTGATCAGTGAGAGAGATGGGCTGAGACGGGAGTGGGGTGTCTCCGAGACTAGAACCCCTCAGGAGGTAGCGGCAGTGACAGAGGCAGTGCAGCCAGAGGCTCCCTGAGCAGGCAAGAGCTTGGCAGAAGCTCCATTATAAAAGGTCTCTGCATAAACACCCTGAGTGCACTGAGTCTGGGAGGCAGCTCTGCCACAACCTGAGCACCAGAAATTAAGTTCCCATTGAATAGCAGCCAGGCATGCCACCAAAAGCCTTGAGGCTAGGGAGCAGCATTTGAATCTCAGACCCCAAGCACAAGCTGGGCAGATCTAGGTCAGGGGAGGAGAGGACTCTCAGAAGTCAAGTAACTGGCTTGGAAAATGCCCAGAAAAGGGAAAAAGAATAAGACCATAGAAGGTTATTTTCTTGGGGAGCAGATGGTAGCCCCTTTACTTTCTGAGGAGGAGGAACAATGCTTACTATCAGGTAAAGACATAGGAGTCAAGGCCTCTGTATTCCAAGCATCTGAAATTGATATCCAATGGACTCAAGCCATGGAAGAGTTCAAAAAGGATTTTGAAAATCAAGTTAGAAAGGTGGAGGAAAAACTGGGAAAAGAAATGAGACAGATGCAAGAAAAGCATGAAAAACAGGTCAATACCTTCATAAAGGAGATCCAAAAAAATGCTGAAGAAAATAACACCTTGAGAAATAGGCTAACTCAATTAGCAAAAGAGGTTAAAAAAAGTCAATGAGGAGAAGAATGCTTTCAAAAGCAGAATTAGCCAAGTGGAAAAAGAGGTGCAAAAGCTCACTGAAGAAAATAGTTCTCTCAAAATTAGAATGGAACAGATGGAGG
>CM053771.1:129758259-129792541 GCA_028658325.1 Potorous gilbertii | reverse complement strand
GATTTTAACTAGGGATCTCCAACTGAATTTTGTCTGAGAAAAGAAGGTATTTAGTGTCTACAAGTCAGTCAGTTAATCAATGAATCAGGTGAGGAATTTTTAAATACTTGCTATTTTCCAAGCACTGTACAAGGTGCTAGGAATAAAAGTACAATGAAAATGAATTCTACTCACAATGAGCTTTCAATATAAGGAAGGGATAACAATTATGTATAAAATGTGCAGCTTACTGTGTGTGGGTCCAAACTCATATGTTTATGGGATGAATGTTGATATGCATACACTTATATATGTATGTATATTTGTATCTAAGTGTACACAAAAAAATTTGCATTAGATTTATATCCATATTGATCAAGTCATCAAATATCTCATGTGTTTTGCACTATTCTAATCACCCACATATATGTACATCTATGTCTATGAATTACATGCACATGTATATGTACACATGCGCTCATATATAAATATGTATACATATATGCATACATACACATATATACATATATGTATTTGGCCTATAGAAGATAGCTATAGATACATGTGTGTATTTGTAAGTAATATTATAATACATACACACACATATTTATAGGTAATAGATAATTTACATCCATTTCATCGTGTGTATGTATACTTCAAAGCATGTTGCTAAATAGGGCTATTTGTGTAACCACTTTTACCTATGCATATGCATCTACACATATATGCATATGGGCCAAATCTTCTTTGCCTATATCATTGATTCTTATGCCCCTACTCATAAACTGCCTTGGAAAAATTGAAGAACATGTATACTTTAAGAAATGCTGGAAACACAATTATGTTTGGGATAGAAAATATTATTTGAGAGTTCAAGTTCTTGCATAGTGTCTAATAATTTAAAGTTGAGGAACAAGTGAATTATCTGGCCCAATTCCTGATTAATGCTGTAGTAAATCTACTGGGAAAGTACATCTTCACAAATAGTAAGCAAATAATGCATATTTATTGGAGAAGAAAGAGAAGGAAGAAATGGAGGAAGGGAATGAGGGAAGAAGGGAAGGAAGGAAGGAAAATTTTCATGATTGAAAGGTCTCTAATTGTAAATGGAAGTGTTAATGACCCTACCCACAAATTTGCAGGGATTATGGCTCCCTTGGAGATAATTTTCAAGAGAGAGCATTGTATTCCCTAATCAGATCTGTCATTGTCTGAGTTCTGAAAGAAAATATATAATCACCTGTAAGAGTCAGTGGGGAAGATAGAGGCCTCCTCTAATAACGGCTAAGATGTTCATTAAATGTTGCAGAAACTTGAATGACTATGAGAGCACCTATCTAAGAGCATTCCACAGATCATAATAATACTAGTTATATATAAGGAATAATTTATATAAAAGGATCATGTTTATGCAGATTAATAGCTACATATAACTCTTACCGTGTGCCAATGTTAAGTGCTTTACTTGGACGTAGATGTGATTGATTTCATAGATAATGCAACCGAGGCAACTGAGGTACTTTCCCATACTCTCAGGGTCAATAACTATCTGAGCCTGTGTTTTCTTATTCAAGTCTTATTGCAGGTGAAGCACTCTAACCAGTAGGCTAAGTACCACAATAACAAGGAACTGTCATAGATAAGAGTATAGATTTAGAGATGGAAGAGAATAAGCATTCATGAAGACTGGACAATATGATTCAGTGGAAATTGTTCAAGTTAGCAGTAGAAACTCTTATTTCAAAACACAAAATAAATGTTCTTGTTCCTTGTTCAAGTTATCCTTCATTGAAGCTTCTTCAAATCTTAAAAAAGAGGAGGGAGGGAAGGGTCAGACTACAGTGACCTACAAGGTACCTTCCAACTTTAAATCTATGGTACTTAAGTCCTAATTTTACACATGAGAAAAATGAGACCTAGAAAAAGTTTAATTTGACCACAGGATATAGCAGAGTAACAATTTCAATCCAAGCCCTCTTGTCCCATACCTGCTACTATATGCTTCTCAAGAACCCTATTATGTGTTTATTTTAGTCCATAAATTATAACGCTGTGGAAAATTCAGAAATGTGTTGTACCACAGCCATAATTTATTAAAGAATATATGTTTGTAAGTTTTTCTTGTCTTTTGATACAGATTCATTTCAAGAAATGGGTTTTTAAGTTTTATAATAATAGATAAATGCAATGTATTGGTATCAGTAAGAGTGATAAAATTTCCTTCTGCTATGTTGTGATAAAGATATTTGGAGGGTGAAGACTTGATGTGGGCCCAGTGATGTATCCAGTGGAAAGAAATCTTCAGACTCTGAAGGGAGGGTCAAGACAGAACAAGCATCACATTCATAAAGCCACTAAATCTGACAACATGTGTGTACATATATAGACATATGCATTCACACATATATATGCATATATATACATACATATACATATATTCATAAATATAGGCACACACATATATGCACATTGTTATAAATATGTACCCCTATATATTGTTGATCTGATATTTCATTGTAATATGATAGCTAATCTAGGTTCTTGAAATTTGTAACATTGAGATCTAAGCTCTAGAACACCTTTCCAAGGTAGAAAGACTTGATAGAGAAAGAAACCCAATGGCAGACAGTATCTTCCAGATATTCTTATGGGAAATTTTACTTACAAGAAAAAACTGAAAAAAGCAACACTATAAAAATCAGACTAAGCCAAATGGCAAAAGAGGCACAAAAGACCAATGAAGAGAAGAATGAATTAAGAAATTGAATTGGATAAATGGAAAAAAGATCAAAATAATTCACTGAAGAAAACAAAAAGATCCTTAAAAAGGTGAATTGGTCAAACGAAAAAGGAGATACAAAAGATCAGTGAGAAAAATAATTGCTTGAAAATTAGAAATGAGCAAAGTGGAAGCTAATGACTTTATGAGAAATCAAGAAACAATAAAATGAAACAAAGAATAAAAAACAAATAGCGCACTACTTGAAAATTTTCATTAGAATAAAAATTCACCTGAAGAATAGATCCAGAAGTGATTATCTAAAAAAAAATTGGCTACCTGAAAGTCATGATCAAATAAAGAGACTGGAGATCATCTTTCAAGAAGTTGCCAAGGAAGACTACTCTACTACTCTAAAACAAGAGAATAAAATAGAAATTGAAAGGATATACCAATCATCTCTTTAAAGAGATTCCCAAATGAGAACTCCCAGGAATATTATAGCCAGATTCCAGTCCACCCAGATAAAGGAGAAAATATTGCATGCAGCATTGGGGAAAAATAAAATATTGTGGATCCACAGTTAGGATAATACAAGATTTAGCGGCTTCTATCTTAAAAGATCTGTAGGCTTGGAATACGACATTCAGTAGGGGAAAGAAGCTAGAATTACAACCAAGCATCACCTACTCAGCAATACTAAGTGTAATGCTTCAGTGGGAAACTGGTTATTCAATGAAATAGAAGACTTCAAAGCATTCTTGGTGAAAAGACCAGACCTGAAGAGAAAATTTGATTCTCAAATACATGACTCAAGAGAAGTGTAAAAATGTAAACTAGAAAGGGAAATCATAAGGACTTTAATAATATTAAATTCTTTTCATTCCTACATGGGAAGATGATATTGGTAACTCGTAACTTTCTCATTATTAGGGCAGATAGGAATATATGTGTGTGTGTGTGTGTGTGTGTGTGTGTGTGTGTGTGTGTGTGTATGTAGACAGAGGGCACAAGTGTGAGTTGAATTTGAAGGGATGATATATTTTTAAAAATTTCAAAAGTAAAATTAAAAGGTTAGAGAGAAATATACTGGGAGAAAGGTAAAGGGAGAGGTAGAGTGAAATGAATTATCTCACATAAAAGAGGCAAGAAGAAAGAGAAGGTGACAGAGTGAGTGAAACTTACTATCATCATAATTGGTTCAAAGATATATACATGTACATATATACATACACACATGGATATATACATATATACATATACACACATACATTTTATATATATATAAACTTCACACTATTGGGTATAGAAATCTATGTTACCCCACAGTAAAATAGGAGAGGAATGGTATAGGAGAAAAGAGGAATCACAGAAGTTAGGGCACGATGTTGAATGGGTAGTTAGAAGCAAGACACTTTTGAGGGGTGATAGAGAGAAAGGAAAGAGAGAATGGAATAGAATATAAAAGGGGTAAGACGATGGTGAGAAATACAGTTAACAACAACTGTGAAAGAAATTGAAACAAGTTTCTCTGATAAAAGTCTCATTTTTCAAATATATAGAGAGAGAATGGAGTCAAATTTATAAAAGTAAGAATCATTCCCCAAATGATAAATAAGCAAAAGATACGAACAGTTTTCAAATGAAATAATCAGAAATATCAATAGCCATAAGAAAAAATACTGTAACTCACTTTTGGTTAGAGAAATGCAACTAAAATAACTTAGAGATTGTATCATAGATATTAGATTGGGTATTAGGACAGAAAAGGAAAATGATGGATTGTGAAACGGATGTGGGAAAAATGAGACTTTAGTGCAGTGTTGTTTGGATTTTGAACTGATTCAAGCATTGTGTACAGCGCATTGGAACTATGCCCAAAGGGATATAAAACCACGCATACCTTTTGGCCTAGCAATACCACTGCTAGGTCTGTACCCCAAAAGAGATTTTAAAAGTAAAATGGGCCGTATGTACAAAAGTATTGATAAAAACTCTTGTAGTGTTTGCAATACAGTGGAAATTGAGGGGATGGTCATCATCAATTGAGAA
Organism: Potorous gilbertii; assembly: GCA_028658325.1. NCBI lineage: Eukaryota > Metazoa > Chordata > Mammalia > Diprotodontia > Potoroidae > Potorous > Potorous gilbertii. Next base: position 129,787,791 of record CM053771.1, on the reverse strand, counting down.
ATGACTGAACAAATTGTGGTATGTGATTGTGATGGAATACTATTGCACTGTAAGAAATGATGAGCAGAGTGCTCTCAGGGAAAAAAAAGCATGGAAAAAACACACATGAGCTGATGCAAAGTGAAATGTACTGTGTACAAAGAAATAGCAATGTTTTTAAGATGATCAACTATGACTTAGCTGTTTTCAGCATTACAATGATCCAAGACAACTGTGAAGGAATTATGATGAAAAATCCTGTCAGTTCCTAGAAGAAGAAGTGATGTCTGAGTACCGTTTGAAGCAAACATTTTTTTTACCTTATTTTTCTTGAGGTTTTCTTTTTGTCTTTTTTTTAAAAACAACATGACTATTATGGAAATTCTTTTCATGTCTACACTTGTATAACCCGTATTGAATTGCTTACCTTCTCAATGAGGGTAGGTTTGGGAAGGTGGAAGAGAGAATTTGGAACTCATACTTTTAAAAACAAATGTCCAAAATTATTTTTACATGTAACTGGGGACAATAAATGCTAAACAAAAACAAACAAAAAGGGGGGAAAGACCATACCCCTTTTTAGATCACTCTACCAATTAACATTTTTCTTAATTTTGCAACCAAAATGTCTCTTTAGAACATATATAGACTCAGAAAAGATATTGAATATTCCATCAATGAACTTCCTCAGGAAAAAAAAGAACATCTCCAGGAACAGATGTATTTTCAAGTGAATACTACCAAACATTTAAAGAACAACTAATGCTAACAATAAATTAATTATTTGGAAAGCTCATTAAAGAAGTAATTCTACCAAATTCCTCTTATGACACAAATATTATTTTGATACCTAAACCAAAGAGAGCAAAAACAGAAAAAAAATCTATAAACCAACTTTGTTAATGAATACCACTGCAAAAATTTATATAAAATACATATCCTATGATCATGTAGGATTTATGACAGGAATTTAGTACTAGTTCAGTTTTAGGAAAATTATCAGTATAAATGACCATGTCAATAAAAATAACAACAAAGATTATATGATTATATTAATAGATCCATAAAAAAAAAACTTTGACAAAACACCTGTGAATTTTAATTGAAAATGGTAGGAAGCATAGGAATGAATGGAAATATTCTTAAAATAACTAGTTATCTATCTAAGACCAACAGCAATCCTTATCTGTAATAGAGAGAAAGTAGAAACCTTTCCAATCAGGTCAGGAGTGAAATGAGAATACCCATTATCACTAGTACTATTCAGTACTATACTGGAAATTCTAGTGACTAGAAAAGAAAAAAGAAATTGAAGGAATTAGAATAGGCAATGAGGGGAAAATAAGCTTATCACTCTTTGTATATGATACCACAGTATACTTAGAAAAATTTAGAGAATCAACTAAAATGCTAATTAAAACTATCAACTTTAACAAATTTGCAATATGTAAAACAAGTCCACATAAATCATAAGAATTTCTATGTACTACTAAGAAAACTCAGAAGCAAGAAATAGAAAGAGAAATTACATTTAAAATAACTACCTGGCAAGAACAACACAGGGATTATGTGACATTATTACAACAGAGTTTTCACACTGATAAAGACAGATCTAAACAATAGGAGACAAGTTATTGTTCATAGGCAGATTGAGCCAATAAACTAAAAATGAAAATTCTACCTAAGCAAATTCATTTATTCAGTGATATAGCAATCAAACTACTAAAGAATTATTTTAAAGAGCAAGAAATAATGATACAGTTCATTTGGAGGATATGGTATCAATTGTATCAAGGGAACTAATGAAAAAAATGTGAAAGATGATGGCTTGGCAGGTCTGTATTTCAAAGAATATTACAAAGCAATTATCCTCAAAACAATTTGATACCAGCTAAGAATTAAGGTGATGGATTAGTAGAATAGACTATATAGGCAACACTCAAGAGTAAATGTCCATAGAAACCTAGTGTTTGATAATGTCAAAGGTCCAAATTTTTAATGCACTATTTGACAAAATCTGCTGGGAAAACTGAAAAGTACTTTGGCAGAAATTAGGCATAGACCAACACCCCACACTGTGTATCAAGATAAGTTTAAAATGGAAAAATAATTTATAGATAAAAGGAGATATGATAAATAACTCAGGGTACCATTGTAAAAATGCACCTGCCTGATCTATGCATAAAGAAATATTTTACGACCAAATAAGATACAGACAAGTTGGTTGTTGGTCAATCATTTCTGATATTTCTGATTCTTTGTGAAACCATATTGAGTTTTTTGGTAAAGATTCTGGAGTGGTTTGCCATTTACTTCTCCAGCAAATTTTGTAGATGAGTATTTTTGTTATGCATCTTTCTTTCTTGAAGAGGGCCATACCATCAGGAAGGTGATGACATGACTTACCAGTGAATTGGATTTAAATGAGAGAGAGCTATGAAAACTGAGGAACTGAGGCAAATAGTGTTAAGAGACTTAACCCAGGGTCACACAGGTAGCAAATGTTTGAAGTCAGATTCAGACTCATTAAGATAAATCTTCCTGACTTCAGGCTTGCTACTTGCCAATGTACCACCTAGTTGCCCCATCCTTCTTACTTTGTTTTAAATTTTTATGTCTTGTATTATTCCATCTTCTTTTCAAGGAAGACAATGATAAATTAGATGTATACCCATTATCATTGTTTTTAGCTTCATGCCCTCTATTCAGCTTCCCTTTCCCTTTGCTTTTATTGGGTGAGAACAAAATATTACATTCTCAGTCTTTATTTCTTTTACTTTAAATCTTTTTTCCATGATCGACCCTTTGAGACAAAGAAATATGTATTTTATGATTGATTGTTCCAAGATTATTGACCTCATTTTAATCTCACTTCTCTCTTCCAATTCCCTATTGTTACCCTATTGAATTAAATATATTTCTACACTCAGACTATATGTGTATTCTATCCTACTTTAATAAGTTCAGACAAAAGTTAAGATCAAGATTCACTTAAATCACAAACTCCTTGTCCTTGCCTTTATGGGTTTTAGACTGCCTACCTCAAATAATTTACACACACACAGCAAGTTTCTCTTTTTATCTAGTTTATTTTTTATTCCCATTCACATTTTATTCCCATTGTTAATTCCCATTAACAAAACATTAAAAATGAAACTCTCAGACCTTCTGTCCTATATATAAATGATTCTATGACCCTTGATGACACTGAAGTTCTCTGGGGACTCTTCTATCACATCCTCCTGTAATACATATTTAATCCTTAGTTAGTCTTATCCCAGTTAATTCTCTATCAACTATCAATCAACATCTATAGTTTTATTTTTCTTTTGAATTTCATTTTTGTGGATGATTATTGTTCCTTGGTCCTACCATTTTAACAGTAATATTTGGACATCTTCTATTTTATTAAAGTTACATCACACACACCCCCAATACGATTCTCAACTCCAGTGAGGCAATCATTCTTGGTTATAAGCCCATGTCTTTTGTCTTTTGGGAATAACATATTCCACGTTCTCTATTTCTTTTTTTTTTTTGTTAGCTGCTAACTTATGCAATTGTTACTTCTCAGTACTTTATCTTCCCTCCTACTCTTGTTCCTATAAGCAAATATTACAAGTCCATAGGGACAGAATTTCAGTTCCTACTTATCTGTTCTTCCTGATTACTAAGTTAACCAGGCTAAGAGCTGAGTATGATCAGAAGCATAGCTGCTTCAAATCTGCATTCCTACATTTCACTCAGTATACAAACTTGTTGCCACAGCCACGTGTTGCTATAATGCAAGAAGAGTTTACCTAACCCTATATGTAGATCCTTTCCCTTCACCCTCTATTGCTTTCCAGATAAGGCTATGAGTGATAAACTTGTAATTTGGCTTCTGTTTAATTTTTTTTTTACCATTGCAGAATATCTCTGTCTCTACTGATAACTTTACAGACTCTTGCCATGCTATATAGACACATGCCATGATTTACTTCCTGGCATGGCAGGTTCTACAACAGCAAGCTTTTCGCTAAACCTTGCTCTTGTATCCAAAAGCAAATATTTATTTCTGTGATGATCTAAGCTAAGGGAAAATAAAAGGTCACCGATTCTTTTTATTTTTCTCCTTAGATTTCCCAATCACAATATGGTCTATTGATGTTTTTTAATCTTTTTTGGAATAGTTGTCAGGGGAACTGGTCCGTAGTCCTTCCTATTACTCATCTATCTTTGCTGGTCTCCCTTGAAAAATTGTTTAATTTTATATATCTGGAAGAGAAGATTTGTTGGTGAGTATTTAAGGTAGCATTTTTTTTTGCACTAAACAATTTTGGTACCTTTTTTAGCAGCAAAATATATAAAAGTGAGATCTTCTGTTTTCATCACTTCTCTGTCAGCTTTGAATATAATGATGTTGTTTGCAATAGAATATTTTTTAAAGCCAACACATACCCTTCATATTTCTTTACAGAACATGCCTTTTATTTTCTCCACTCAGATACTAAAGTGTTTTCCTAAAATACAGGTCCAATCAACTAATCTTTCTACATCTGGAACTTCAATGACTGCCTTATGCCTCCAGGAGCAAATACAAAATGGTTCATTTGGCATTCAAATCTTTTTATAACCTAGATCCTTCCTACCTTTCCAATTTTCTTACAACTTACTCCCTAACACATGTTATTTGATCCTGTAGGAGTGACTGCCTGATCATTTCACAAAAATAGCACTACATCTCTCAGTTCCAGGAACTTTCTCTGTTCGTCTCCTGTGCTTGGAACGTTCTTCTCCCTCAGCTCTGACTACTAATATCCCAGGATTCTTTTAAATTCCACACTAAAATTCCAACTTCTACTGGAAACATTTCCTTAACCCCTTTTAATTCTAGCAATTTCCTTCCTTTAATCATTTCACATTTATTCTCTATAATATTTGTTTTGTACATATTTGTTTGCATATTATCTCTATTATTACATTTTCACCTATTTTAGGGCAGGGACGTCTTTTATCTCTTTTTGTATTTCTAGCATGGGATATAGTGCCTAACAAGGAGTGATTGTCCAATAAATATTTTTTGATTGATTCTCCTAAAGATTTTTAAAGAGACAGTGTAATAGGCTTGCAGGTCAAAAGTTACTGATGTCTTTGTATTCATTAGTGATAATACTTTGGTTTTAACTGAGCAAAGTATCTAAGATATTCTGAGCAATTTTCTGTCCCTCCTTTGACTATTGTGTTATCCCCAGAAAAGACTTGTAAATTCATTTGTTCTCATAATCTTTGATTTATATAAAGTCATTTTTATTTTATTAGGGAACATTTTATGGGCCATGATGCTCCATGAGTGCTGAATTTACTGTGATCTATGAGAATTTGTTTGCTCTTTAGAGATCTTTTTTCTTTTCCTTTTCATTCTATTTCTCATTCCATTATTATCATTCCAAGGTTACCATCCTGAAAAAGGTCTCAGGAAAGTTTTCTATGTGATTTCTATATGATTATGACAAATAGAAGATATTCTTATCTGGTATGTTTGGGCTGATGAAGATTTTCCAATAAAACATAATTAGAGCAGCTTATGTTCTGATCTCTTTTGTGAATCAGGTGACTTCTATCTCATCACTGACGTATTTGAAGATTGGCAGAACAATCTTATTATTTCTACCCATAAACTTGTGTTTTGAGATACCGGTAAGAAACATTAGGTTACATACCCACACTCTGCCCCCTTGCTGAAGGATATACATATCCACAATTTTCTCTCCAATTCCCATTATTCATATCACTGGGCACTGTATAAGAAATCATCAGTAGCTAAAGAATAAGTGCTGTCAACTGACAGTCTAATTCCATCTTCTTTTTTCCCTCTTTCAGTTGTGTAGTTTGCTAGTTCATCAACTCTCCCTCAAACTTATACCAAGCTGGGAAGGAAATATTATGAGGAGACACTTTTTCTTAACCCTTTCCTGATTGATCTATTTGATTTTAGCCCTAGGATAATCTCATCATTGGGAAACTTTTCATCAAGGAAAGTATCTCACCTTTCAGACCAATACCTCATCAATAAATTTGGTTGTCACTACCCCTTTGATTAGAAGATTAGAGGAAATAATTTTAAAAAAATAAAGTGTTGCCAAAACCTCCCTTTATAAAGGACATAGAATTTGCAGCTAATTATTCATTTCCCAAAAGCTACTTTGCTCTGTTTCAATCCCATCATAATAATATCCCTTTGGTGATGTCCTGTATTCAGCTTTTGTGTGTATGTATTGTCCTCCCCAACTAGACTGCAAGTTCCTTGAAGGGAAACATTGTCTATCTTTTTGGATCCTCACTACTTAACATAATACAGGGCATGTAGTAGGCACTTTAAAAATATTTCATATTTTGTAAACATGACATGGAGTACAACTTCTAGTTTAGGTGAACCTGAAATTGGATCTCCAGCCTCATAATTCTGCTTATATACAGTGTTTTGTTTTCTCTTGTTTGAGACCAGGTAATCAGCAGAGATTCTAAGAAAGCTGTTTCTAGACAAGTTCAGGAGTTTGAGAGTCTCCGTGTTCCCTGAAAAATTAATCTCCTTTCTGTAATTGTGCTGCTTCATGGAGTAAATTATTACCAATGACTGGATCATACCGGGACATGAAAGGATAAGTCATGACCTGGATGAACCTTGAGCTACTTCTTTAATATTATTGGATGAAGTAAAAGTGAAAAGCATCAATTCTTCTCATAAATCATCAAAGAGAATTTTTTACCAGGAACGTATACAACCTGGTCCTGATTGGTATAAATGATGAATCCTATGAAATAGTTGCATTAGTCTTATGAACTGCTTTCCAGTTTTATCAGCAGCTATTGTCAAATAGTGAGTACTTGACTATCTACTGCCATGTTGTGGATGTGTTCATCCCATGAACATTCACAATTTTGACTATTAATTATAAATTTCTCTCCATTGTATTTCCTCCCTGTTTATTCTTCTCTCTCTCACCTTTCACATTATTACTCTTCAAAAACTATTTTCCTTCATTTCCTTTCCCTCATTTCTATCAGTACCCATTTCTTTGCAAGGTAAGAGGGATTTCCATGCCCAGCTGAGAGTTCACATTAATTCCTCTTTGAGAAAATTCTGATGAATTATTGCCTAAACAGCTCATTTTCCCCTCAACTGAAAAAAGCTTTTTCCTGCCTCTTTTCTGTGCAATAGTTTACACCATTTTGCTTCCACCTCATCCCTTCCCCCAATGCATGCTTCTTTCCCACAACTTAATTTAATTTTCTTGAATATTATCCTGTCATAGTCAAATCACACCCATGCACCCTGTCTATAAAATGTTTCTAAATGCCTTAATCATGGCAAATTTTTTAGGAAATGTAAAAATAATCTTCCCATATAAGAATTAAAATTGTTTTTATTGAATTTCTTATGATTATTCTTTCTTGCTTTCCTTTAAATATTCCTTTTCAATCTTGTATTTAAAACTCAGATTTTTCTATTCATCTCTTGTCTTTTCATCAGGAATATTTGAAAGTCCTCTATTCCATTACATATTATTTTTCTGTAAAGGATTAAACACAGTTTTGTTGGTTGTAGTGGTATTTCACTGATGGTAATCTTACCTTCTCTGACCTCCAGAATATCATATTTCAAACCCTCTCATCCTTTAAGGTAGAAACTGCTAAATCTTGTTTTGCCCTGTACATGGATCAAATTACATTTATGGATTTATCACCTGTGGGCAGAGTTCCAAATTATTCTCTAGAATGGCAGAATTAAATCTCAAATCCACCAATAGTGTATTAGTGTTTCATTTTTCCCACATCCCCTTCAATATTTGTCATTTTCCTTTTCTGTCATATTGGACTATCTAGTAGGTGTGGTGTGGTAGCTCAGAGTCATTTTAATTTGCATTTATCCAGTAACTGATGATTTAGAACAATTTTATATGATTATAGGTGGCTTTGATTTTAACATCTGAAAACTATCCATTGATAGCCTTTAAGCATTTATCAACTGGAAAAAAATGACTTGCACTCATAAATTTTACTGAGTTCTTAATATTTGAGAAGTGAGGCCTTTATCAGAGAATATTTTTATGAATTTTTTCATAGTTGTGATTACTCTGTATTTCTCTCCATCTGCTCATCTCAATTTATTATTTTCTGTTTTTCCTTTCAACCTCTCTACCCTCTAAAGTGATTTGTTTATGTTTTTTTCTGCTTTCCCTCCTGTCACCCTTCCCTTCCTATTTTACTGTAGAGCAAGGTTGGTTTCTACACCAAAGTGAGTGTGTATGATTTTTCTTCTTTCTGTCAATTCTGATGAGAATAAGGTTTATCTTCCACGTCTCACATTCCCCATCATCCCTTCCACAACAAAATTCTTTTATGCCTCCATTATGTCAAACAATTTGCACATTTTACCTCTAGTTTTCCTCTTATTCCAGTACATTTCTTTATCACAAAATTATTTATTTAGATATCATAGCATTATTTTCAATTTGCATCCATGTCCTCTGTCCTCTGTCTATATATACTCTTTCTAACTGCCCTAATAATGGTAAAGTCTTATTAGTTACAAAAATCATCTTCCCCTGTAGGAATATAAACAATTCAGCCTTAGTGCATCCGTTATTTCTTTTCTTCTGTTTACCTTTTTTTTCCTTTTCTTTAAGTCTCATATTTGAAAGTCATATGTTGAGGGGAATATTGTGGGAATGTGGCAAAGTAGGTCAGAAAATTCCAAACTCTCAAAATTTTCCCCACAACCAAGATGAAATAGCTCCTCAGGGCTAACATAGTGTTGTTAAAAATAAACAAGATGAGGTGGAATAGTGATCCTCCTGGGAAATCAGAGAATATCCCAAGAAAAATTCCAGGATGAGATTTGGATGCCTGTGAAGAATAAGCATCTCTAGGGTAGTTCCTCTTAAACAAAAATCAGCAAGACATGAGGTTAGCTTGGAAGAAAGCTATCTATAGTTATATGAAAAAAATGCTTTAAATCTCTATTCATTAGAGAAAGCAAATCAAAACAACTCTTAGGTACCACATCACACCTCATCTTGTTTATAACACAATTTATTCATCCATTTCCCAATTGATGGGCATCCCTTTGATTTCCAGTTTATGGCCACCACAAAGAGTGCTGCTATAAATATTTTTGAACATGTGGGACTCTTTTCCATTTTTATGACATCTTGAAGATACAGTTCTAGAAGCAGTATTGCTGGGTCAAAGACTATGCACATTTTTGTAGTACTTTGGGCATAGTTCCAAATTGTTCTCCATAATGGTTGGATCAGTTCACATTTCCACCAACAATCAATGAGTGGTTCAACTATTCCACATCTTCTTCAACATTTATCATCATCCTGTTTGTCATGTTAGTCAATATGAAAGGTGTGATATGGTATCTCAGAATTGTTTTGATTTTCATTTCTCTAATCAATAGTTAGAGCATTTTTTCATATGATTATAGATAGCTTTGATTTCTTCCTCTGAAAACTACTTGTTCATTTCCTTGACCATTTATCAACTGGGGAATGACTTGTGTTCTTGTACACTTGAATCAGTTCTCTATATATTTTAGAGATGAGGCCTTTATCACAGACACTTGTTACAAAAATTTATTCCCGGTTTTCTACTTCCCTCCTAATCTTGGTTGCATTGAGTTTGGTTGTGCAAAAACTTTTCATTTTAATGTAATCAGAATTATGCATTTTGCACTTCATAATGCTTTCTATCTCTTGTTTATGGCACTGGATAAGTACACTAATTTAAATAGAATTGTCATTTTTATTATATTGGCTCAGCCTACCCACAAGCAACTGATATTTTTCCACTTATTTAGATCTGGCATTATTTGTGGGAAAAATATTTTGTATTTGTGTTCACATAGTCACTGGATTTGTTTTGGCAGGTAGACTCCCATATACATTATTGTGTCTACCCTAGCATTAAATAAGATTTCTCTTCCTATCTCTTGCTGTTGTGATTTGTTAGTAATATATAGATATGTAAAAGATTTGTGCAGATTTCTTTTGTCATCTGCAGCTCTGCCAAATTTCTTTATTATTTCAAGTAGTTTTTTTACTTGAATCTCTTGGATTCTCTAAGAATATATTATCATATCATCTGCAAAGACTCCTAACTTAGTTTCTTCTTTGATTTCGAATTCCTTCAATTTCTTTTTCTTCTCTTGTTGCTACATCTAACATTTCTAGTACAATATTGAATAATAGTGGTGATTGTGAGAATACTTGTTTCACCCTTGATCTTATTGCAAATTCATCTAGCTTATCTCCATTTCATATAATGCTTGCTGAAGTTTTTACCTACATACTGCTTATTATTTTAAGGAAATTTTCATTTATTCCTATACTCTCCAGTGTTTTTAATAGGAATGGGTGCTGTATTTTGTCAAAAGCCTTTTCTGTATCTATTGAGAAAATCCTAAAATTTCTGTTAAGGCTGTTGTTGATATGATCAATGATACTAATAGCTTTCCTAATATTGAACCAGCCCTGCCTTCCTGGTATAAAACCTAACCTAAACAAAATGTATTATTCTCATGATAAGTTGCTGTATTGTTTTTGCTAGAATCTTATTTAAAAATTTCGCATCTATATTCATTATAAAAATTGGTCTATAATACTCTTTCTCTGTTTTGACTCTTCCTGGTTTAGGTATCAAAGCCATATTTGCATCATGAAAAGAATTTGGGAGACCTTCTTCCCCAATTTTCCCAAAAAGTCTATATAGTATTGGAATTAACATTTCTTTAAATGTTTGATAGAATTCACATGTAAATCAATACAGCCTTGGAGATTTTTTCCTAGGGAGTTCATTGATGGTTTGTTCAATTTATTTTTCTGAGATGGTGTTATTTAAGTATTCTTTTTCCTCTTCTGCTTATCTGGGAAATTCATAATTTTTAAAATCATTATCCATCTCATTTAGACTATGAAATTTATGGACATAAGTTTAGAGAAACAAATTTCTACTTATTGTTTTAATTTCCTCCTCATTGGAGGTGAGTTCAACCGTTTCATTTTTGATATTAGTAATTTGATTTTCTCCTTTCTTTTTGTTAGTCAAATTGATCAAAGGTTATCAATTTTATTGTTTTCTTCATTAAACTAATTCTTAGGTTTTTTTATTCGTTCAATAGTGTTCTTAATTTCAATTTTATTAATCTCTCCTTTGGTTTTCAGTATTTCTAATTTAGTATTTACTTGGGGATTTTCAGTTTGTTCGACCTTTTTCATCTGCATGCCCAATTCATTTATATTCTCTTTCTCTATTTTATTCATGTGGGCATTCAAAGATACAAAACTTCCCCTAAGACCTGCTTTTACAGTGTTCCATCAGATTTGATTGGTTGTTTCATTATTGTCATTCTCTTGAATGAAGGTGTTGATTGTTTCTATGATGTATTGTGTAACTCATTCTTTAGGATTAGATTATTTATTTTCCACTTAATTTTGATCTCTCTTTCCATGGCTTTTATTACGTATAATTTTGTATTGCATTATTATCTCAGAAGGATGCATTGACTATCTTTGGCTTTCTGTACTGGATTGTGAGGCTTTAATGCCCTAATCCACGGTCAACTTTTGTATGTGCCATGTAGTGCTGAGAAAAAAATGTATTCCTTTCTAACTGCATTCAGTTTTCTCTAGAGATCTATCATATTTACCTTATCCAGAGATTTATTCACCTCCTTAACTCCTTTCTTGTTTACTTTAAGGTTAGATTTGTCAAATTCAGAGAGGGGGAGGTTGAGTTCCCCCCCTATTATAATTGTACTATTTATTCCTGTAACTCCCTTAAATTCTCCCCTAAGAATCTGGATGTTATACCACTTGGAACATATGTGTTTAGTAATGATTGTGCTTCACTTTCCATGGTGACTTTTAGCAGGATATCCTTTTCTTATTTCTTTTGGTAAGACCTATTTCTGCTTTGCATTGTCAGAGCTTAAGTTTGTTATTCCTACTTTTTTTTTTTTTTACATCAGTAGAAGCAGAATAAATTCTGCTCCAGTCTTGTACCTTTACCCTATGTGTCTCTCACCCTTTTCAAATGTGTTTCTTGTAAACAATATTTTGTTGGATTTTAGTCTTTAATTCATTCTGCTATCAGTGTCCATTTTATGAGAGATTTCATCCCATTCACATTCCCAGTTATGATTACTATCTGTGTCTTTCATTCTATTCCCGTTCACTTTGTGTATTCTTTTAGTTCACCCTACTCCCTTCTGTACCACAATAGTTACAAGTTTTTTACCTCCACCTCCCTCAGTCTTCCCTCCCTTCTTTCAATCCCCCTCCCTTTTATCCCCTTTTCCCTTACTACTTCTTTCCTCCCTTTTATCCTCCCCTTCCTTTTTCCCCTTCCACTCTTATTTCCTACAGAGCTAATTGCATCACTATGCTTAACTGAGTTTTTGTACCCTAATTGAATCCAATCAGATGAGAATACCTCTCAAACAATGCTCATCTCCCTCCTCTTTTTCCCTCTGTTGTAATATATATTTGTCTTTCTTCCTGTGATAGATTTATTTTCTCCTCCTCCTTTTTACACCTCCCATTACAATCTTTTCTCACTCTTAAATCACATTTGTTGTCATCACATCATTTAACTTATAGCCACTTCTTTTCTCTATATATAATCCTTTTACATTTCCTAATAAATATACAATTCTCAAGATTAACAAGTAGCATCTTCCCTTAGAGGGATTAAAAGTTTGCCCTTATTGTGTAACAAGATATTTTTCCCCATTTCCCTTTTAATTCCTGTCTTGAGACCTGCATCAGAAGACCAAATTTTCTATTGCGTTGTGTCCTTTTCATTAGGAAGGACTGGACACCTATTATTTCATTTAACGTCTATCTCCTTGCCTGAAATATTATGCTCAACTTTGTTTAGTAAGTAATCATTGGTTGTAGTACCAGTTCCTTTGCCTTATGGAATATCATATTCCAGTTCCGTCAATCTTTTAATGTAGAAGTTGCAAGGTCCTATGTAATCCTGATTGTAGCTCCTTGGTATTTGAATTGTTTCTTTTTGGTTGCCTGCAGTATTTTCTCCTTCACTTGATAGTTCTGGAATTTGGAAATCATATTTCTTGCTGTTGTTAGTTTGTGGTAGCTTTCATGAAGCAAACAGTGAATTCTTTCGATGACTATTTTATCCTCTGGGTCTAGGACTTCTGGACAATTTTTCTTGATGATTTTTGGATGATATTGTCCAGATTCCTTTTGCATCTTGGCTTTCTCTTGGGCCAATAATCCTTAGATTTTCACTCCCAGATCTATTTTCCAGATCAGTTGCTTTTTCCAATTAGACATTTTACATTTTCTTCTATCTGTTCTGTTTGATTAATTCTTGGTGTCTTATAGACTCATTTGCTTCTACTTGTCTGATTCTTTTTTTAAGAAATTGTTTTCTTCAGTTAACTTTTACTCCTCCTTTTCAATCTGTTCAATTGTTCCTTTTAAGGAGTTTTCACCAGTTAGGTTTCGTACTTCCGTTTCCATTTTTCAAATTTTCCTTTTCAAAGAGCTCTTCTTTTCAGTGAATTCTTTTTTCCTATTTTTAAAATCATTTGCCAGTTTTTCTACTATTTCTTTAATTTAAATTTTAAAGTCCTTCCAGGGGGCCAGGTCAAGATGGTGGAATACTCTACTCTAGCACTTCCCCACAACCCACAAAATACCTATAAAAAATCATTCTCAACAAATATCAGAGCAACAGAAGCCACAGAACAGCTGGGTGAAAGAGATTTCGAGCCAAAGGTATCCTGGAAGACTGACAGGATAGGTCTATCCCAGGAGAGGTTGAAGGGGGCAGAGCCCAGCCCTGGTTTCACAAGACAGGGAAGAACATGACTAATGAGGCCTCCAGGACACTATTCCCAGCAGGGAAGGTCCCAGATCACTAAATCCACAAGCTACAAAGAAAGCTTCAAAGGACAGTGTGAGAGGGCTTTCCCAGCTGGACAAGGGGATAGTGGGGTCCCCCAGCACTGGTCCTAGGTGACCACAGAGGCTGCAGGCAGCTATGGTAGCCATAGAAGCAACCTGTGTCCTGAGTCCATTGTCTGGGCAGCTCAGCTTAAAGCCTCTTGAGGGAATAAGCAGTTGACCTGAACCTCAGACATCAGTGGTGGCCTTGCTCCTGCCTAAAGCCCAAGGGACAATTGAGCTGCTCATCTGAACCTCAACAATGAGTGGTGACCCTGTCCCCATCCAAAGACCCTGCGGTATTTGAGCAGCTGATCTGAACCTCAGTCTTGAGCAAGGTCTTGGGGGAAGGAGGAGTACTAGGACCCTCCTCTTGACAAAGGATTTAGAAGTCAAGTAACCAAATGGGAAAATACCCCTAAAATTAAAAAAAATAAGAACATAGAAGGTTACTTTCTTGAAGAACAGATATCTTCTTCCATTCTTACAGATAAGAAAGAAAAATGCATATTGTCAGAGGAAGTTAAGGTTTCTATCTACAGTACCTCCAAAATGAATATGAAGTGGATGTAGGTCATAGAAGAGCTGGAAAAGTGAGTCAGCCTGCTAAAGGAGAACTAAAAATGCTGAGGAAATTAACACCTTTAACAGAAGGCTAACTCAATTGGAAAAGAGGTTCACAAATCCAATGATGCAAGGAAGATTTTAAAAAGCAGAATTAGCCAAACAGCAAAGGAGGCTCAAAAGCTCACTGAAAAAAATAGTTCTTCAAAAATTCAAGTGGAGTTCAGGGAAGGTAATGAGTATACCAAAAACCTAGAAGTAACAAAACAAAACCAAAAGATTGATAAAATTGAAGACAAGGTGAAATTTCTCATTGGAAAAACAACCAACCTGGAAAATAGATCCAGGAGAGAAAATTTAAAAATTGTGGGAATATCTGAAAGGCATGAGCAAAAGAAGAGGCTAGGCATTATATTTCATGAAGTTATGAAGATAAACTGCCCTGATATTCTAGAAGCAGAGGGCAAAATAAATATTGAAAGAACCAATCTCCTCGTGAAAGCGACCCAAAAAGAGAAACTTCTGGGAATATTGTGGCCAAATGTCAGAGTTTCCAAGTCAAGGAGAAAATATTGCAAGTAACTAGAAAGAAACAATTTGAGTATTGTGGAAATATAATCAGGATAACACAGGATCTGGGAGCTTGTTTAAGGTGTAAAAGGGCTTGGAATAGTATATTCCAGCATTAAAACCATGAATCACCTACCCAGAAAAATTGAGTATAATACTTCAAGGGGAAAATGGTCATTCAATGATATAGCGGACTTTCAAGCATTTATGATGAAAAGATCCGGGTTGAATAGAAAATTTGACTTTCAAACACAAGATTTAAGAGAAGCATGAAAAGATAAACAAGAAAGAGAAATCATAAAGGACTTTTTAAAGCTGAACTGTTTACATTCCTACATGGACAGGTAATATTTGTAACTCTTGAAACTTTTCACAGTGTTTGGCTATGTGCAGGGATTACCCCCCCCACACACACACACACATGCACACACACGCAAGACAGAGAGTACAGGTTGAATTGTATCAGAAGAGATGATATCCATAAAAAAAATAAAATTAAGGGTTGAGAGAGGAAAATATTGGGAGGAGAAAGGGAGAAATGAAATGGGGCAGGCTATCACTCATAAAAGTGCTAAGAAAAATCTTGTTCAATGGAGGAGACAAGGGAAGAATTGATAGAGGAAACGTGAAGCTTAGTCTCTTCACATATGGCTTAAGGAAGGAAAAGCATTCTCACTAAATTTGGTATGAAAATTTATTTTACACTACATGAAAGTAGGGGAAAAGAGGACAAGTGGAGTGAAAGGGATGACAGAAGGGAGAGTAAATGGGAGAGAGGAGTAACTAGAAGTAAACACTTTTGGGGAAGGGACAAGATCAAATGAGAAAATAGAAAAAAAGGGAGGGCTGTGCAAGATGGAAGGCAATTTCATCAATCTTACACAACATGACTATTATGAAAATCTTTTGCAAAACAACCCATACATAGCTTCTGTTAAACTGTTTGCCTTCTCAGTAGGGATGAGTGGGAAGGGAGGGAGGGAAAGAAGTTTGCATTCAGAATATTAGAAAACAATGTTGAGAATTATTTTTGCATGTAACTGGAAAATTACAAATACAGGTATTGGGGCATAGAAATTTATTTTTCCCTATAAGAAATGAGAGAAGATAAGGATAAGGGAAGGGTGGGGTATGATAGCAGGGAGATCATATTTAGGGAAGGTGTAATCAGAATGCAAGGTGTTATGGGGTGGGGGAGGGGAGAGATGGAGAGAAAAATTGGAACTCAAAATTTTGTGGAAATGAATGTCGAAATATAAAAAGAAATAAATAAAACTATTTAAAATAATCCTTCTAGAGTTCTTTCAAGAAGGCTTTTTGCTTCAGACTAGTTCATATAAAGTTTCAGATAGGAGTATAGTCTCAATGCTGACCTCTTTGGCATTTCTGTTTTGGTCCTTGATGTTGTAGACAGATTCTATGTTCTTTTCTTTTCTGCTTTGCATACTCATGATAATAATAGTTTTCCCTGTCTTTTAAAGTAGATCTCTGTGTCTGTGGCACAAGGAGCTTTATCCCACACCTCTTGTGCCTAAAACTTGAGGCTTTGTGTATTGTGGCCTCTGGTTCTTTCAGCTAGAAACTAAAATTCTGCAGCTCACTTGGTACTGAGCTTACTGGTGTTTGAAAGCCATGGTTAGGTGAAGTCTTTTTGGATTTTCTCCTCATTTACCCTGGACCTAGCTCTTTAAGTGTGGAGGAGGGGTGGACTGGCCACAGAAGGTCTCCTCTGCTGCAGTAGAGCATAGCAAGCTCAGCTATCTGAGCTAGTGTCTTCTCGATTTCACTGGGGTGCTGAAGCATGACTGGGGTCCTGACTTTGACAACTGCTGTCTTCACTCCCCTGGATTCAGGATCTTCTCCCAGTTTGTTGTGATGGGGCTGTCTGGAGCAGCTCTGATTCTGCATTGGTTGCCTTTGGCCACACCAAGAGGAACCCTCCTTAGAAATCTTTGTAGCCTTATGGGCTGAGAGTCTCTTTACCCCTTTTGCTGCTCCCACTGTTCTAGTGTTTTTCCTGGGGAGATATTCTCTGGGCTTGTCAAGGTAAACATGAGGAAGGAGACAGCAACTACTGATCACTCTGCCATTTTGACTCATGGAACCTAAAAAGCACTTCTCTTCTCCTCCTAAAACATGGAACCTAAAAAGCACCTCACTTCTCCTCCTAAAACATGAAAATTATAAATCCTGGAGAAAATGTAGGTAAATTGGAACACTATGGGTTGTTGGAGTTGTGACTTAATCCAAATATTCTGGAGAACAATTTGGAACTATGCCCAAGAGGTTGTAAAAATGTGCATTCCCTTTAACCCAGTAATAGCACAACTATATCTATATCCTAAAGAAATCATAAAAAAGGGGAAAGGACTCACATGTACAAAATCATTGATAACAATTCTTTTTGTGGTGACCAAGACGTGGAAATTTCAGGGATACCCATCAATTAAGGAATGGATGAATAAGTTGTGTTATATAAATGTAACAAAATACTATTGTTCCATGAGAAATGATGATCATTTGGACTCGAGAAAAACCCTGAATGACTTGTAAGAACTGATGCTGAGTGAAGTGAGCAAACCAGGAAGACACTATATGTAATAACTGCAAGATTTTGTGATGACTGACTTTGTTAGACTTAGCTCTTCTCAGTAATGCAATGATTTAAAACAACTGCAAGATTCATGATGGGAAGTATTATCAATATCTAGAGAAAGAGCTATGGAGTGTGAATGCAGATTAAAGCATAGGATTTTCTCCTTGGTTTTGTTTTCTTTTCTGTTTCTCATGCTTTTTTTTTCCTCTTTTGTTCTCATTCTTCTTTCTCAACATAACTAATGCGGGATTATGTTTAATACAACAGTACATGTATAGCCTGTATCAGATTTCATGCCATTTTGGGGAGGGTAGGAAATTTAGAAATTTGATAAATTTCTTATAAAATCTTTATAAATCTTATAAACTTTTATAATAAAAATCTTATAAAAAAGAATATTGAAAATTAAAAATGTATTAATTAATCAAAAAGTCATTTTTTAAAAATATTCACCTCTAGTCATTTCATCAGAAATATCTGAAAGTCCATAATTTCATTAAATATCCATTTATCTCCCTCAAGTAATTTCAGTTTTGTTGGATAAGTAATTTTTGGTAGAATGATGACTTTTAGAAATATCATATTTAAAACCTTCTGATACTTTATGATACAAGCTCATAAACATTGTGTTATCCTGAGTATGGAGCCATGATATTTTAATTGTTTCTTTTTAACTACCGGTAAATACTTGGCCTTGGAAGATGTGAAATCTTCTTGTCCTCTGAGGTCTTCTGACCAGTTGTCCAAACCCCTTACTCTCTGTGGTCTGAGAGCTTCAGAAGCTGCCACTGCCAATTCATTTTTCTCCTAAGGCCTACTGTTGACTTTCCAGAGTGTGGACTGTTGTCTGGATTGTGATCCACTCTCACTCTAGTAAAACTGACTTTTCCTGAAGAATTTCTAAGTTCCTTTTGGCTGTATTTTTTAAAATTCATCATTTTGTTAGTTCTGTCACTCTAAAATTCATTTTGAGGTACTATTAACATTGTTTATAGGAGAATTTTGGAGAGTTCCTGTATGTCCCAGCCTTACTCTTCCATCTCTGGATCTTATATTTTTGTATTATATTTTACCAAAGTGATGGATGTAAAACTCAATTGATCCCTAGTGTAACAAACTTGAAGCATCTGTGATCTTATCAGTGTAAATATTCTCTATTGTTCAGATACTGAAACAAATCCATATAGACATTCCTTAAGAATAACTGTAGCTGGGAATAAAAAGTATTGTCATAAAGTCAATTAATAATAGGAATCTCTATATTCAGTGAAGGTTGTCAGGAAAATATCACACACCTGTATGTAACTGTTTTGCAATTGGAAGGAATCCCTTCAATTTCTTTGTACTCCTTTATTTCAATCTTATTTATAAATAATACCAATAGCTCCTATTTCTTTGTCTCTTTTCTCAAAATATTTTTGCACAAATTATAATAATTAGTGTAAGAAGCACATGAAATTAACAGAGAATGAAGTTGGATTTGGAGAGATTAAATGATTTTCCTATGGTTTAACTTCTAGAGGAAAAGAAGCATTGCATACTGGAATGACTCAAAATCCAGGTTGAAATCTCATGTGTATTCAATTACCACGTGTGCAAACCTTTGAAGTTTGTTTAGTTTCTCCTGGGCTTAGCTTCTCATTTTTAAAATGAGGGGATGGAACAGATAATTTCTAAGATCCTTTTTATTTCTAAATGTGTTATTCTATGATCCCAGTTAATTGAAAGACATACTTCCTGACTGCATACCTCCTATGCTTCCATATTTCTGGCATAATTGCTTCTCATACAAATACTTGTGAGTTGAGAGATTGAACTAGATCAATTGAGTACTTCACCATATTATACCTATATTACCTGTTGATCACATATCATATCCAATAGAAGCATCAAATTTAATGTAGCAGAGTTTGGTAATTAGTCATTCTCTATTTCTGTAGTCTTTCATTGTTCATTTAACTTATTGTGCATAGTGCCAATTTTCTTTAACAGTTGCTAGATACTAAACTGAGGATAGGCACAAGGGCATTGCACAAGGAAGGCATAAGAAATTCTTAAATGACAGATGGATTCTTAATTTGAAGTACTGTAGCAATAATGTTGGTGCTTTGGAAATAAAATATACAATTCAGCTGGTTTGTGGCTTTTACACATTGGTTGAGTTGGTTGGGCATGGGATTTTCATGCTGATCCCAAAGAACAGAGAAAAGGCCACAGGTAGCAGTATATTATTCAGGTGGAAACCAAAGTCATATGAATAGCTGTTGTGAGCCATTATATGAGAATTATTATCTAGCCTCTTCTCTAGTCAATAATGAAGAACAGATTACATTTATTGGCAAGAATACCACATAGATAATTGAGCCCCCACAATTTGGAAGCAATTTACAGAACACAGTTCTTTGTACTGAAGGAGTGTGTTGTTCTCTCAGAACAAGAAACAACACACATTTCAAAATTAAGAAGTTTGTGTGAATTTTAGAGACATCATTGAGATTTTGGTTTTACTATCTTTGGCAATG
The DNA here is from genome assembly GCA_028658325.1 of Potorous gilbertii. NCBI lineage: Eukaryota > Metazoa > Chordata > Mammalia > Diprotodontia > Potoroidae > Potorous > Potorous gilbertii. The sequence goes on along the minus strand of CM053771.1, from coordinate 129,767,596 downwards.
AGACTTTGTACCTGTATGTGTTATTGAGTTCCCTTTTATACCTCATCTGAGGCATTGTTTGTTTAGGCATTGCTGATATGAACTCCTTGAAGGCAAAGAAAGTTTCATTGTTATCATTGTTTCCCCAGTGCTGGGTATATAATAGATAGAAAAATTCTTGAGAAATGTAATTATATTATGTGTCTCCTTGGTAAACTCTAGGTAAATTCTTCCTATTCTGGAGATTGGCTATGATTTTGATGCTTCTAACCACTGTCATTATCAACTTGACAAGATTTTCTCCCCTGTTTTGAACCACATGATTCCTTACAAAGTGACTATGACTCCAAGAAGGAAGATAATCAGGACACCCCAGTGATCTAAGTCAAGGAAAATTACTGGCTGTATCAGTGGTATTGCCCAGCGTTTGTTGCTTAAACCATGAAATGTAAGAATGTATTTCAGTAACAGCAAAGACACAGTTTTTGACTAAAAGGCATATTTGTTTCATGAACAAATGGAGCAATGTAAGAATAAGCCTCCCCGATAGGGGTTGAGGCTTTCTTGAACAAAGATAAGTCTCTGAAAAATGTTGAAGAATTTTGAGTCTAATACAGAGGATCATCAGAGGATAAGAATGTGATGTGGAAGAGCAAAATGTTATCTTTCTCTACTACTAGTTGAAATTTGGCAGGTTGTATGGGTTTTCACAGAATATCTATAGTCTAGCAATCCCCAAATGCCTTCAATTAGTGAGAATGAAAGGGGTCTATCTCATATTATGTCCTAAACATAGACATGTCCTAAACATAAACATGGCCAGAGCAACACTTTTGCAGGGGGAAATCTAAGTGAAGAACTTAACCTTAAGTTCTGGGGAACTTTGGGGAAAATTGTTACCCAATTTCATAGAAAAGGAGAGTTGTATTTAATGCTTGTTGACTCTAGTGAAAGTATTACTGTATACTCTGGTTTTCTGTCAGTGAAATAAAGCTTAAGCATTTTATTAGAGAATTAAAAAACCAGTTATATTCAAAAGTTTCAGGTTAAACCCTGGGTGAGGATAAAAATAGTCAGCAATCTGACATTTCCAGGAGAAACTCTGCAGGCATGAGTCAAAGGAATATTTTTTTTCTTAAAATCCCTTAACTTATCCCAATGCTTTCTCACCCCAAAATTGTACCTGGTCCATAAGGATTAAAATTGTGTGTTTTTGTATCACGGATAACACATTTTTTCCTCCTAACTCCCTTCTCTTGAATTTCCAACCTAACAACTATTATTAGTAACGCTTTAAAGAAGACAGTCATTGTGGACTTAGATACATAATGGAAAATATATGGTAGATGGGGCATTCACACAAAGGTAAAGGAGTAAAACAAGGGACAAAGTCGTGAATGAGATGAGGGAACAAAGAGACCCCAAAGAAGTTGGATTGGCTATATTTAGCAGTTTCTGTTTCTGGTGTGCAAAGTCACCTCTATGATAAAAATGAATACCATTTTATGAGCCAATTTTTCCACTTGTATTTCAAATTTTTGAATTAGTCCTAGCCTTTTTTGGAATGGATGAATTTCTCTGAGTACAATGAGCTGAAGAGAAAGCCCAGTGTAGAAAGTCTACCACAAGAGCATCTTCGGTCATGTGTTTATCTAATTCCTTTGGGGAATTAAAATAATGAGAAAAAAAGATGGTAACCTACTCTAATTTGGAAGGAACTGGACCTGACACTACAATATATTAGATGAAAAGTTCTCAGGGTTGATGGTGATTATTATTTGCTACAGCATTTGCATGCTTTCTTGGCTATGTCTCTTATTTTTTTAAACATCTAAACTTCCAGCTTAACATTCAAAGGTCTCAAAACTTTGTTTCAAGGAGGATAGATGGGATATAGTCAGGAATTAGATGCAGGGGTTATAATGAGGTACTGTTTGGGGAAATTTCTTATCAAAATTAACAAGAAGGAAGAAAATTAAAAAGGGAAATCAAAGTGAAGCCCATTTATTCATTTCAGTGCTTACCAAGTGAAAAGTCATCATCACTATTAACTTTCACCTTCTCACCTACCCTGTAATTCTAGAGGAAAACTAGAAAGCCTTCCAACCATCAACAAAGATGTAATTCACATAGGTGGGCTAAGAAGTCAGTGTAGAGAAACCTAATTGTAATATGTGTGCAGTTTTTTACTTGTGTTGTACTGGTCATTATCTACAGAATATGCACTAAGTAACCTTGAGCAAGTGATTTACACTTTATGAGCTTGGGTTTCTATTTCTGTTTAAAAAGAAAGATTGAAGTAGATAAATTGTAAAATCTCTTTCAAATCTATTTCATTTAAGTGATAGCATAGGTAGTTCACTGAACTTAGAATCAGGAGCTTCTTAAGATTGATGTCTAGCTTGAACATTTACTAGTTCTGTGTCGCTAGGCAAGTGACTTAACCTCTGTCATTCTCATTCTCCTTATTTTTAAAATAATCATAACAATATGACCTTACTTTAGGTTGTTTGTCAGGTAGCTGGCATAGTAAATAGAGTGCAAGACTTCTAATCAGGAAGATTTATCTCCCTGAGTTCAAATATGACCTCAGACACTTTCTAGCTATGTGACTCTGGGCAGGCCATTTAATTCTTTCTGCCTTAGTTCCTCAAGTGTAGAATGAGTAGAAGAAAAAAATGTCGTCATTCCAGTATATTTGCCAAGAAAACCCCAAATGGAGTTACTAAGAGTTGGACACAATAGAAATGATGAAACAACAAAAACCTTTGGTTGTTGTGAGTATTAAGAGATAGTAAATAATGTTTTCAGCAAGACTTAAGGATCTATGTAAGTATTAGCTATTATTATTTTACTACTGGTTAGGTCATAAAATTGATAATGAGAAATTTGAACTAGATGTTTCCTACTATCTCGTTTTGTTTTTACTTACGTTTAAAAGAACAGCTTTAATTCTTATTAACCCAATTAAGTGCTGAAAATCCCTGATTGTTGATAAATATCAATTGATTTTCAAACTTTAAAACCTGCTGTCATAATCATAGTCCAAATTATTTATCTCATACTAAACATACAATTTATTTCACTTGGTTGAAATTTCAATGAGGATGGAAAATGATGTTCCACCAGTGGTAGTTTCCATTATATTAAATCATCATTCCTTTGCCATTTAATAATTTAAGTGTTTCATGCCAGGCAACACTATCAGCATTTTCATCCTTAAACTTAACTTCTCAACAAATAATAACAAATTCTTTAGCCTTTCTAGCTATGTCTTATGTACCAGTCACGACAAGAGAGAAGAATCCAACCAGAAGGGGGAAAACATCACAGTATTTCAGAGTTGGAATTCATAAGATCAGAGAGTTACAGTTCTGTTGCAGCTCAGAGAACAGCTAATCTGTTGTCTTAATTTTACAGATAAGAAAATTGAACACTAGATAGGTCAGGTGACTTGCTCAAGGTCACTGACTTACTATGTGGGAAGGATGGCTTGTAACTAGGCCTTTTGACCTCAGATCTAGGACTTTTCATACTGCTCTATGCTGCTTTCTTCCATTCCCTCCTTCTCTGCTTTTTTTTTTGTCGTTGTTGTTGTGTTTTGTTTTTTTTTTTTTTGCTCTTTCCCCCTTCCCTCCCCTCCTTTGGTTATATTCTACAAGTTTCCACCAATAATATTTATAGAAGAGAAACAAATCTTCAGTATCAACCCTGAAATCCCAATGAGGTGCTTACAGGCAATTTTAGGATCCCATATTTACAATAATCTTAAAATTGTTGTAAACAATTAAATTAAAACAGCTAAATTAAACAATTAACTAAAACAGTCTTAAAATAATGCCAAAGATGTTATAAAAAAAATCAAATGTTGACTGAAATCTTTATCTGTATCAAACTTGGTAGATTGAAAGGAACATGAAATGTACATAACTTGACACATGGAAATGCTGTAATCAGATACCACTCAGAAGTGATAATGATGAACAATGAATATGCTTTACACATCTTAGAATTTCCTTCTTGCTTCTTTTCTCCATGGCTCATATAAGATGAGGGTAGGCCTGACAGTGATACATTGTACATAGTACAAATTTGACAGCAATATGTTTTTTTGTCCTTTCAAATTCTCTGTGACTTAAGAGGAAGAATCTACCTTTATGGGAAAAAATAATAGAAATGTTTTAGTGACTGGTGTAAGAGGAATAGTTGCATCATCACCTACTTTTTTGTGTGTGTGTATGTGTGCGTTTTGTTTTGGTTTTAGTTGGTCTCTAGACTTCAATGTATTTCTAATGATGACCTAAGCATAATGAATGATAGGTTTCAAGAAACCTATGATTGAAAAAAGGAATGAGCCAACTAATTAGCAAAGGTCAGTCAGGATTAAAGGATACGTCAAATCAACTTAAAAGATTTGATCATTTCTTAATAAAATACCTTAACTCCTCATCGTTGCAATAAACCTGGATTTATATGCTGCAAATATCATTGAAGGAAATCTTTCTGGAAGTGCTTAAAATGATCATTGTGATGTCTAAGTTTGTAAATTGTTATTTTTTTAATGAATTACGCATATGAAAAATGCATTCTATCATCATCTTTATTCTTTCCTCTTCAAGATGAACTTGGTGGAGATAGTATAGTACAGAAGACCTGAAATTGTAGGCAGGGCATCAGAGTTCAAATACCACCTCTGTTTCTACCTCTTCAATCATTGTCAAATTAATTATGCCTTCTAGACCTCAGTTTTCTTATCTGTGAAATTAGGACATTATACTAAATTGGTTTAATTTCTTCCTCTGAAAATTGCCTGTTCATATCTTTGACCATTTACCAGTTAGGGAATGGCTTGTTTTCTTACAAATTTGATTCACTTCTCTATATTTTTCAGAAATAAGGCCTTTATCACAGAAAATAGTTGCAAAAATTCTGTCCCAGTTTTCTGTTTCATTGCTAATCTTGGTTGCAGAAGCTGGGGTCTTAGGGCTTCTCAAACAACAGGCTGCTGTAATCAGTCTCCCATGTCTATTGGTCCTAACCTATTCCACTGATCTACTGATTTATTTCTTAACCAATGCAAAGTAGTTTGATGACTGCTGCTTTATAATACAATTTGAGATCCTATGGCTAGGTCACTTTTCCTTGCATTTCTTTTCATTAATTCACTTGATATTCTGGACCTTACATTCTTCCAGATGATCAATGATATTATTTTTTGTACCTATATAAAATATATTTGGTAGTATGATTGGCATGGCACTGAATAGGCAAGTTAATTTGGGGAGAATTGTCATTTTTATTACATTAGCTTGGCCTATCCATGAGAAGATGATTTTCCAATTATTTAGATCTGACTTTATTTATGTAAAAAGTGTATTCATATGTTTTCTGCTTTTCTTTTAGTTCACAGGTAGACTGCCAAATATTTTATACTTTACTTATACATACACACATACACAAACACACACAAACACACTCACACACACACACACATATATATATATATATATATATATATATATACATAAGTACAAATATGCATATATATGTATATATATAGAGAGAGAGACAGACAGAGAGCCAATATTAAATAACTTTAAATAAAATTTCTCTTTCTAGCTGTTATTGTTGGACTTTGTTAGTAATACATAGAAATACTAATATTTATGCTGAAAATTGGCAAAAGTTGCTTGTTATTTCAAATAGTTTTTTCCTTGATTCTCTAGGATTCTCTGAGTAAATCATCATATTATCTCCAAAGAGTGATGACTTAGTTTCTTATTTGCCTATTCTAATTCCATCACTTTCTTTTCTTCTCTTATTGCAAAGCTAACATTTCTAATACCATATTGATACTCCTTGTTTCATCCCAAATCTTATTGAAAATGCATCTAGTTTATCCCCATTACATATAATGCTTGCTGATGGTTTTAGGGTGATATTACTTATTAGTTTGATGAAATCTCCATTTATTTCTGTACAGTGTTTTCAGTAGGAATGTGCACTGTATTTTTTCAAAGTCTTTTTCTGCACCTACTGAGATAATCATATACTTTCTGTCAGTTGTGTTGATATGATCAACAATGCCTATAGTTTTTTTGATATTAAATCCACTATTCTTGCTATAAATCTTTCCTGATTATTATGTTTATTATTCTCTAAAGAAGTGTATTATTCTATTAAGAAGTTACTGTAATCTTTTAGTTAATCTTATTTAATTTTTTGCATGTATATTCAATAAGGAAATTGGTCTATAAATTTCATCCTCTGTTTTGGTCTTTCTTGTTTATGTAAGCATCATATTTGCATCATAAAAAGAATCTGCCAGTTTTCCCAAATACTTTACATAGTACTTGATTGAACTGTTCTTTAAATATTTGATAGAATTTGCTTGTAAATTCATCTGGTCCTGGAGACTTTTTCCTATGGAGTTCATTGACATTTGTGGAATTTTTTTTTCATTTTTTTAAATATAAATTTAGTTATTTAACTTTTTACGCTCATTTTCACAAAATTTTCGTTTCCAAATTTTTTCCCCATTTGTCCCCTCCCCGCAGCCCAATACACCAAGCATTCTAATTTCCCCTATCACCAATTGCCCCCTCTTCTATCAAGCCTCCCTTCTCTTGTCCCCATCTTCTCTTTTGTCCTGTAGGGCCAGATAACTTTCTACTCCTCATTACCTATATTCTTATTTCCTAGTAGCAAGAACAATACTCAACAGTTGTTCCTAAAACTTTGAGTTCCAACTTCTCCCCATCCCTCCCTCCCCACCCATTCCCTTTGGGAAGGCAGGTAATTCAATATAGGCCATGTCTGTGTAATTCTGAAAATGACTTCCATAACAGTCATGTTGTGTAGGACTAACTATATTTCCCTCCACCCACCGTTGTTTCTATTCTCTCCTTTGATCCTGTCCCTCACCGAGTGTTCACTTCGAATTGCTCCCTCCTCCCATTTCTCTCCCTTCCATCATCCCCCCCCACCCTGCTTATCTCCTTCTCCCTCAATTTCCTGTGTTGTAAGGTAGGTTTTCACACCAAAATGCGTGTGCATTTTATTCCTTCCTTCAGTCGAATGAGATGAAAGTAAACCATGTTTTTTTCTTCTGAGCTCTCCTCTTTTTCCCTCCACTAAGTAGTCTCCTGCTTTCCTCTTTTATGAAAGATAATTTGCTCCATTCCATTTCACCCTCTCTCCTCCCACTACATTTCTCTCTCACTGTTTACCCTGATTTCTTTTAAGATATGACACCAACCTATTCAATTAACTCTGTGCTCTCTGTCTCTGTGTGTGCGTGCATGTATGTGTGTGTGTGTGTGTGTGTAATCTCACCAACTACCCAGATACTGAAAAGTTTCAAGAGTTACAAATATTGTCTTTCCATGTAGGAATGTAAACAGTTCAACTTTGGTAAGTCCCTTATGACTTCTCTTTGCTGTTTACTTTTTCATGCTTCTTCTTCTTGTGTTTCAAAGTCAAATTTTCTTTTCAGCTCTGGTCTTCTCATCAAAAATGCTTGAAAGGGGGGGCAGAGTCAAGACGGCAGAGTAGAAAGACTCACCTATCCTAGCTCCGAACCCACAGCCCTTGGATTTCCTGTAAAAAGAACGCCCGACAAATTCCGGAACAGTGGAAGTGGCACAGCAACACAGTAAAGCAGATCCCATTAAAGAGAACCCTGAAAAACCATTCCCAAAGGTCCATCGTGCACCAGCCGGGAGTGGAGCCCTCCCCTGCCCTGGCCCAAGGCACTGAGAGGAGCAAGCACATCTGAGCAGGCTTCAGGGATGGAATCTCCAGTGGCCACGAAGATTCCTCCACACACAGGCGCACAGGTCAGTGAAAGAGATGGGCTGAGAGGGGAGTGGGGTGTCTCCGGGACTCAGGCCCACTTGGGAGGCTGTGTCAGAGGCAGCAGTAGAGGCAGCAGGCGGCCAGAGGCTTCCTGAGCAGGTAGGAGCTCAGCAGCAGATCCATTACAAAAGGTCTCTGCAGAAATACACTGAGGGAACTGAGCCTGGGAGAGAGCCCTGCCCCAACCTGAACACCGGAAATAAAGCTCCCGTTGAATAGCAGCCAGGTCTGCCACCAAAAGCCCTGAGGCTGGGCAGCATCATTTGGATCTCAGACCCCAAGCACTAACTGGGAGGATCTAGGTCAGGGGTGGAAAGCACTCTCAGAAGTCAAGTACCTGGCTGGGAAAATGCTCAGCAAAGGGAGAAAAAATAATAAGACCATAGAAGGTTATTTTCTTGGGGAACAGATGATTGTGCCAGTCCTCTCTGACAAAGAAGACCAATGCTTACCATCAGTTAAAGACATAGGAGTCAAGGCCTTTGTATCCCAAATATATGAAATAGATATTCAATGGGCTCAGGCCATGGAAGAGATCAAAAAGGATTTTGAAAATCAAGTTAGAGGTGAAGGAAAAACTGGGAAAAGAAATGAGAGAGATGAAAAAATAGCATAAAAAACCGGCCAATACTTTAATAAAGGAGACCCAAAAAAAATGCTGAAGAAAATAACACCTTGAAAAATAGGCTAAATCAATTGGCAAAAGAGGTTCAAAAAGCCAATGAGGAGAAGAATGCTTTCAAAAGCAGAATTAGCCAAGCGGAAAAAGAGGTGCAAAAGCTCACTGAAGAAAATAAATAGTTCTCTCAAAAGTAGAATTGAACAGATGGAGGCTAATGGCTTTCTGAGAAACCAAGAAATCACAAAACAAAACCAAAAGAATGACAAAATGGAAGAGAATGTGAAATATCTCATGAGAAAAACAACTGACCTGGAAAATAGATCCAGGAGAGACAATTTAAAAATTATGGGACTACCTGAAAGCCATGATCAGAAAAAGAGCCTAGACATCATCCTTCATGAAATTTTCAAGGAAAATTGCCCTGATATTCTAGAAGCAGAAGGAAAAATAAGTATTCAAGGAATTCACCGATCACCACCTGAAAGTGATCCAAAAAGAGAAACTCCTAAGAACGTTGTGGCCAAATTCCAGAGTTCCCAGGCCAAGGAGAAAATGTTGCAAGCAGCTAGAAAGAAACAATTCCAGTTTTGTGGAAATAGAGTCAGGATAACACAAGATTTAGCAGCTTCTACATTAAGGGATCAAAGGGCGTGGAATAGGATATTCCAGAAGTCAAAGGAACTAGGTCTAAAACCAAGAATCACCTACCCAGCAAAACTGAGTATGATACTTCAGGGAAAAAACTGGTCTTTCAATGAAATCGAGGATTTTCAAGCATTCTTGATGAAAAGACCAGAGCTGAAAAGAAAATTTGACTTTCAAACACAAGAATGAGAAGAGGTATGAAAAAGTAAACAGCAAGGAGAAGTCACAAGGGAC
>CM053771.1:129728719-129757759 GCA_028658325.1 Potorous gilbertii | reverse complement strand
CATGCTTTTCTTGCATCTCTCTCATTTCTTTTCCCAGTTTTTCCTCCACCTGTCTGACTTGATTTTCAAAATCCTTTTTGAGCTCCTCCATAGTCTGAGCCCATGGGGTATCTCTTTCAGATATTTGGGATACAGAGGCTTTGACTCCTATGTCTTTACCTGATGGTAAGCAGACCTCCTCGTCGTCAGAGACAAATGGAGGAATGATCTTCTCAAGGAAATAACCATCTATGGTCTTAGTTTTTTTCCCTTTTCTGGGCATTTTCCCCAGTCAGTTATTTGATTTCTGAGAGTCCTGTTCACCCCCTGGCCTAGATCCGCCCGCTAGTGCTTGGGATCTGAGATTCAAATGCTGCTCCCCAGCCTCAGGGCTTTTGGAGGCAGGCTTGACTGCTCTTCAATGGGGGCTTATCTGCTGGTTCTCAGGTGGGGGCAGGACCGCCTCTCAGGCTCAGTTCCCTCAGGGGGTTTATACAGAGATCCTTTGTAGTGGAGGTGGGGTGGAGCTCCTGCCTGCTCTGGGAGTCTCTGGCTGAGCTACCTCTGCCTCTCGTAGAGCTGCCTCAGCCTCTGCCGCAGCGCAGTGGCCGCTTCCCAGGGGTCCAAGTCCCGGAGATCCCCCGCTCCCCTCTCAGCCCGTCTCTCTCACTGACCTGTGCATCTGTGGGTGGAGGGACCTTTGTGGCCACAGGGAGATTCAGGTCCCTGACGCCTGCTTGGGTCTGCTCCCTCCTCTCAGTGCCACGTGGCTGGGGCGGGGAAGGGGAGCGCTCGGCAGAACTGGTCTGAGGTACCTTTGCGGTCGGTTTTTCAGGGCTCTCTGCAATGAAAATCTCCTTCACTGTGTTGCTGCGCGGCTTCCACTGTTCCAGAATTTGTCAGGAGTTCTTTTTACAGGAAATCTATGGGCTGTGGATTCGGAGCTAGCAAATGTGAATCTTTCTACTCCACCATCTTGGCTCTGCCCCGAAACAAAATCTTAATAACCTCCTTCCTCCTAAAAAAGCAAGCCAGGAAAATCTACTGGTCCCATCTGGCTGACTTGAGGAAGAAACTGGCTTGGTCCTCCTCAGTTTCCTGAACTCAAACCCCTGCCATCCCTTCCATTCTATTTTTTATTGAATTATTCTTTTAAGTGAGGTTTTGAACCTATTTTTCATTTGACTCATTCTGTTTTTTAAGGAAATCTTCCACTGACTGACTTTTTGGGCCACTTTTGCCATTTGGATTAGTCTAATTTCAAAGCTGTCATTTTCTTCAGTATTTTTTGATTCTCCTTTAGCAAGGTTAGGACCAATTTTTCATTATTTTTTTGCACCACTCTCATTTCTCTTCCCAATTTTTTCTCTAATTTCCTCACTTGATTTTCAAAATCCTTTTTGAGGTCTTCCATGACCTGAAACTAATTCATACTTTTGTTGGAGGCTTTGGATGCAAGAATTTTAATTTGTTGTCTTCTAGTTTTATGTTTTGATCTTCCTCATCACCAATGAAATTAAAAAAATACTTTTTCATCCAGAAAGTAAGAATATATTGTCTTTTTCTCTTTCATGTTTGGTCATTTCCCCAGCCAATTGTTTGACTTTCGAGTTCTTTGTTAAGTGGAGGGCTGCAGAAGTAGCTGCCCAGCCAATTCATTGACTCTTGAGGTATGGGTTAAGTAGAGGGCTCCAGAAGCAGCCACCACTTTGGTGGTTGTTATCACCACCCTGGGGCTGGGTCTTGGTGGTGGGACCAGGCCATGCACCCCTCTCAGTCAAGTGAGAGATCCTTCCCACTGACCTTCAAGCTGTCTTTGGTATTTGTGCTTTGAGAAATATGGAAACTGCCTCAAGCTGCCAGTTATTCAGTGCCCTAAGTTCTGCTCCAGCTTCATCAGCACCGCCGTGGCCCACGTCAAACTGTGCTGTGCTCCCAGCCTGGTGAGATCAACCCTTCCTATTTACCTTCCAGAGGGTCTTTGGCTGGAAATTTGCTTCAATCTGTCATTTTGTGGCATTTGCTTGTCTAGAATTTGTTTACAGTCATTTTTCAGGATTTTTAAGAGGTTTGGAGGTAGAGCTCAAGCAGGGCCCTGCTTGTACTCTGTCATCTTGGCTCTACTCCTTCCCATAAATATTAAAAAAAAAAGAAATGTGAACTTTATTAGAAAAGTTTTCTACAAAGATTTTTTCCACAGTGTAAATTTTCATCTTCTAATATTAGCTGTTTTGTTTTGCTTCAGTTTTGTAATTTTTGTTTTAATTTTCTATTATCGAAATGGTGATTTTGCACTCTCTGATTGTCTCTACCTCTTGTTTCATCATGAATTCTTGTACATCTATTAGCAATTTTTGAGATAAAATTTCTTCGATGTTTCTTGAATTTAAGGTTTTACCTTTTCTGTTTAATAAGCATCCATTTGGAGCTTGACTTACTATATTGTGTAAGCTATTGTGTGCTATCTTTTTCCTATATAATTTTTCAGTTTTATTAATTGTTCTTTGTCCATGAGAGACTTCTTCCCCAATAGATATGATCTTCCAAGTCATTAAAAATGATTTTGCTCATCATCTTTAACATAGTACATACCTGAACTGTTTCACACTATTTCTTAAAACCACTCTTTTACTTTAAAAGTTCCACATTAATGTTATTGAACTTTCGTTCTTCAATGTGAATTCTATATTTTGCCACATGTATAAAATAATATTGTGATAGTTTTGTTGCTATGGTAGTCAATAAGTAACTTATTTTATGGAATATTGCCAATTTTATTAGATCAGCTCTATTTACCAATAAAGCTTGATATTTTTTCAATTATTTAGATATATTTATTTACATAACGTTTTTTTCTTATATTTGTAGAATTACTATGTTTTTCTTGAGAGACTACCAAATGTTTTTTTCCTCCTGTTGTTTTAAGCAAAATTTTCTTTATATCTACTTCTTCTTGATTTATTAGATGACACATAAAAATGGTGGTGATTTGTATACTTAGAAATTTTATTCTGCAAGTCACCTCAAGTTGCTTCTTATTTCAATTTGTGTTTTTGTGAACTCTCTAAGGTTTTCTAAGCAAATCACTGTATCTGTTAATTGCAACAGCTATATTTTTTCCTAGAGTATTTTTTTAATTTCTTTTTTTCTTCTTATCATTTCTAGTACTATACTGAGTTACAATGACGTTGATGTAGAAGTATTCTCTTTCACTGACCTTACTAGAATTTAATTTACCACTGTTATAGATAATGTTGAATATCGGGTTTTAGATAGACACTATTTACTATACTGAAGGAAAATAAATGTATTTATACTCTTTATACTCATTTTAATAGGAAGAGGAATTGGATGTTTTAAAAAAAAATTCTGATTTTATTGGTATAATGGAATGATTGTTGTTCTTCTTATAAAATATGTGAGGTTTATTGTTTTTTTAATTTTGAAGGCAAAGTATACTTTTGATACAAGTCTAACTTAGTCATTGATTGTAAACTTTTGGAACTAAATTTGGAGTCTCTTTTCTAGTATATTATTAATTTTTTTATTAATTTCATTAGGTATACTAATTTGTATTTTCTGCCTCTCTTTTAATTACATAGTTTAGGAATTGAGATCATATTTATTATAGAAGGAACTTGGAAAGACCACATGTTTTTATATTGTTCAAGCACTCTATAAAATAATAGAATGAATTATTCTTTAAATTTTTAGAATCATAGAATTTACTTTTAAATCTATATGATTCTAGTTATTCTGTTTTAGGGATTAATTTATGGCTCGATTTATTTAAGGTTTTTTTTTTTTTGCTATAGTTAGGTTATATAAGTTTTCTATTTTTCAATTATTTTATTTATTTTATATCTTTTCTGAATATTCATACATTTAATTTAAATTATCATTTTATAGGCCTATAACTAATAGTTTCTAAAACTTTAATTGTATCCTCTTCATTTCTTATAAATTCACCATTACATTTTTGATATTGCTAACTTAGTTTTATTCTTTATTTCTATCGTCTTAAATGATGGAATATCTAACATAGATTACCTTACAATTTAAATTTTCTTATCATATATTCCAACTGGGACTTTTTTACGTTATTTTTTCTATGTCGTTGTGGAAGAATTTTGGAAAAGAACACAGTCATACTTCTATTGTCTGCTCTGCCATCTTCACTCTGCCTCCTCCCAACTAGATGGAATTTTAGCTTACACTTGAAGAAAGCCAAGCTATGAGTATTGAAAGAAAGATAATTCCAGTTATGAGTGTAAACCACCAAAACCTCACAAGGTTCAGAATATTTTCTTGTGTGAGAAATAGCAAAATGTTTAGCTTCAGTAAAAGAAGCAGTATGTTATGTGTTCACTTCCATGTTTTTTAGCATGATGTTTTCACCCATGGTGTCAAATGCTTTTAATGAGGATGAAGATGATGTCAAGGTCTACTACTGTACTGATGGCAAGTTCTTCGATTTGAAAAGGCTACAGGCCAAGACACTATATCCAAGAATAAAATACAAATAGATGCATGATCTAAGGTATAAAGACTGACACTATAAACAAACTAGGGGAGCAAGGAATAGTGTATTGGTCAGATTTATGGAGAATGGAGACATTTATGACCAAATAAGAGATAGAGAACAATAAGAAGTGAAAAATTTTGAAGACATTAATTCAAAAAGTTTTTGCACAAACAAACCCAATGCAGACAAAAGTTAGAGGCAAGCAGAAAAGTGGGAAGGAATTTTGGCAACTAATTTCTAAAATATAAAAAGAACTGAGTCAAATATACAGGAACATAAATCATACCCCAATTGATAAATGGTGAAAGGATATGAATAAACAATTTTCAGAGGAAGAAATTAAAGCTATCTATAGTCATATAAAAATGCTCTAAATCACTACTGATTAGAGAGATGTAAATCAAAACAACTCTGAGGTACCACACCAAACCTGTCAGATGGGCTGACATGATAAAACAGGAAAATGATAGATGTTGGAGAAGATGTGGGTGAGTTGGAACAGCAGTTTGTTGTTGGTGTAGCTGTGAGCTGATTCAACCATTATTGGTGATCAATTTGGAACTATGACCAAAAGGCTGCAAAAATGAGAGTACCCTTTGACCCAGTAATATCACTTCTAGTACTGTAACCCAAAGAAACCATAAAAAAGGGAAAGAGTTCCATATGTACAAAAATATTTATAGCAGCTCTCTTTTTGGGAGCCAGGAACTGGAAATTGAGGGGATGCCCATCATTTGGAGAATGGCTGAACAAGTTGTAATATATTGATGTAATGGAATACTGTTGTGCTATAATAAATGATGAACAGGAAAACTTCAGAGAGAGCTAGAAGAACTTATATAAACTGATGCTGAGTGAAAGGAGCAGAACCAAGAGAACATTGTACATAGTAACAACCACAGTGAACCAGGAATTTTTCTGGTAGATACAGTTTCACTGCAATGCAAGGACCTAAAACATTCCTAAAGGACTCGAGGAAAAATGTCATCTACATCCAGAGAAAGAATAATGGAATTGGAACCCAGAATGAAGCAGAATAATTTTCCCTTGTGTTATGTTTTGGTTTTTCTCATGATTTCTCCCGCTTATTTTAATTCTTCTATAATACATGACTAATGTGAAAATGTTTATTAAAATGTATGTGCAGAACCCATATAAAATTGCACACCAACTCGGAAGGTGCAATGATAGAAAGAGAGATAATCTAAGAATTATGAAATTTGTGGAAAATTGAAAACAAATAAATTGATACTAATAAAAGAAAAATAGATTAGAATGGGGAGAAATTTGAGGGATGGAAATAACCAAAAACCAAGTGTAATAATTCAGGCATGAGAGGATGTGGGCTTGTATCAGGGACATGTCTTTTACAGAAGCAAACAGAATGATAACAACGATGTTAGGAATGTAGAATCAATAAGACTTGAAAAGAAATTGCACATGGAGAGCAAGAAAGATTGGAAAGTTGAGAATAGTAACTAGTTTGTGCATAATGAATTGGAAAAATATAACATTATTAAAGAATTTTGAAGTTAGAAAAGATGAATAGAAAAAAAGAATAGCTCTAGTTCAGTGAGAAGTAATGCATATGGAAAAAATTCATACTTCTTTAGCCTACATAAAATATTAAATCTCTAGGTGTAGGTCTGTATCATTTTGGGAAAAATTCTTTATGCGGGATTTAGGAGAATTCATGGATATTATTAGCACAGGAAGAAAAACCAATGATAAATGACAGTCTACCCAATGGTTTCATTGGAAATATTAGGTATGACAAGCTTCTAAATTTTATATTTTGTAATTAGTGGTGATAAGAATGATGACAATAATAAATACTAATAAAATGATAGATTTTATGAAGTGTTTCAAGATTTGAAAAAAATGAGAGATACCTTTAGTTTACATATTAGGAAACTAAGACAGAAAGAGACTATGATCATACAGTTAGTACATGTCTAAAACCAAGATCCAGTTGTTCCTAATTCCAAATTCAGTGATACATACAGCATACCAACTATTCCCCCGCAAAAATGAGTTTAGAATCAGAGAATTTTGTTTGAATATTGACTTTATTACTTAATAGCTACATGAAGTTGGACAAGAAAGTTCATCTCTCTCAACCTCATTTCAGTCTCCACAAAATGAGATGGGTTGAGGGGAAATTTACACCTAGGTAGATCTTTCCGGATCTGGTAGACATTAATTTATCCTATGTCACAGAATAAATAAGTGCTAATGCAGGATTTCTAACTTACTGCATCTATCTTCCAGTCCATTATCTGTTTAAATCCATAATTCTATATTGTTATTCAGTTATTTTTCAGTCATATCTGACTCTTTATGACCCAATTTGATGCTTTCTTGTCAAAGATATTGGAGTGGTTCATCATTTCCTTTTGTTGTTCGATTTATAGATGAGGCAATTGAAGCAAGTACAGTGAAGTGACTTGCTCAGGGTCACAAAAATACTGTCTGAAATAAAATATGAATTCATAAGGATGAGTCTTTCTGATTGTATCCTAGGACTCTATTCATTGTACCTCCTAACTGTCCACAAAATAATGGAAACAGAAATGGGGAAGGCACACATGAGAAGAATTGAAAAATTCTATTTGTCTAGATTGTGGAGTATACAAAAGTAAGTAGTACAGAAAGATGTTGGAATGACAGGTTGGATAAGTTTGAGGAAATATTTGAAGCTTGGGATATGAGGTATTTAATTTTGAAGGGGAGTGTTAATATGATTACTGTGTCAAGGCTATACAAGGTAGATTGGTTAGGAAACTATGAGAACAAGAATACTTACCATTAGATATTTAGCAATTGTACAATGAAGAGAGAATGAGAGGTAGATATAGAGAGGTAGTAGTGCTGATTGAAAAGAATGGATGAATGTAAAAGACACTATATGTTAGTTGAGTTTGGACACATTGGATAAAGATAGGAGTGAGAAGGATCAAAGATGATTCATAATTTCTAGCATACTTTAATTAGAATGATTGTGTTATCAGAGGGTAATTAGAGGGTGGAGATATTTAGGAAGGAAAGTAGGATACATAGCATTGTGAACACCTTGAGTTTAAGGATAAAAAATGTAGAAATATCAGGACTTGAGGTGATCTTTGAAGGATTGCACAGGTTACCAATAGAAGAAAGAATGAAACAAGACTGTGTACTATGTGCCTAGAACTCTGCCAAAGATTTTCCAAATATGATTACATTTTTTTTTATAATTTATTTTGTATTATATATTTTTTCTTCATAACAGTGGGAGACAGACTGCAAAAAGCTTGAGAAAGTGTTATAGTCAGCAATCTGTATGTTTGTTTATTTTTCCTAAGTTATTGAGACCTTTCATAATTTAGTATGGGCTGATCAAGGTAAATATTAAATTTAAGGCATAAAATGACCTTTAAGCATATTCAAATCCTATATACCCTATCTTCCATTAAGAGTAGTATTTCTTTTTATTATAGGTGCTGCTTTCTTTTTAACCAAACCAGCACCACCAAAGCAGTTCCTCTCATATGGTTAGGGCATGAGAAATATCATTCTTTTGGCAATTTCGTTGAACAGAAATTGTTAATTTCTATTCAAAGGAAAGAAATTGCCCCTTTTCCTGCTTCTCTCCCTAATTTTCCATTTTCCCCCTAAGACTACTTTTCTTTTAGGTTTCTTTTCCAATGTATCTCAAAGACTAAAATGGTAGATATAAGGCAAGATTTGTAGATGTATACAGGCAAGATTAGGCAAAACATCATCATTTAGGCATTGGAAGGAGAGAATGAACGACATTTTCTTTCTTTCCCAGAGAAAACCTGATAAAACAGTTTATGCTTCTCTTAGAAATGTGGTACAATGGAAAGAGGGGTAGTTTTATAGTCACTCAAGTCATCAAGCATTTATGAAGTACCTTTTCTCTGGCAGGTACTGTCGTAATCATTGGAGATATAAAGAAAAGCAAAAACTGCACCTCTTCTTAAGAAACTTACAATTTGGGGCAGAGCTAAGATGGCAGTGTAGAAAGATTCACATATGCTAGCACCGAACCCACAGCCCATAATTATCTATAAAAAGCACTCCCAACAAATTCTGGAAGAGTGAAGCCACGCAGCAACGAGGTGAAGCAGATTTCCGTACCAGGGAGCTCTGAAAAACCGATCCCAAAGGTCCTTCTCACACTGGACGGGAGGGGAGACCGGCCCTCCCCTGCCCTGACCATGCAACATGGAGAGGAGCCAGCAGATCCAAGCAGTTTTCCGAGATGGAATCTCTAGCGGCTGCGAAGGTCCCTCCACCCACAGATGCACAGGTCAGTGAAAGAGACATCTGGACGGGCTGAGAGGGGAGCAGGGTGTCTCCATAACTCAGGCGTCCTCAGGAGGCAGCAACAGAGGCAGCAGCAGAGGCAGCAGGTGAACAGAGGCTCTCAGAGCAGGCAGGAGCTCGGCAGGAACTCCATTACTGAAGGTCTCTGCATAAACCACCTGAGGGAACTGAGCCTGAGAGGCGGCCCTGGCCCACGTGAGAACCTGATTTAATCTTACCATGAATAGCAGCCAGGCCTGCTGCCAAAAGCCCTGAGGCTGGGGAGCAACATTTGAATCTCATACCCCAAGGACTAGCTGGGAATAACTAGGCAGGGGTGGAGAGGACTCTCAGAAGTCAAGTAACTGGCTGGGATATTGCCCAGAAAAGGGAAAAAAAAATAGGACCAGAGAAGGTTATTTTCTTGGGGAGCAGATGATTCCACCCTTCCTCTCTGACAAGGAAGAACAATGCTTATCATCAGGTAAAGACATAGGAGTCAAGGCCTCTGTATCCCAAGCATTTGAAATAGATATCCAATGGGCTCAGCCCACAGAAGAGCTCAAAAAGGATTTTGAAAATCAAGTTAGACAGGTGGAGGAAACCTGGGAAGAGAAATGAGAGAGATGCAAGAAAAGCGTGAAAAATGGGTCAATACCTTGATAAAGGAGATCCAAAAAAAAAATGCTGAAGAAAATGACACTTTGAAAAATAGGCTAACTCAATCGGCAAAAGAGGTTCAAAAAGCCAATGAGGAGAAGAATGCTTTCAAAAGCAGAATTAGCCAAGTGGAAAAAGAGGTGCAAAAGCTCACTGAAGAAAATAGTTCTCTCAAAATTAGAATGGAATAGATGGAGGCCAATGACTTTCTGAGAAACCAAGAAATCACAAAACAAAACCAAAAGAATGACAAAATGGAAGAGAATGTGAAAAAATCTCATTGGAAAAACAATCGACCTGGATAATAGATCCAGGAGAGACAATTTAAAAATTATGGGACTACCAGAAAGCCTTGATCAGAAAAAGAGCCTAGACATCATCCTTCACGAAAGTATCAAGGAAAACTGCCCGATATTCTAGAACCAGAGGGCAAATTGAGTATTCAGGGAATCCACCGATCACTGACTGAAAGAGATCCAAAAAGAGAAACTCCTAGCAACATTGTGGCCAAATTCCAGAGTTCCCAGGTCAAGGAAAAAATATTGCAAGCAGCTAGAAAGAAACAATTCCAGTACTGTGGAAATACAATCAGGATAACAGAAGATCTAGCAGCTTCTACATTAAGGGATTGGAGGACATGGAACAGGATATTCCAGAAGTCAAAGAAACTAGGAATAAAACCAAGAATCACCCACCCAGCAAAACTGAGTATAATACTTCAGGGGAAAGTATGGTCTTCCAATGAAATAGAGGACTTTCAAGAATTCTTTATGAAAGTACCAGAGCTGAAAAGAAAATTTGACTTTCAAACACAAGAATGAGAAGAAGCTTGAAAAATAAACAGCAAGGAACAGTCACAAGGGACTTACCAGAGTTGAACTGTTTACATTCCTATATGGAAAGACAATATTTGTAACTCCTGAAATTTTTCAGGATCTGGGTAGTTGGTGGGATTACACACACACATGCACACACACACGCACACAATCACATACACGTGTGCATGCACACACAGAGACAGAGAGCACAGAGTGAATTGAATAGGATGGGATCATATCTTAAAAGAAATCAAGGTAAACAGTGAAAGAGAAATATAGTGGAAGGAGAGAGGGTGAAATGGAATGGGGTAAATTATCTCTCATAGAAGAGGTAAGCAGGAGACTCTTTAGTGGAGGGAAAAAGTAGAGCTGAGGAAAAAAATGAAACATAAGTCAACACTCGGAAAGAGACAGGATCAAAAGAGAGAATAGCAACAATGGGGTGCAGGATAAGGTGGAGGGAAATACAGTTAGTCTTATACAACACGACTATTATGGAAGACATTTGCAAAACTACACAGATATGGCCTATATTGAATTGCCTGCCTTCCCAAAGGGAATGGGTGGGGAGTGAGGGATGGGGAGAAGTTGTAACTCAAAGTTTAGGAACACCTGTTGAATATTGTTCTTCCTACTAGGAAATAAGAAATACAGGTAATGGGGAATAGACATTTATCTGGCCGTACAGGACAAAAGAGAAGATGGGGTAAGGGAAGGGAGGGATGACAGAAGAGAGGGCAGATTGGTGATATGGGTAATTAGAATGTTCAGTGTATTGGGGAGGGGGGAGGGGACAAATGGGCAGAATATTTTGGAACCCAAAATTTTGTGAAAATAAATTTGAAAATTTAAATAAATAAATTTATAAATAAAAAAAAGGAAACTTGAAGTTTAGTCTCATCACATTTGACTAAAGGAAGGGATAAAATGCACACACATTTTGGTAAGAAAACCTATCTTTCAATACAGGAAAGCGGGGAGAAAGAGATAAGCAGGGTCAGGGAGGATGATGAAAGGGAGGGCAATAGGAGGAGGGAGCAATTTGAAGTCAACACTCGGGGAGGGACAGGTTCAAAAGAGAGAATAGAAACAATGGGGCACAGGATAGGATGGAGAGAAATATAGTTAGTCTTACACAACACGACTGTCATGGAAGTCATTTGCAAAACTATTTAGATATGGCCTATATTGAATTTCCTGTCTTCCCAAAGAGAATGGGTGGGGATGGAGGGACGGGGATAAGTTGGAACTCAAAATTTTAGAAAAAAACTGTCAAGTATTTTTCTTTCTACTAGGAAATAAGATATACAGGTAATGGGGAATAGAATGTTATCTGGCCCGCCAGGACAAAAGAGAAGATGGAGATAAGAGAAGGGAGGGATGCTAGGAGGGAGGGAAGATTGGTGATAGGGGAAATAAGAATGCTCAGTGCATTGGGTTGGGGGGAGGGGACAAATTGGGAGAAAATTTTGGAATCCAAAATTTTGTGAAAATCAATGTAAAAAGTTAAATAAATAAATATATTTTAAAAAAAAGAAACACATTTTAATAGAAAGACAACATGCAAAAAAAATACATTGTATAAACATAATATGTAAACTGGAGGAAATGACAGACTGGATATAATCTCAGAGGGTAGACAGCAGCATGAAGGAATGGAAAAATAAAGTTGAGGTGTTAGCCACGACTCAGATTTAAATACTAGATTTGCTAATTTTCAACCCAGTGATCACATAACAAAATCTTCATAAGTTTCAGATTTTTCATCTAAAAATGAGGATTTTTTACTACATAACTAATACCATGCCTGAAAACTTCTAAAGCTTTGCCACTACTCCCCTGAGAAGAGTTCTTCATAATTGCTGTTGCCAGCTATCACCTAATGTCATTTTGACTTAAGGTGACTCGTTTAAACATCCAATTCAATCCAAGAAATATTTGTTAAGTACCTAATGTGTTCCAGGTAGTATGCTAACTCTGGGGATACAATCAATAAAAATATAGACAGATCCTCCCTTCAAGAAGCTTACAATCTAATTGGGAGAGCCAGTAAAAGAAGAAAGGAAAAAAAAGAAATACCAGAAGGTATCCAGTATGGAGGTTTCTTGTATGAGGTATGTCAGCAAATGCAGAGTAGAATGAATTGAAAAGTCCAACTTCTACCCTATATAAAATGAAGGCACTGGGAATAGTTTAGTACTCTATCCTCCAATCTTCTAATCAGAGGGGAGTGGAAGCTAAGGGAAGTGGTCTTAATCAAGACCTGAGACGGAAACATGGTGATAAGATTAGAAATGACAAGCTTCATCTGACATGAGTATCTTATTCTGTGAAGCTGAAATAAGGCAGAACAGCAGATGCAAAGTGGAGTGCATTTGTAATATATATGAAGTTAGAATCTTGGTTTTGACACATTATGCACCAAAACCATCTAAAATTTATAGAATTGTTAGTTCTACAACCATGGAAGAGTTTCTGGTTATGTGAAACGGAGAGACTAATATCACCATACTTGCCTCAGAGCAGTGCTGTGAATAGTAATTGAGGTAAAAACCTGTGTAATTAAATGTACATATGGTTCTATAATTCCGTAAATATGGATAGTCCCTTTATCTATGCAGATTGCAAACCATTGTTGCTTGTTAGTTTTATGTGGTATTTATCTATATGTTCTCACAAGCTTGCTGTAATCTATGAAGAAGCACTCTGAGTGTAATTTTATGTTGTGATGATTTCGTACAAGCTGTTATCTATTGTGATTTATGTCATATGTGAGCTCACATTCACTTGTTTCATACTTCAATGTTTACTCATAATTTATAAAGAAGGGATACTGTGAACACCTGAGTGGCACCTGTGGCCAAATAAGATGAATATATGTTTTTATTTTAGGTTCTCTGTGCCAAGATTTATTGATGATCTGCTAACATTAATCATAACCCATGTTGGAAATGAGTTAAGGATAGCAAGAAAGAGGATTCTGTAGTCAAACTCAGTAAAATTTACAGTTTTTACATGGAAAGTAGGAGAGTGGCCCATGCAGTTAAATCCATATCCAAAGAAACTTCTCTGTCACATGGTGAACTTGCCTTTGCTTTAAAATCTTTCATGAGGAGGAAACTGATGTCCTGAGGCAACTCATTCTACTTTAGGGTAGTGTGATAAATAAAGTGGAAGACCTGGAGTCTGGAAGAACTGAGTTCAAATCTTTCTTCGCACACAAACTGTGTGGCCCTAGAGAAATCACTTTACCCTGCTTGACTCAGTTTCCTGTTTTTTAAAATTATCTGAAGAAGGAAATGGCAAATCACTCCAGTGTCTTTACCAAGAAAACCCGAATAGAGTCACCAAGAGTCAGAGATGATTGAAAATATGCACACATGGGGGAGGAGCCAAGATGGTAAAGTAGAAAGACAAAAATATACTAGCTCCGAACGCACAGCCCATAAAATACCTGTAAAAAGAACTCCCAACAAATTCTGGAGCAGCTGAAGCCACAGAAAATGGAGTGAAGGAGACCTCTGTTCCAGAGAGCCCTGAAAAACCGACACCAAAGCTCCATCGCACACCGAACCCAGAGCAGAGCCCAGCCCTGCCTTGGCTGAGCAGCACCAAGAGGAGCAGGTCTGAGCAGTTTCAGGGACGGAATCTCCAGTGCCCACGAAGGTCCCTCCATCCATAGATACTGAAGGTCAGTGAGAGACTAGACCCTTTTTGGCTGGCCAAGAGGGGAGCAGGTTGTTCCTATAACTTAGGCCCCCTCAGCAGGCAATGGCAGGGGAAGTAGCATATAGGGGTCCCAAAGCAAACAGGGGTTCGGATCCAATGTTGAAGGTCTCTGCATAAAACCCCTGAGGGAACTGAGATCCTGTGAGGTGGCCCTGTCCCACCCAAACAGCTGAACATAATCTTACACTGAATAGCAGCCCTGCCCCTGCTGAAAGCCCTGAGGCTGGGAAGCAGTATTTGAATCTCAGACCACAAGCACTAGCTGAGAGGATCTGGAGGCAAGGCGGGGGTGGAAAAAGATTTCAGAAATCAAGTAAGTTACTGGGAAAATGCCCAGAAAAGGGAAAAGAAATGAGACCACGGAAGGTTACTTTCTGGATGACCAGACATCTGCTCCCTTCCTTTCTGATGAGGAAGAACAATGCTTACCATTAGGGAAAGACATAGAAGTCAAGGTTTCTGTATCCCAAATATCCAAAGTAAATATTCAGTGGGCTCAGGCCATGGGAGAGCTCAAAAAGGATTTTGAAAATCAAGTGAGTGAGGTGGAGGAAAAACTGGGGAGAGAAATGAGAGAGATGCAAGAAAGGCATGCAAAACGGGTCAATACCTTGATAAAGGAGACCAAAAAAAATGCTGAAGAAAATAACACCTTGAAAAATAGGCTAACTCAATTTGTAAAAGAGGTTCAAAAAGTCAATGAGGAGAAGAGTGCTTTAAAAGGCAGAATTTGCCAAATGGAAAAGGAGGTGCAAAAGCTCACTGAAGAAAATAGTTCTCTCAAAATTAGAATGGAACAAGCCATGATCAAAAAAAGAGCCTAGACATCATCCTTCATGAAATTATCAAGGAAAACTGCCCAGATATTCTAGAACCAGAGGGCAAAATAAATATTAGGAGGAGAGAGGTAGAAATGAAGTGGGGTAAATTATCTCTCATAGAAGAGACAAGCAGGAGACTTTTTAGTGGAGGGAAAAAGAGGGCAGCTGAGAGAAAAACATAAAGTTTACTCTCATCACATCTGTCTAAAGGAAGAAATAAAATGCATACTCATTTTGATATGAAAATCTATGTTCAAATACAGGAAAAAGGTGGATAAGTGGATAAGCAGAGTCGGGGTGAAGACAGACGGGAGGGCAATGGGAGGAGGGAGCAATTTGAAATCAAAACTCTTGGGGAGGGACAGGATCAAAAGAAAGAATAGAAGCAATGGGGGGCAGGATAAGATGGAGGGCAATGTAGTTAGTCTTACACAGCACGACTATTATTGAAGTCATTTGCAAAACTACATAGATATGGCCTATATTGAATTGCCTGCCTTCGCAAAGGGAATGGGTGGGGCGGGAGGGATGGGGAGAAGTTGGAACTCAACGTTTTGGGAACAACTGTGGAGTATTTTTCTTGCTACTAGGAAATAAGAAATATATAGAAAGCTATCTGGCCCTACAGGACAAAAGAGAGGATGGGGACAAGGGAAAGGAGGAATGCTAGAAGTGAGGGCAGTTTGGTGATAGGGGAAATTAGAATGGTGAATGCATTGGGTGGGGGGATGGGACAAATGGAGAGAAAATTTGGAACCCAAAATTTTGTGAAAATGAATGTAAAAAGTTAAATAATAAATTAAAAATAATACACACACATACATATTTGTATATATATGCTCATGACATGTATACCTGTACTCATATATATATACATGTAGACATATCTAGATATACATATATTTTTCTGTATATGGTCTATGCATACATATATGTGTATATATTACATTAGTCTCTCCATATTGATCTTAATTCTGCCCTCTGGAGTCATATAAAAGAAGAATATTTCTTCTTAATGAGATATACTTCAAAACTTTTGTTACAGAAATCATGTGCCATCAAATCATTTTTCCTGCAATCGGAATGTCCCCACCCTTTTCTGTTAACCAGTCTTAATATTACATCAACTTAGCAGATTCCAAACTACTATTCTCTGTAAACTTTCATGCTTGTTGATATATTCCTAAAACATGGCACCTACAAGTAAACAAAGAATGCTAAATGATACATAGGGAAGATAACAACATTCCAGAAATCTAGAATTCAAAGGGATTTTGAGGCGCCATGTACACCAACTCATATCTGAAAACAATGACACCTGCCATACCTTTGACAAATATTCAATCCTGATAATGGTCACTATTAGCTCCATAGTCCTGTACACTATGACTATTGATGGAACACTTTACTTTTTGCACATTTCACTGCTGATTGTGTTTTTGGTCTAGTAAGATAACAGATCTATTTTCAGATCTTAGTATGTTTCCCCAATTGTCCACTCATGAAATTGTTTTTCTAGAGTCAATATTTATTTCTCTCAAAATTCAATTTATTTATATTTGCCCTCACATTCTAGTATGTCAAGATTTATTTTTTCGATTCCAACTGTGTCAATCAACAAAATAACTCTCTCTCCCAATGTTTATGTGCATATTTAAAATATGCAATATCTATAACCAAGTAAAACCTTATTAAAGTCAAGGATCAAAAATGTTAAATAGTATGATTCATTCACTGATATTTGTGAAAACATTTTAAACACCTGCTTCTGAATTGACATTGGCCATTTGATGATTACTCTTTGAGTCTTGAGGTTCTTCAATCTAATAACAAGAAATAAAGCAAAAACTGTGGTTATTTCAGCACTTAAAAAAACTAACCAATGTTTTGGC
The DNA here is from genome assembly GCA_028658325.1 of Potorous gilbertii. Taxonomy (NCBI): domain Eukaryota; kingdom Metazoa; phylum Chordata; class Mammalia; order Diprotodontia; family Potoroidae; genus Potorous; species Potorous gilbertii. The sequence continues at coordinate 129,741,027 of CM053771.1, read as the reverse complement.
CACTAATATTCTATTCCTGAAGAGGAATCTGTCAAAATTTTCACAAGAAATTTCTCCCATTTTTTCATCTATAACAGACATTTGAAATGAAAATCAGGATGTCTACCTTTGGGCTGTTTTCTTTTCTTCATGGCATACGTTTGTTTGTTTATAATTACAATAAGTAGTCCAAGATGAATTGATCAAATATCTCATGATATGATGTATTTTCTGATTTGGCCTGTGTGAAAATGGTGAAAGTACCTCTAAAAATGAGTATTTACATATAATCTAAGTAATAGAGAGCCAGTCATAGAGTTAGAAAGTCTTGGCTCAGGTCCTACCATTGGTTCATAGTAGTTGCATATTCCTGGGTGAGTCATGTAGCCTTTAATGGCCTAGAAAAGTCTAAGATAGGAATTATTTGCCTAGGGGAGGGGGCTGGATTAATTTTGAAATATTTTTACAACCATTGTTCATTATAATTGTTTTTTTTTGCATTCAAGTAATTTATCTTTTGAATTTATAAGTGTGATTTTGAGCAAGACTCCATGTGGTTCTCCAGTCTGTCACCAGTACCGGACCCATGGCAAATGTCCATAATATTAATGATTATTATTAATCAATGATACAATTTATAATGCATAACAATTAATAATATATTTAACAATTGTTACTTGATAATAGCTAAGAAATTGACTAGTTGGTTATTTAAAGAATTCTATCACACACACACAAATTGTTGTGTGCTTCTGCCTAACATCATAAATTTCAGTGCAATTGCCTATATGAATTGAGAGAGGTAGCTTCTTCATTGTGTATTGATATGCCAATGAAATTTGAAGTCTAGGAGGAAAGTGAATTATTAAATTATATGTAAAAAGTAAATATAGTAATTATTATGTTTCCTCCCTCTTCCCATCATTGCCACTCTTGATATCTGGCAGGATTATAAGGGGACTCTATTTAATGGAGGATAATTTTCTATTTTGTTCTCATTTTTTCACAGAGTACCGAATCCAATGATCCCATTAGATAGTGGTCAGTTCAATAAGAATACCTATCTTCATACTAGTCACAATGGTTTCTAGATACATGTAGAATATTCCTCTAGAATCATGAAACTTATCTAGAAGTGTGTGTTTGTGTGTGTTTGTGTGTGTGTGTGTGTGTGTATGTGTGTGAGAGAGAGAGAGAGAGAGAGAGAGAGAGAGAGAGAGAGAGAGATACTAAATGCTTCCAATTTGGTGTCTTTGACTATTTTTTTCTATGTTCTTCAGCTTTAACTTACTGAGGAGTGAGAAATACACCCTTCATTTGCTGTGGAACTCACGAATTTCCCTCCTATCTTCCTCTGTAGAGTTTTCAGCATTAAAAGACTGAGACGAGCCCAACCATCTTGAAAACACAGCCCAAAAGTAAACATCACGATTTTGACTTTAAATAAGAAATATTGCTTGCAGCAGTGATTATTTTCATAGTCTGTGTAACAGACTCAAACTTCTTTTGCTTTTGTAAGCAGTCATTGCAATTGTTAAAGACTACATAAAACATTCATTGCCAGATCATACCCCTCCAAGAATGTACAATGTACAACTGACACCACATTTCTGAATGAAGGGCCTCGTCTTTTCTATCCTCAATTTCAAAGAGAAATACGGATTTAGTAGTTGTTGAACAGCTGAAAAGACCTCATAGGAAACTATGGAGTTATAAAAATGGATTGTTAATTAATCTAGAAGTACTTCTCCTATGTACCAGAGAAGAACAAACATTGCTTTTCCATGTCAAGGAAAAATAGAATACATTTTGAAAGTTAAAAAATCGTCAGCAGTTATTAAATTCAAACTTTTAGAATTGTTAAAATACATTTAAATTGTGAAAATTATTAAATTACCTCCTTCATATTTTCATGGAAAAATATTTTATTTTTCACATTGATTCACAATGTTTTTGAAATAACATAACACTTCTATGCAACATGACTAATGTGAAAATGTATTTAATAAGAATACATGTGTAAAATCCGTACAAGATTGCATGCCATCTTGGGGAGGGAGGGGGAGAAAATCTAAGACTTATGGAATTGATTGTATAAAATTGAAAACAAATAAATTAATAATAATAATAAAAGTAACATAAACTTTAAGTTTCACTATTACTATTGAGTTTTACTGTGTAATAAAATTAATGAAGTGTGACTGGAAAAAATTGGTCTTCCACTCAAATATTGAGGAATGGAACAACTGAAAAAAGAGAGATTAATGATCATATAAAAAAAAACTTTTGTCTTCTTTAAGTATCTCGGTAAAGATATTTCAAATTAAAGGTCAGAAAAATTTAGTCCAGTTCATCTTTGTTGTCTATGACTTATCATATCATTTTATAATTTATTTATAAAGGAATACTCAAGTCCAATACAGTGTTCAATTTCTAATATACTCCTGCCTTTCATTTAATTTTCCGGATGGAATCACTGAGGCACCAGAAAGAAGTATCTTCCCAAAAATATAGGAACATTTTCCACAATAGTACCATCATGAAAGTATTAGGAAAGGATTGAATGGTTTTTCTAAAGTTATCCTGGCATGTTCTCTTCTCTGTAAATGCAAGGAAACAAATATTTCTTTTCAAGATATTCCAGATTAATATTATATTTCACCTCACCCCATGGGCCATTGACATTCAACCCGTTGAAAATGGTGCACTTTCCCTACTAATTACAGTCAATGAAAATGGCATATTACTAGTAGTACGATTCAAGTCCTAGCTGAGAAAGATTAATGGATGGTGACAACTGGAAAATCTAGGGGACTTTGGGGATATCGAAGGTTAATTGGAAATGCTGAAATTAATGTTCATTAATTTAATAAACTGAATTGACTTTCAGCTTTAGGAGAAGATTGCATTGCTTTTCCTCCCACACAATACTACTTTGCTCATAGGGGAGATTCATTTTAGATACTAAAATAAATGAAGATAGAGTGCTTCAGCTAAGAATATCCAAACAAGTTACCTCTGGAATTATTTCTAAGCCTTATGTAAGTATTTCATATCTATTTTATAAATGATTCCAGGAGCCCATTGTATTTTAATGAGCAATGCTCTCAGGGTAAAATATTTTACTTTGAGTAATGAAAATAATCATTCAGCCATCATTTGTTTCAGTTCCCTGATTTTACATACGATAAAACTGAAATCCAGAGATGGGGTTAACAAGTCAGTTAACTGACTTATCTAAGTTTACACAGGTAGTAGTGAGCAGAGATGAAATTCATATAAAGATCCTCTAACTTCAAGGTCAGCATTCTTTCTTTTGCACCACACAGCTAATAATGAAGTGAGGGTTCTAACTGAAAGTTGAAATACTGTTGCTTTTTAAAAACACTTATTGTAGATGTCATCTCAAAGTCTGAGCAGTAAAACTATGGGCATTTTTTGATATGTTGCATTTTGGGTTGTCTTGCTCCCACCCCTATTTACATGCTAATGGTTCCCAAGCCCAGCTAAGATTGAAAAGCAAGACATTGGTTCACTGAGAACTGATAAATAAGGAATTCTCTTTCTAAAGTCTATGGTTAATCAGACCACAACAGTATTTCAAAGAAAACACAAGAAACTTCTTATCACAACATCTTTCCAAATAATGTTTTCCATTTATGCATTCATTTATACAGTAGGTAATTTTTTAAAATTCCCCATTATTTAGCAACTAGGTGATACAGTATATAGAGCACTGGGCTTTGAAGAAAGGAAGAATCACCTTTGTAAGATCAAACCTGGTCTCAGACACTTACTAGCTGCGTGACACTGGGGAAGTCATTTAGTCCTGTTTGCCTCAATTTTCTCACCTGAAAAATGAGCTGGAAAAAGAAATGGCAAACCACCCCATTTTCTTTGCAAAGAAAACTCCAAAGAGCACCATAAAGAGCAAGACATGACTGAAAAATAACTGAAAAACAACCACAACATGAACAATTCTAATGCTAAGTACTTATTATTAATATGGCATTAATTTTCTCACAGAGCATAAAATTTTCTTGACTATGTTCCACAAAAACAAATGTACAAGGACAACTTAGAAACTACACAATGTAAATCAATGTAGAATGGAAACAGAGCATGAAAAAGGTTTAAAGGGCTTGTCAACATCAAAATAAAGCAATTTCTGCCTAGAGAAAATCAAGTAAAAAATGATATTTCACCTTTTTCTTAAAGAATTGATAGGACTACAAAAGGAAGATTTGAAGGGGACAAAATTTCAGGCATGGAGAATGCAAGGAGCAATGGTGTGAAGGTAGCAATATAGTGAATGTTTAAAAAGGACAATGAGGCCTCAAGTTTTTCAAGAACACAGCATGCAAGATTAATGAGGATCTTAAACATAAGAGTGATTTATAGAAGATCCTGGGCACATAGATAAGAATTTGGACTTTATTTTATGAATAACAAGGAGCTACTGAAAGAGTATCAGAATGGTTCTGAAAATTGTATCGACATGATTTCAAAATAAGCAGTATTTCTAATGAATATATTGAAGAAACTGATCAAAGGAATTTTGTATCAGGAAGATGAAATCACTTATTAAGTGATTTCATTTTTTTTCTTTGCAGGATTATTTTTGAAATTTGTAGGTAAAAGTTTTACCTTATCATCCATTAGCTTCATCTTCACTGTATTTTTCTAATAATTTGGCAGATACTAGCTCAGTCTTACAGTTGTGAGAATATAAAGAAGTAAACAGAACATCTGTTCACTGTATAGGTCTGGTTCTCTGCCAGTCCAGCTGTTGCAACTTGTGGTTTTTTTCTGCTCTCACCATTTGCTCTCAACATTTGCATTCCGTGGTTTTCTTTCTGACTCATAGACAGGTCTTTAACTATACCACTCATTGGCTTTCCAGGTTCACTCTGATGCCAAGCCAGGATCTACATTTTTCCCTTTCTCTGTCTTACAGGGCCAGCATTCTGTCACTGAATTCTCTTCTGTACGTTCCACTGGAAGATTAATAGTCCAATAATTATCTTGATTTCTCTCTTTTTAGTTGTTTTCTCCAACTGCTCTCATTTCATCCCTATATGTGCACAATAGAACTGGCAAACATCAGATCAAGAAAGAGAGTGAGAAAAGTTCTTTAATTAAATAATAAATTAAAATCATAAAAATGTACTAAGTACCCATTGTATTCAAAGAACTATGTTCAAAGATGGCAACACAAACAAAATATATGAATTATCATCATAATAGAGGAAAGACACAGGGATGAAAATTATGGCATAAGGGGGAGTGTAATAAATACAAAGGAAAACTATAAATAATGTAACAAGATATTTTTAGGAGAAAACATTTAAAGATTCAGAGAGTTTCATTATAGACTTGAGGAGTGAAATTAGAAAGGCTATAGTGAATAAGTGGTATCTAAGTTGAACTTTGAAGTAGAGGACTTCAACTAATGGAAATAAGATGTAGTCCATTCAAAGTATGCTTAAGGTACAATTAATAGAACAATGTAGATAAAAAAGGACAACATAGTTATGGTTGGTTGTTATCCTTTGTGCTTGAAGAGGACCAAAATTACATCACTACATCTTCATCAAGGGACAGTGTGCATGATTGTGACTGTTCAGACCACTTCAAGCACAAATAGTCCCTATGAACATCTGAAATGGAGATAACTCTAAATTTGTGTATCATGTTTCTTTTGAGCTACTGCAATATTGTTTGCTCACAGAAAATAGCAGCTTCTTTTATATGGACTCATCTTATTGGGGATGTTCTGTATCAGGGTCTCAAAATGCTTCACAAATGATTCTAAAGCTCTTCAGAGAGACCTTGAGAGTATCTTTGTATAACTTCTGACCTCTGTGTGAGTACTTGTCTTTTGTGATTTATCCATAGGATAGCCTTGTAGTCAAATAAATGGTCAACAATTGAAAAACGTGGCCAGTCCATCATATTTTCTCTCTCTTCAGTAGGGTTTGAATGTTTAACAGTTCAGCTCAATTAAAAACCTTGTTGTCTAGAAACTTATTTTGCTAGGTAATCTTCAAAAACTTCCCCAGTCATTTCGAATGAATGTTATTCAGTTGCCTGACATGACACTAGTAATCTGTCCAGGTTTCACAGGCATAAAACAATGATGTCATCACAAAGGCTGTATAGAGTGTAAGTTTTGTAGGCAGCTTAATACCATTTAAATCTTCTGAATAAATTGAATGTTGCATGTTCTTGATTAAAGTGATTGCTAACCCCTCAAAAAATTTCCTTTCCTTTCATGAATGCAGATATAAGAACCTGTGATAGCAAGGCCCCCTGTGTATGTTGGGCTCCTTCCTGTCACAAACTCCTGGGGGATAATCTCCTCTTGTCACAAAACCGGATAAATTTCATTGAGTTTTGTACATGCTGTGGATCCTCTGCCTTTTAAATAGAATTAACACCAGGATTCTTGAAAATGAGGAGATCCTAATGTCATTCAAGACCTCTAATTCAATTGGACGTTTAAAACTGAGAAGGACTGACTTAAAATGGTGTGATGTATCTTTTGATTCTGACATGATTAGAATTTAAGAGTGAAAGAATTGCATTGAAGTTGTGGGCTTCATTCTCTCTTCCAAAGCCATTACAGCACAGAGGCAAAATGGGAGTCATGATGCATTGTGATGGTTTGGGATACAGTGAATGACCATGGCTTCAATTTCTTTTTTTCTTTTTAATATAAATTTATTTATTTAACTTTTTCCATTCATTTTCACAAGATTTTGGTTCCAAAATTTTCTCCCCATTTATCCCCTCCCCCACCCCAGTACACTGAGAATTCTAATTTCCCCTATCACCAATCTGCGCTCTCATCTATCATCCCTCCCTTCTCTTGCCCCATCTTCTCTTTTGTCCTGTAGTGCCAGATAAATTTCTATTCCCCATTACCAGTATTTTTTATTTCCTAGCAGTAAGAACAATACAAAACAGTTGTTCTTAAAACTTTGAGTTTCAACTTCTTCCCATCCCTCCCAACCCACCCATTCCCTTTGGGAAGGCAGGCAATTCAATATAGGCTATATCTGTGTAGTTTTGCAAGTGACTTCCATAATAGTTGTGCTGTGTAAGACTAACTATATTTCCCCTCCATCCCATCCTGCCCCGCATTGTTGCTATTCCCTCTTTTGATCCTGTCCCTCCCCAAAAGTGTTGACTTCAAATTGTTCCCTCCTTCCATTGCCCTCCCTTCCATCACCGCCCCTACCCTGCTTATCTTCTTCTCACCCACTTTCCTGTATTGTAAGATAGGTTTTCATACCAAAATGAGTGTGCATTTTATTCCTTCCATTAATCAAATGTGATGAGAGTAAATTTCATGTTTTTTTCCTCAGCTCTCCTCTTTTCCCCTCCACTAAGAAGTCTCCTGCTTGCCTCTTCTATGAGAGATAATTTACCCCATTCCATTTTACCCACTCTCGTCCCACTACATTTCTCTCTCACCGTTTACCTTGATTTCTTTTAAGACATGATCACATACTGTTCAATTCACTATGTGCTTTCTGTCTCTGTGTGTGAATGCATGTGTGTATGTGTGTGCACACACGCTCGCGTGTACATGTGTGTGTGCACATGTGTGTGTGTGTATGTGTGTGTGTAGTCCCACCAACTACCCAGACGCTTAAAAATTTCAGGAGTTACAAATATTGTCTTTCCATATAGGGATGTAAACAGTTCAACTTTGGTAAGTCCCTTATGACTTCTCTTTGCTGTTTACCTTCTCATGCTTCTTCTCATTCTTGTGTTTGAAAGTCGAATTTTCTTTTCAAGTCTGGTCATTTCATCAAGAATGCTTGAAAGTCCTCAATTTCACTGAAAGACTATATTTTCCCCTGAAGTACTATACTCAGTTTTGCTGGGTAGGTGATTCTTGGTTTTAGACCTAGTTCCTTTGACTTCTGGAATATCCTATTCCACACCCTTTGATCCCTTAATGTAGAAGCTGATAGATCTTGTGTTATCCTGATTGTATTTCCACAATACTGGAATTGTTTCTTTCCAGCTGCTGGCAATATTTTCTCCTTTACCTGGGAACTCTGGAATTTGGCCACAATGTTCCTAGGAGTTTCTGTTTTTGGGTCTCTTTTAGGCAGTAATCAATGGATTCCCTGAATACTTATTTTCACCTCTGGTTCTAGAACATAAGGGCAATTTTCCTTGATAATTTCATGAAGGATGGTGTCTAGGCTCTTTTTTTGATCGTGGTATTCAGGTAGTCCCATAATTTTTAAATTGTCTCTCCTGGAACTATTTTCCAGGTCAATTGTTTTTCCAGTGAGATATTTCACATTCTCTGTCATTTTGTCATTCTTTCGGTTTTGTTTTGTGATTTCTTGGTTTCTCAGAAAGTCATTGGCCTCCATCTGTTCCATTGTAATTTTGAAAGAATTATTTTCTTCAGTGAGTTTTTGCACCTCTTTTTCCACTTGGCTAATTCTGCTTTTGAAAGCATTCTTCTCCTCATTGGCTTTTTGAACCTCTTTTGCCAATTGAGTTAGCCTATATTTCATGGTGTTATTTTCTTCAGCATTTTTTGGTCTCCTTTAGCAAGGTATTGACCTGTTCTTCATGCTTTTCTTGAATCTCTCTCATTTCTTTTCCCAGTTTTTCCTCCACCTGTCTAACTTGATTTTCCAAATCCTTTTTGAGCTCTTCCATGGCCTGATCCCATTGGATATCATTTCAGATGTTTGGGATACAGAAGCCTTGACTCTTATGTCTTTACCTGATGGTAAACAGTTTTCTTCCTCGTCAGAAAGGAAGGCTGGAATCATTTGCTCACCAAGACAATAACCTTCTATGGTCTCATTTTTTTTTTCCGTTTTCTGGGCATTTTCCCAGTCAGTTACTTGTGCTTGGAGTCTGAGATTCAAATGCTGCTCCCCAGCCTCAGGGCTTTTGGTGGTAGGCCTGGCTGCTATTCAGTGTACGATTAAATCAGGTTCTCAGGTGGGGGCAGGGCCGCCTCTTAGGCTCAGTTCCCTAAGGGTGTTTATGCAGAGACCTTCAGTAATGGAGCTGCTGAGGAGCTCTTGCCTGCTCTGGGAGCCTCTGTCAGCTTGCTGCCTCTGCTGCTTCCTCTGTTGCTGCCTTTGAGGTGGCCTGAGTCACGGAGACATCCCGCTCCCCTCTCAGCCCATCCAGATGTCTCTTTCACTGACCTGTGTGTCTGTGGGTGGAGGGAACTTCTCAGCCACTGGAGATTCCATCCAGAAAGCCTGCTCATATCTGCTCGCTTCTCTCCATGCCTCACGGTCTGGGCAGGTCATGGCAGTGCTCCACTCCCGTCCAGTGTGAGAAGGACCTTTGGAGTTGGTTTTTCAGGGCTCTCTGGAACCGAAATCTCCTTCACCCCATTGCTGTGTGGCTCCACTCTTCCAGAATTTTTTGGGAGTTCTTTTTATAGATAATTATGGGCTGTGGGTTCAGAGCTAGCACATGTGAGTCTTTCTACTGTGCCATCTTGGCTCCGCCCCACCATGGCTTGAATTTCTAATCAATTTCTAAGCACACTAATATGTCATGTCTGCCACTTTCATGGCCTATTGGAACCAATTGTTAACTTACACCCACTCCACTACAAGAAGTCTTTACATGCTTGTGTAGATTTTACTAATTTACTGACAGATTTGAGGACCTTTGTTTACCCTCAACTTGGTTTAATCCATCTAGCAAAATGGTCTACTGGTGTGTGACCACTGCACATGATACCTGAGAATTGGGTGAATCAGGTATTCATCAAAAGTGGGAAGCAGTCTTGAAAAGGGCTCAGCAGTGCTGACATCAAAGGGATTTGTTATCACTGGATATCCCTATACTCTAGTGAAAAGATCATAGAGGTTAAAGGGGGGGTGAAGTAACCTATTTGCCTGGAATGTAAAATTCATGAAGAATATTAAATAACTGGAAAGGCAGGTTGGAAAAAGATTATTGATGATTTTGAATGGAAAGACCTGAGGTTTATACTACATTCAGTAGACAATGCAAATAGAATAATGTTTTGTAAGTAGAGGGGTAAGAAGACCAGGGTGGTACATGAATTAGAGAGAGAGGATAGACCAGAAAAAGTATTTTCAGTTTAAACCTATTATCTGTTAAAAAAAAGACATAAATCTCTCTATTTTGTGGTAATTATTTACAGCGTATTTCAAACTGTGTATCTTAATTTCCAGTTGCATGGTAAAACAATTTTTAACATTTTTTATTAAAGCTTTGAGTTCCACATTATCTCTCTCTCTCTCCCTCTCTCTCTCTCTCTCTCTCTCTCCCCATTTTCATTGAGAAAACAAGCAGTTCATTACAGGTAATACATGTGTAATGATGGAAATCACTTCCATAATATTTATATAATAAGAGGCTAACCACATTTCCCTTTGTCTTATCCTGCCCTTCATTTATTTCATTCTCTCCCTTGACCTGTTCTCCAACAATAGTTTTTGCTTCTGATTATCCCTTTCTCCTATTTGGTTCCCTCTTGCAGGGCAAAATCAACTTCCATATCTAATTGTGTGTATGTTATTACTCCTTAAGTCAAATTCCATGAAAATAAGGTTCACTTCTTTCCTTTCATTTCCCCCCTCTTTCACTCCATGTAAAAACTCTTTATTCCCTCTTTTTATGAGCAGATTTGCTACATTCTACTTCTCCCTTTCTCTCACTCTTGATACATTCCATTTAACAGAAAATTTTATTTTTATTAGGTATTTTTCCTCCATATTCAACTCACCCTGTGCCCTCTGTCTTTCTGTCTGTATATATATATGGATGTATATATACGCGTATATGTATATGTGTGTGTTTGTGTGTGTGTGCGTGCATGTTTGTGTATTTATATGCATAGAGATATGTATAAATGTATTTATGTACAGATACACACATATAGATATGTAGATATACATACTTAGAAATATTATATACGTGGGGGGCGGAGCCAAGATGGCTGAGTAGAAAGACTCACATTTGCTAGCTCCGAAACCAGAGCTCATAGGTTTCCTGGAAAAAGAACTCCTGAGAAATTCTGGAACAGTGGAAGCCGCGCAGCAACACAGTGAAGGAGATTTCCGTTGCAGAGAGCCCTGAAAAACTGACCACAAAGGTACCCCGGACACGGGAGCGGAAGCCTGCCCTGCGGAGCGCTCCCTTTCCCCTGCCCTGGCCGCACCACACTGAGAGGAGCACGCAGACCCACGCAGGCCTCAGGGACCTGAATCTCCGGGCAGCCGCGAAGGTCCCTCCACCCACAGACGCACAGGTCAGTGAGAGAGATGGGCTGAGAGGGGAGCGGGAATCTCTGGGACTTGGACCCCCTCGGGAGGCTGCAGCTGCGGCAGAGGCAGAGGCAGCTCAGCCAGAGACTCCCAGAGCAGGCAGGAGCTCCACCCCAGCTCCATTACAAAAGATCTCTGCATAAACCCCCTGAGGGAACAGATTCTGAGAGGCTGCCCTGCCCCCACCTGAGCACCAGCAGCCAGGCCTGCCGCCAAAAGCCCTGAGGCTGGGGAGCAGCATTTGAGTCTCAGACCCCAGGCACTGGCAGGGCAGATCTAGGCTAGGGTGGAGGGGACTCTGAGAAGTCAAGTAACTGTCTGGGAGCATTTGAATCTCAGACCCCAAGCACTAGTGGGGCGGATCTAGGCCAGGGGGTGGAGAGGACTCCCAGAAGTCAAGTAACTGGCTGGGAAAACGCCCAGAAAAGGGAAAAAAACTAAGACCATAGATAGCTATATTCTTGAGAAGATGATTCCTCCTTTCCTCTCTGACGATGACAAAGAGATATGCTTACCATCAGGTAAAGACATAGGAGTCAAAGTCTCTGTGTCCTAATTATCTGAAATAGATTCCCTATGGGCTCAGGCCATGGAGGAGCTCATAAAGGATTTTGAAAATAAAGTCAGACAGGTGGAGGTAAAACTGGGAAAAGAAAGGAGAGAGATGCAAGAAAAGCATGAAAAACGGGTCAACACCTTAATAAAGGAGGTCCCAAAAAATACTGAAGAAAATAGCACCTTGAAAAATAGGCTAACTCAATTGGCAAAAGAGGTTCAAAAAGCCAATGAGGAGAAGAATGCTTTCAAAAGCAGAATTAGCCAAGTGGAAAAAGAGGTGCAAAGGCTCACTGAAGAAAATAATTCTCTCAAACTAGAATGGAACAGATGGAGGCCAATGACTTTCTGAGAAACCAAGAAATCACAAAACAAAACCAAAAGAATGAAAAAATGGAAGAGAATGTGAAATATCTCATGGGAAAAACAACTAACCTGGAAAATAGATCCAGGAGAGACAATTTAAAAATT
>CM053771.1:129712809-129728219 GCA_028658325.1 Potorous gilbertii | reverse complement strand
TGATAGAGGAGAGGGCAGATTGGTGATATGGGTAATTAGAATGTCCAGTGTATCGGGGAGGGGGGAGGGGACAAATAGGGAGAAAATTTTGGAACCTAAAATCTTGTGAAAATGAATGTAAAAAGTTAAATAAATTTATTTAATAAATAAAAAGAAATATAATATATACATATACCCATACCCATACACAACTACATATATATATATATATATATATTTGTGTGTGTTTATATATGTATATATACACAGATATATATATATTCCTTCTAACTATTCTAACACTGAGAAAGACCTCATGAGTTTCAAATGATCTTTCCATGTAGGAATGTAAACAGTTCAATTTAATGAGTTTCTTAATACTTCTCTTTCCTGTTTACCTTTTCATGTTTCTTTTGATTCTTATATTTGATAGTCAAATTTTCTATTCACCTCTGTTCTTTTAAAGAAAATAGCTGGAATTCCTCTATTTCATTGAAATTCTGTTTTTCCCTGAAGTATTCTATTTTATTTTGCTGGGTAGATGATTCTTGGTTTTAATCCTATCCCTATTGACCTCTGGAATATAATATTCCAAACCCTTTGATCCCTTAGTGTATATGTTGATAAATTTTCTATTATCCTGATGGCATTTCCCCAATGCTTGAATTGTTTCTTTCTGTATGCTTGCAATATTTTCTCCTTAACCTGGGAATTCTGGAATTGGCTACCGTATTTCTAGGAGTTTTCCTTTGTGATCTCTTTCAGAAGGTGACACATGAATTCTTTCCATTTCTATTTTACCCTGTGGTTCTAGAATATTAGAACAGTTTTCCTTGATAATTTCTTATAAGATGTTGTCTAGGATCTTTTTTTGCTTATGAACTTCAGGTAGCCCAATAATTTTTAAATTATCTCCCCTGGATCTATTTTTTAGGTCAGTTGTTTTTCTAATGAGATATTTCACATTGTCTTCTATTTTTTCATCCTCTCGATTTTGTTTTGTAATTTCTTGGTTTCTCCCAAAATTATTAGCTTCTGTCTGCTCCACTCTCATTTTTAAAGAACTATTTCCTTCAATGAGATTTTGAACCGCATTTTCCATTTGACCAATTCTGCTTTATAAAGCATTCTCCTCCTCATTGGCTTTTTGGACCCCTTTTACCATTTGGGTTAGTCTATTTTTAAAGATGTTATTTTCTTCAGTATTTTTTGAGGTAACAACAGGTTGTTGACTTGCTTTTCATGCTTTTCTTGCATCTCTCCTATTTCTCTTCCCATTATATCTTTCATTTCTTTTACTTAACTTTCAAAATCTCTTTTGAGCTCTTCCATGTCCTGAGACCATTGCAATATTTTTGGGAGGCCTTTGATGTAGAGATCTTGACTTTGATGTCTTCCTCTGATGCAATTCTTTGTTCTCCCTAATCCAAAACGATGGTGGAAAATACCTTTTAATCCAGAAAGAGACTTTCTACAGTCTTATTTTTTCCCCTTTTTGTCCTTTTTCCATCCAGTTACTTGACTTTTGAGACCTTTGTTGCACAGATGGTGTACTGCCCATGTTTAAGAGGCTTTGTGCAGTTCTTCTCTGATATATCTCCAGGGATCTGTAAGTTCTCAGTTCGTCCATGTTGGCACAATAAAGGGAGAGAAGTTTACTCCTCTCTTGGCCTCAGTTCTGATCTATGAGCGCCGATACTACCACAAGCATTCTTTCCTGCCCTGGAACATTGAGTTGGGTTACCTCTCCATAGCCACCACCAGCTCCGCCACACCAGTGCTCCTCCTCACCCAGGTCCAGCACTCCAGACTGAGACCCAGATGACCTGCTCAAATACCCAAGGGTATTTAGGCTGAAGGCTCCAAAATTTGACTCTGTTACTTCAGTGGCTGTTGCTGCCCTTGGACCAGAGCTGGGGCTGGTCATGCTCTCCTCTCGCCCAAGTGAAAAGTTTTCTTACTGACCTTTGAAGCTGTATTTGGTTTTTATGGCTTGAAAAACCTGGAAAACATAGCTGCTGCCCCTGATTCTGTGCCATGAAGCCTGCTCCAGTCCTCTCCTTGCTGCATGGCCCAGGCTGGACTGCACTCCACTCCAAGCACAGTAAGAGAGACCCTTCCTGATAGCCTTTGAGGATGTCTTGGGCTGGAAATCAGTTTTACTCTCTCATTTTGTGGCTTTTGTTGCTCTATAATTTGTTTAGAGTCATTTTTACAGGTATTTCATGGGTTATGGGAGGAGAACTAGAGCAAATCCATCCTACTCCACCATTTTGTCTCTGTCTCTTAAAGAAAAATAGTTTCTAATATTTTTCCTCACTAATTTGGAATTTTTCATGAAAATCTATCCAATCTAATTCCACTTACAAATTCTTCCTTCTGTTTGAGAGATATTCACATCTTTTCCTGAGGAGGATATCAGAGAATATGCTGGAATCATTCCAACCAGTCAAGAAAAATCATAGGTAAATTTTCAGTATGAATTTTGGGCCCTAAAAATGGGAATTGATGTATTGATCTGATCTTAAGAAATAATGTGTATTAGACTAAAGTATCTGTGCATACTTTTTGGTTTTTGAGAGAGAGAGAGAGCCCTGTTTTGAATCATTTTTACAAATACACTACTGTATTACTCTAAAAACATAGAAGTGCAATAGAAGACTCAGGAAACAGACATTACCGAATGGAAGGACTGATGACTACAGATTAACAATAATTATTATTGAAATATTACTATTAATTTTATTTATGTAGCACATTAATTTTTCAAAATGCTTTCTAGCATTATCTGCTTTGAATCTCAAATTATTTTTGAAAAAGAGGAATCATAATGTTTTACACCCACATTCACACCCACACATAGATATCTATATCTATCTGTCTATGTCTATATTTATATCTTTTTATCTATCTATATAGATAGAGAGAAAGAGAGAAAGATTGTGAGGCCATTTTCTGGCTCATTTCTTACCTATTCTTAACCACTGAATTGGTGTTGACTCAGAAAAACTGAGATATTCGCTTGAAAAGGCCAACCTCCCCAACTGCTTCCAAGTTCATCTCCAGTTTTCCTGATCTATATCTTGTTCCAGAGAAGAAATAGAGGCTGGCGACTTTGCACACCTTCCTTCACTTAAATCTAATTCACTTGCCAGTCATGGTATCAACTTCCTTATGTCATGGTCCTCTTTGAGAATAACGGATAAATAGCAAATAAATTTTAATGAAATTCAATTGAGTTGAAATAAGGTGATCATCTCTATAGGCAAAGATGAAGAACCCTAAAAATGGGAGAGACTAAAAATTCAAGAGCAAGAGAGGGTGAATCATAGAAAACATACGACTTAGATGAGTTGGAAAATGATTGGATATAGGATCCAATTGAAGAATGAAGACTCAGAAAAGTATCAAGTCTTCTCTGTCACAGATGGATTCCTCTCCTCCCCTAGCAGGTATCTTATTTTCAAAGCAGTTATACTTCTGACGATCTATGCATTTTTATCTATGGAAATAAGACTAACTGGTGGATCAAGCTCATATTATTATGGGTGTTTTGGCTGCTATTATTAGTGTTTTAATTATGCATGATGTACTGCTCTTAAAAAGGCAGTGTGGCAATGTGGACAAAGAAATGGCCTCAGAGTATCAATCAGGAAAACGTCAGATCAAATCTTGTCTTTGAACATGCTAGCTATGTGAATCTGGGAAAATCACTTACTCTTGAATTGTTCTCAGTAGTTCTAAGACTATGTGTTACTGAGAATATTCTGATTTGCGTGGATAGAGAGATACCCCTAATTTAAGATTTCCTTATGCTTATGAAATCATAGATCATGATCATATGCCTTCTATAATCCCATATGGAATTCTCTTTTGAGGATATTCTTCCTAAGAAGAAGATATGCTAGTATTAAGTATAGTTTATTGTAATCCTTTTTGCCTCTCTACTTAGAATGAATTTCTCTCTCTAAAGCACATTTCCTTGCAGTCTTATACTGTTATAGTTTTTTTTTTTGTTAGAGTAGTAGTAGTGGTGGTGGTGGTGGTGGTGGTAGTAGTAGTAGTAATAGCAGTAGTAGTGGCGGTGGCTGTGGTGGTGGTGGTGGTGATGGTAGTTCTTTTGTTTTCTTCTAATTTTGTAAAAAATTTCCTCCTTCCTCTCCATTAAAACGGAAGGTTTTACCAAACTCATTCCCTGCATTACTGTCTTACTATCAAGCTGAGCAGATTGCCTATCTTTACACACCCCAGCTCCCCATGGTACTGATCATAAATCAAATTTTGCTTAATTATGGAAAGTATTTCATCTTATGTTTCTCTCCAAATAACTTATGACTACATTTGAGACTATTAAACGTCAGAGATCAATCATAAGTGCAGAAATAACTTGTCACACTTTAGACCTGTATGCTCTGAACATTAGCACTCAGAGAAAACTGGTCGTGAGGGTGTATATGAGCCACCAGATCAATTATCATTTCCAAATCTTCAAGAACACTTGAAGAGAAGGTGTCTTCAGTGATCAAATCAACGGTCATAAACAGAACTCTCCCACTATATAAGTAGGAGAAATTTAGCCTTGAATCACATTGTCAAACACCTCCTTTGACACTCATATTGACACTGAGAAAAATGTCAAAGTACAAGAAGAAACCTCACATATGTGAAAGAGTGAAAAATATGAAAAATATAGAAATAACTTAGAGATTTGAGGGCAGAATTTATACTACAAGAATTCAGTTTCCATCTAAGATCTGGTTGGCTACAATTCACCTTTACAATAATTCACCTCTTTCAATAAATCTCACTGGAATATGCATTGGTGGTGTTTTGAATTTTTCTTTCACTTTCTAGTTGGAAAGCAGTGTAACTATTACCACATAGCTATTAATTTATACTACTTTTTTATTTGTTGAATGATGGGGAATGTATGGCAGAAATGATTAATTCTCCAAATCTTGGAATTAGTCCCATGGACAAAGAACTTTTTTCCCTCTGAGACAGGGTGGAGTGAGGAATTGTTTGACCAAAATAGAAAAAGTTAATAATGTTATCTTTAAAGGTATGGTGACGGACTTGAGTAGAATATGAAAGGTTTGTTACTGGCAAATATCAAGAAATGTGAGTAGAAGGTGTGCAAAAGGATACTATCAATGAAAAACCAGATGGTTTAGATTGAGCAATTTCATTAAACCGAAAAAAAAAACCTATTAATTCATTCATAAGTATCCATGAAAGCCACATATTGACTTAGAAAACCACAAATTTCCATTATCTGTGCTTTATTTTATTTTAATTTATTTTGTTAAATATTTCTCAATTACATATGAATCCAGTAGCGTTTCCTCTTGTAAGTTCAGAGGGACACATGGTACCTTCAGGCCCCCTTTTTGACACCTCTAGTTTAGAGAACACCTAAGAGAATGTCTTGTCTCTTCAACAGATTTTGTAATGACAGATTAACTCTGAAGTCTACCTCAGCAGGCATGAGAAAATCTTTAAGAAAAACCAATAAGATTCTATGACTCCAGTTGCATTAGTATTATATTGTGAATTGTGAATAGAGAGACAAATTGGGTTCTACTAGTCCTGTCCCTGAAAAACACCACAAAGAACTCTTTAAATAACTGTTTAAAAACTCTTTAAATAAACTATGTTGAGGAAGAAACTAGAGTCCTTTGGACTGTCCTCAACTATCTTGTATTTACCCCCCAGTTCATGGTGTAGGAATTGGGAGCTTGAGAGAAGCTTAAAGTGTAAATTTGTCCTTCCAGTGAAGACCAAGGTTTTGAGTTTTATATCTGACAAAACAATGTGACATTCTGTTTTAATCTTCATTGTACCAAACACTAGGTAAGGACGAATTTTAACTAAGAATTTTCCTCCAATTTCCTTCAATTTGCTGTCCCATTTATTTTAAATCTGTGGATGTCCCTGCGACTTCATAAAAGAAGACTGCCACAAACTCCTAGAGAACTTCACCAATTCTTCAGCAAATGACCAGCAGTTCAACATTGAGGTTTCACTTTGCATAGGCATTCCTTCCATTAATTTTTCATAGTTTTTATTTTCTACCAAATTCTTATAGTTATAATTTTTTCAGCATAAAAAGAAATAAAGGAAGGAAATAAGGAAGGATGGAACTTACTTTCCTCACATTACTTGTTTAGTCTTAGCCAAAGCATAGTTTTAATCTCTGTGAGGGGGTTGGATGTTTCATTTATTCCATCCCATCTACTCTATTATTTCCCTTTTATTTCCCTCTCAGCTTTTTTCTCAGATTTTTTAATGAAAATGTATGGGCACGAGGTTCACATTAGGGATAGAGAGGGGAGATAAAGTAGCCTCCTGGTCTTTCCTTTCCCTGTTTGCTATCAAAGGGTAGAAATTCTTGAGCAGATAAATTCTAGTTAAATTATATTGAAAGAGCCAATAATTGGAAACACTAAGAGGTGCGCATAGGTATTTCTCTTGTGAAATTGCAAAGAAGTATAGAAGATGAGGGGTAGGTTCATCAGAGATTCAATAACAGACAATCTCCTGGGATACATAGTGCTTCACATAGTAGTTACTCATGTATTGAAAGAAAAGAGCACAAGATCTGATAGATTCCTAGCAAACTGGAAATACTTTGAATATGGGACTTGCAAAGGAATGAAGTCAGGGGATCAGTTTGCCTAAGCATGAGATAACTCGCCACTAATTACTAGGTGATGAATTTCTGACCAGAACCACTCATGAAGCAATCTACTAATGAGTGAAGTGTCCATCTAATAAGATCATTGAGGGAATTTCAAAATGTTCTCAACACAAGGGTGGAAATAGTCAATTTTGTGTCAGTTTGAATCCTCATTTTGTTTCCTTTTGCACCTTACTAAAATTATTTCTTCAATCTAGATAACATTTTCTACATTTGTAAAATGAGAAGGAAACACCCTGAGAAGGTATTTTTGTGTGGAAAGTTGCATGGATAGTGATTGATAAAGTAGAGTAATTGCTTGCTATGATTTTACAGAGGCAATGGTGCATTGGGGTGTTGATGAATATGGCAGATAAATAGGCTTAAAAAAATTGAAGAGAGAGCTGGATTGGACTAGGTACTAGAACAACCAAGGTTTATTTGATTAAAAGTATATGACTTCAGAAGTCCCAGAAACTGCATATTCTACTCCCACTAAGATTCTATTATTCCATTTGAATTAGTATTATATGAATTGTGAATAGAGAGACAAATTGGGTTCTACTAGTCCTTCCTTTGAAAGATACTAGCTGATTCGTCTTAGACAAATCACCTATCCTCTTGGAGTATTAGATAACTCTCTAGGACTATATATTGCAGAGAAGTTGGGCAATCTACACATGCAGTGGGAGTTCCCTCTATAAATTAAATCACAGGTCACTACCTAGATCTTTATTTTGACTCCAATATGCTAGGGATCCACGATCTTATCAATACTCGTGTTTCATCTAGTGATGCAGATTACTCTCAAATGTTCCTTGTACATCCTGTCCATCTTGGCCAATGAATTCACCACAAGGGGTCCATTCAATTTTTTTCTTCAGTCACTACATTGAATTTACTATGTGAGGTCCTTTAAATACCCTGGGAAATTTCCTCATCTTCACTTCATACTGCTTTATCGCAATGTAGAACATAGGCTGCCCACAAGTTGCTCTTAACTTTTCCTAAATTTCTGGTACAATTTTTTTTCATCATATATATTATTTTATCACATCCCAAAAGGCATTTCTACAAGATAATCTCTCATTTATGTTATGCTGTAAACACACTTAAACCCAGCACGTACCTCTTCATTGCCTTTTGGGTGATCTTCAATGCCAAGTTTTTAGAGATTGTATTATTTCATGACAACATGCATCTACTTTATTTCCCCTGTGATTGTTATTACCTCTCTGAATGTGTATGGCCTAGCACTCTTCATTTTCTTTCTGTGTTTCTTAGTTCAACTTCCTTTGTTAGAATACCATCCATATGTCATTCTCAAACAGTAGATGTGTTCCAAACCTCTGTCTTAGGTTGTTTCTCTCTCTTCCTCCTCCTCCTCTTTCTTTTTCTTCTTCTTCTTCTTCTTCTCCTTCTTCTCCTTCTTCTCCTTCTCCTCCTCCTCCTCCTCCTCCTCATCCTTCTTCTTCTTCTTCTTCTTCTTCTTCTTCTTCTTCTTCTTCTTCTTCTTCTTCTTCTTCTTCTTCTTCTTCTTCTTCTTCTTCTTCCTCTTCTTCTTCTTCCTCTTCTTGTTCTTTTTCCTCTTCCTCTTCTTCTTCTTCCTCTTCTTCTTCTTCCTCTGCTTCCTATCCCCTTATGCTTTTATTTCTTTCTGAATTTAGAACACTTCTATATCTTTCTAGATATAGATGTATTGTTCTGTCTTAAATCCATTGCCAATTAGAGTTCCAGAACTACCACTCCTTTTCCCGTATCAAAATCCTCTGTGTCACTTCCTCCTCTAGCACTATATATATATATATATATATATATATATACGTGTATATATATATACACGTATATATATATATATCATATATATATATATGATAATAACTTTTGTTAACCCGAAATTAAGTGGTTTTACTTTATACAATCATGTTACACTCAGGTCTCCCCCAATCTTTTTTTTATGAATTATCCAATTACTTATAACAATCTTAAAGTGTATTTTACATTCCCTCATATAAAAGGTAAAGTCAGTCCTTACTGACTTTTGAGTGCATTGTATTTAGTCTTTGATATGTAGCTTATGTTTCTCCTGACTTTGTTTGCAACAAATCATTTGTTAATTTCAGGGTTTTTGTTTTTAACAAAACCTGAAAGTCTGAGAATTCGTTGTCTTTTTTTTATTCAAGATTATGCTTAACTTTGCTGAGTATGAATTGAGATGAAGGTACTGGTGGTGTGTGTTGGTTTTATTGTTGGTCTGTTGAGCTTTATTTTCTAAGATGCAGAAGCTGTTGAGTAGAGCAGTACCTCTGAAGTGAGACATGTAGCAGGAGTGGAGAGCTGTCTACATATGAATACACGTGAGAGTCAGGAGTGTTCAGCACACAGAGGAAGAGTAATGGGACTTGAAAGTCAACCTCAATTGAAGATGAAAAAGGACTTTATTTGGACACTTGGCATCAATTAAGGAGACTGTTCTTACAATAGAGTTCATTATACTATGTGATTAGATTCTTGAAATTATTCACAGCAGCAGTCCTCAGGTGTGTTGCCATGATTGGTGTCCATGGTTTTCTAAGATCATTGAACTAATCATTTCTTATAGCACAATAATATTCCATCACAATCAAAGACCACAACTTGTCCAGCTTTCTCTAATTGCTGGGCATTCCTTCAGTGTCCAGTTTTTTAAATCTAACCTTGGTTTACTAACTCATACGATGTGAAGGCTGCAGTTTCCTTTTGTGGATAACATGGGTTAATATTTCAGTTTTTCAGCTAAGCAAGTCTCATTTTCTGTTCTTTAGCCATGAGACAGAAAGCAATCATCTTCTTAAATAAGTAGGCATAGAAGCACATAAAACTCCTGGATAGTAGATATTACTTTTGATGGCAGCACATTTCATTCCTCTACTGATTAGGAATTCAATAAAATTATTTGTTCTCAGTTGAGAATGAAGGTAATTGTCATTCCAAGAGACCATTTTCTTCATAAATAAGTAATTCTTTCCACATTTGGTATTGAAAGGTCCCAGATGCTTGAGCCAATCAGAGGGCAGGTTTTTCATTGCAAGATGCTTGCTATTAAACTATAATCAATGGCCCACTCAGGGTTGAATTTTTTTGTCAATATATTATTAAGAGGTGCAGTTGCAAAGCAAGGAAATCAAATGTAAGGGTGGTTAGTTGATGTTAGAGTTAAAAAAATACTTTTTAAAAGTTCCATACTGAACTATGAGAGTGTTCATCTTTGCTATGTGTTTAACTTGTTGATACTTCCTCAAAAATTTATTTAAAGTTATATATTTTCTTAGAAATTCTAGTACCATTTATGTAATATACATCTCTAAACAAATGTTAATGGAGCTAAATTTCTTTGTTGCTCACGAAAGAAAAAATGAAACAAATATTTTAAGTAAAGTCCATGGTTCAGGACCAGCAGTGTGCAATACTGTGAAGTCGGCAAAGAATGTCCTTACTTACTGTATCTATTTCTTTACCATTTATTCATGCTTCAAATTCTTGCAAGTTAGTTTCTGTCTTCAAGCTATATTTGAAATTGCTTTCTCCAAGGTCATTAATAATCATGCCATTGTCAAAAGGAATAGGCATTTACTGTACTTGTCCTCCTGAAACTCTCCACAGCATTCAATGTGATGATCATTGAATTCCTCTTCCTTTTCAATATCCATTCTTGCCTTAGAGTCTCTGTCATTACAATCTTACGAGATTTTTATTTTTTCACACTCATCATTTTTTGTCTTCTTAATAGCTCTTAATGTCCTATTGACTTTATAATCATGGAGGTCCTCCAATGATATATATATATATATATATATATATATATATATATATATATATATATATATATATATATATATGTTTTAAATTTTCTCCCAGCACTTCCCTTTCTTTCCCTTCCCTTCCCTTCTCTTCTTGGCCTCTGTCTCTGAACTCTGACTCTAATCCTATCTTTTTCTCTCTGCTTGTCCATATCTGTTTCTGATTCTGCCCACAAAGACCTCAAAGTCAAATAGGGAAGAGAATAAACAATTAAATGTATACCATCAATAGAAGAGCAGGATAAATTGGATATCTAGTCAAAAAGAAGGCACACAGATCTAAAGAAGTGGAAAAGGTTTCTCACAAAAGGTAGGGCTTTAGCAGTGTCTTGAAGGTAGCTAGGAGACAAAGATAAAGATTAAAATATATCTAGGCACGAATGACAGTAAGGGAAAATGCTAGATTCAGGAGATAGAGTGCTATGCATGAAATACTAAGGAAGTCAATGTCACTGGATCAGAGTATGTAAAGAAGAGTAAAGAATGAGAAATCCGAAAAGGTAAAAGGGGATCAAGTTATGAAGGGTTTTAAAAGAGAAACAAAGTATGTTATATTTGCTTGTGAAGGCATTAGGGAATCCTTGGAGTTTATTGAGGATGAGATTGAAAGGGTGAAAAATGGTTTAGGAAGATCAATGACAGCTAATTGGAAGATGAATGGGAACAGGGACAGATATGAGGTAGGAAGATCATCCAGCAGGCTATTACAGTAATCCGGGAATGACATGATTTGGACCTATACCATGGTAGTGGATGTATCAGAGGATGAATAGGACATATACAAGAAATCTTATGAAAACAGAAACTATAGCCTTGGCCACAGATTGGATATGAGAGGAGCGTGAGAGAGAACAAGGAGTTAACGATGACAGTCAGGTTGCAAGTGTGCGTGACTGGGAGGATTGTGGTGCCTTCAAAGTAATAAGGAAACTAGAAAGAAGGGAAGGTTTAGCAGGAAATATAATGAGTTTAACTTTGAACATTCTGGAATTAAGATCACTATGGAACACATATTTTAAAATTTCTATTACTATTTGGAGATGTGAGACTAGAGGGAGGGAAGAAGATCTGAAGGTCAGCTGCATAGAAATGACCATTGAAACCACTAATTCTGATGATATTGCCAAGTAAAATAGTGGGAAAAAACAGAGCTCTGGACAAAAAATTGGGGAAATCCAATTATCATTGAAATGACTTGAATGAAGACCTAGCAAATAAGTCAAAACATTTCTGTCAGAACAGTACGAGGAGGGAAAAAAGGTAAATTTTGATAATGGAACAGTTAAATGATGAGATCAGAAACTAGAGTGCTAAGTGGAAAGAAAGCAGAGACACTTACACTAGACAGCTTTCCATAGGAGTTTAGCGACAAAGTTGAATTAATATGACAACAACTCAAAGGAATAGAAATATCACCTATGAGTTTTTAAAGAGTGATGGAAGCAGGTGAATGTTTGGAAGCAGGGCCTAAAGACCCTGGGGGAACTGAGCCACTGATCTGGGTCTCAGGCCTGAGTGGTGGACCTTTCCTCCCCCTAAAACCCTTCGATAATTCAGCAGCTGATCTGAATCTCAGCATTGAGCATGACCAAGGGGTGAGGAGGTATGCTGGGCTGATGTGACAGAGCTGGAGCTGGTTCTGGAAAGGGGATTCTACTACTTACAGATCCTTGGCAGAAACGTTTTTTGTTGTTCCAAGACATGTGTGAAGGCCAGGAGAGGAGTGAAATCCTATCCCTTGATTTTGCCATCTTGGAGCAACTGAGAAATTTCAGGTCCTGAGAGTATACTCTTTTCTTGAGAAAGGATACAAAAGTCAGGTAAAGGGCTGGGTAAAATGCCCAAAAAAGGGAAAAAAGGGAGACTATAGAAGATTACTTTCTTGGTTAACAGGTATTTTCTACCATTCTATCAGATGAAGAAGAATAATCCATATTGTTAGAGGAAGTCAAGACTTTCATACTCAGTACCTCCAAAATGAATATGGAATGGTCTCAGGCCATAGAAGAACCTGAAAAGTTTGTCAGTAGCTTGCTAAAGGAGACCCAAAAAAGGACCTTCAAAAATAGGCTCCCTCAATTGATAAAAGAGGTCCAAAAAGTCAATGAGGAGAAGAACACTTTAAAAAAGTAGAATTAGCCAAATGGAAAAGGAGGTTCAAAAACTCGCTGAAGAAAATAGTTCTTTATAAATTAGAATGGAGCAGATGGAAGGTAAAGACTTTATGAGAAGTCAAGCAATTACAAAACAAAACCAAAAGAATGAAAAATAAACCAGAACATTATGTGAAATATCTCATTGGCAAAACAACTGACCAGAAAAATAGGTTCAGGAGAGATAGTTTAAAAGTCATGGGGCTACATGAAGGCCATGATAAAAAAAAAGAGCCCAGATATCATCTGTCACAAAATTATCAAGGAAAACTGCCCTGATATTTTAAAACCAGAGGGCAAAATAAATATTGAAAGAATCCACTGATCATGTCTGAAAGAGTTCTGAAAATAAAACATCCTAGGAATATTGTAGCCATATTCCAGAATTCCCAGGTCAAGGACAATATATTGCAAGCAGATAGAAAGAAACAATTCGAGTGTTGTGGAAATACAATCAGAATAACACAAGATCTACCAGCTTCTACAAGGGCTTGGAATATAATATTCCAGAAATCAAAGGAACTAGGATTAAAATCAAGAATCATCTACCCAGAAAAACTGAGTATGATACTTCAGGGGAAAAAATGGTAATTCAAAAAATAGAGGACTCTCAATAATTCTTGATGAAAAGACCTGAACTGAATAGAAAATTTGACTTTCATACATAAGAATCAAGAGAAGCATGAAAAGGTAAACCAGCAAGAGAAATCACGAGGGACTTTCTAAAGTTGAAATATTTACATTCTTACATGTAAAGATAATATTTTTAACTCTTGAGACATTTCTCAATATTTGGGTAGTTGGAGGGATTATAAACAAACACAGAGAGCACAGCGTGAGGTGAATAAGAAGGAATGGAATTTAAAAAAAATAAAATTACGGGGTGAGAGAAGAATAGATTGGTAGGAGAAAGAGAAATGGAATGGGGCAAATTTTCTCTTAAAAAAAGAGGCAAGAAAAATCTTTTCAAAGGAGGCAAAAAGTGAGGAGGTGAGAGGGAAAACATGAAGCTTGATCATCTCACACTTGACTTAAGAAGGAAATAACATTCTCACTCAAGTTGGTATGAAAAATCTATCTTACACCACAGGAAAGTAGGGCAGAAGGGGACAAGTGGGGTGGGGGTAAAATAGAAAGGACTAATTAGAAATAAACACTTTTGGTGAGGGACAAGTTCAAAAGAGATAATAGAAAAAATGAACAGGATGGGATGGAGGGAAATATAGTTAGTTTAGCATAATATGACTGTTATGGAAGTCTTGCAAATCTATACCTATATAGCCTATGTTGAATTGTTTGCTTTCTCAGTGGGGATGGGTGGGGAGGGAGGATAGGGAGATAAGTTGGTACTCAAACTTTTAGCAATGAATGTTGAGAATTGTTTTTGCATAAAACTGGGAAATGAGAAATACAGGTAATGGGATATAGAAATTATTCTTGCCCTACTAGAAAAGAGAGAAGATGTGGATAAGGCACGGGAGGGATGTGATAGAAGGGAGGCCATATTGAAGGAAGGGCTAATCAGAATGAAAGACATTATGGGGTGATGGGAGGGGAAAGATAGGGAGAATATTTGAAATCAAAATTTTGTGGAAATGAATGTTGGAAACTAAAAATAAACAGATAAACATTATTAAGAAAATAATTATTAAATTCTTAAATCAAATTGACTCCTGAATCTATTTTCTTGTCAGTGTTTTTTCAATGAGAAATTTCATATTTTCTTTCACTTTTTAGTTTCTTTAAAATTTTGTTTCATCCATATGTTGATATCTCAATAGAGTCATTAAGCCGAGATGGTGGAGTGAGAGAAGGATTCACCTAAGCTCTAGCACAACTCCTTCAGGTACCACCGAAAGGAGAATCTGACCAAATTTTGGAGGTGAGGAATCCAGTGGGAGACAAACGTGACAGATTCTGGGCTCAGGTTGAACTGGAGGGTCCATGGGAAAGGTCTGTTCCGTGGGGAAGAGCCCACAGCGCAGCGCCGCAAGCTCAGCAGACCAGAGGGGACCCAAGAAACCTGAGTGGCGGGTGCAACCAGAGGAGCATCAACAAGGGCAGGAGACAAGCCGAATAGAGTCAGTGAGAGCCACGGAGCGCCAGATATCAGCGCAGCGGCTCCAGAGACCTTCAGCCCGAAGATCAAACTTCGGTAAGTCACCTACTTGAACTTCCGAGAACCAGGGTGGCGGAGTGATCAGTAAATGCTCTCTCCTCCCCACTTAATGACCATGAAAGGACCATAAAATATTTCCTCAGAAAAATCCCATATCAGAAGAAACAGCAGAAGGAGGCCAGTAGTCTCACAACACCTGAGACAAGGAAAATAGCTAAGAGGGATTCCTCCTACGACGGCAGAGGCAAACCAGAAGGACAGAGGACCCAGGGCAGGGAAAACTTGCACTAGGACCCAGGCAAGCCTTAGCCCCAGGAGAGGTGGGAACACACATTAGCATCTAGGCATGACTCAGCTGTCCAGGGGAATCAGAAAGACAATAGGGCAGCTAGGATTACTAGCCCTTGAGCTTGTCTTTACCTCAGGTCAGCTGAGGAGATATCTCCTGTGACTAGGCCAATCCTCCCCTATACTTAACAAGCTAAACCTAAGAGGCTGATTGGGGAAACACCAAACAAAAACCTGCTTTTAGCTTTTTCACACATCAGTTCAGCAAAAAGTGCTCTAACTGTGGACTGAAAGAATCAGAAGCCACAACACTCAATCAACATCATGAAGAAAAAGCAGAGGGCCGAAAGAAC
>CM053771.1:129688828-129712309 GCA_028658325.1 Potorous gilbertii | reverse complement strand
ACTAATGGGGAGAAAATTTTGGAACCCAAAATCTTGTGAAAATGAATGTAAAAAGTTAAATAAATTTATTTAAAAAAAAAAAAAATCTTTGGCCAATTTTTCTTCTGTCCCTCTACCTTGGGTTTCAAAATCCTTGTAGAGCTCTTCCAAGAAGGCTGTTTTTGCTTCTGACCTGTTCATATTCCCTTCTGAAGTTTCAGATGGGAGGACATTCTCAATGGTGGCCTCTTTGGCATTTTTTTCGGTTCTTGTCCCCATAGGAAGATTCTATTGTCTTTTCTTCTCTGCTTTGCTTTTTACTCATAATAATAACCCTTTTCCTGGCTTTTAAGGTATATCTCTCCGTCTGTGGCACAGGGAGTTCTGTCCCACAGTTCTTGTGTCTAAAACTTGAGGCTTTGTGTGTTGTGGCCTCTGGTTCTTTCAGCTGAAAATTAAATGCTGCAACTTACCTGGTGCTGAACTATCTTGTGTTTGAAAGGAGAAGTCGATTAGATCTTTTTAGATTTCTCCACAGTTACCCTGAAGGTAGCTTGTTGAGTGTGGGGTGGGTTGGTCTGGACTCTGGAGGCTCTTCTGCTGAGGTAGAGGATAGTCAATCTCAGCTTTCTGCACTAAAGGCTTCCCGCTTCCATTGGGCTGCTGAGACATGCTTGATGTCTCGGTACTGGCAGTTGCTGGCTTCACCCCCCTGGGCTTCAAGATCTTCTCCCGGTTTGTTGAGGTGGGGCTGTCTGGGACAATACTGATCCTTCACTGGTCACCTTGTCCATAGCAAGAGGAACACCCCTTAGTGATCGTTATAGCTGCCCAGGTTGAGAGTCTGTTTACCCCTTCTGCTGCTCCCACTGTTCCAGGGTTTTTTCTGGGGAGAAAATCTCTGGGAAGGTCACGGTCAACAAGGGGAGGGAGATAGCAGTTACTGATCACTCTGCCATCTTGGCTCCTGGAACCAGAAATCTCAGAGGTAGAATTTTCATTAGAATTTGAGGGAAGCCAAATGGTAAGGATGAAGAAGAGCATTTCAAATATGTTGGGGACAATCAATGGAAACACCCACAATTGAGAAATAATGTTTATTTTTCAAAGAACATTAAGAATGCCAGTGTTTTTGGTCTATAAAGTATACGAAGAAAAGTGAGGAATAATAAGACTATAGAGGGGCAGTTCATGAAAGACTTTGAATACCAAAAAAGATTTTTTTTAAAGCGAACCTGTACATTGAAAGGAAGCTAGCAGATATTTTTATCCCCTCCTCCTCCTCCTCCTCCTCCTCCTCCTCCTCCTCCTCATCATCATCATCATCATCATCATCATTATACTGATTATTTTATTTTATTTCATATGACAGGTTCATAATCGTATTTCAGGAAGAATATATTGATAAATGAGTGGAAGCTGGATTGAAATGAGGAGAGAGTAGAAAAGTCATAGCTATTTTAATAATCAAGCACTGGGTGATGACAGACTATAGTAGACTGAGTCAGTGTCACAGGCAAGAATGGGGGTAGATGAGAGATGTCATCAACATAAAATCAACAGACCTTAGGAACTGATTGGTTGCTACCGGTGGTTGAGAAAGGGAAGTCAAAGACAATACCTAGGTTGAAAAACTGGATTACTGGTACTATCTGTAGTTATGAGAGAAGTTAAGTAGAGGACAGGGTTTGCAGGAGGGGAAAAATCATGAGTTTAGTTTTAAACATGTTGATTTGAACATCTAGGTTGAGATAGCCAATAGAAAATTGTAGGTGATACTGGAATCCATGAAAATGTGTGGAGTTGTATAAGATTTGAGAATCATCAGCACAGAGATGATAATTCAATCCATGGGACCTGGTGATATCAAGTGAAATAATATAGAAGAAAATATACTTGAGAACAGACTCCTGGAGTACTTTCATGATTAATGGAAGTGACCTTGGTGAAGATACAACAAAGAATACTGAGGAGAAGTAAAATAGGTAGGAGGTGATCCTAGAAAGAATAGTGTCTTGAAAACCTAGAGAGAGAAGTGTCAGGGAAAAGAGAGTGATTCCCAATATCAAAGGCTGAAAAAAAGATCAAGAAGGAAGATTGATAGATCGTAATGTCTGGAAATTAAGAGATTAATAATAACTTTGGAGAGAGATGTTTCACATGAGTGATGAAGTTCTAAGCCCAACTTTACAGAGTTAAACAGAGTGAAAGAAAGTAAAATCATATATTTTATACAGACTTTTCAACTTTAGACACACAGTGAAGGAAACATGAGATTGAAACTATAAGGGAGGGGAAGTTAAAGTGATAATTTTTGAGGATGAGAAAGACATGGTCATCTTTGTGGGAATCTTCACGAAGAAGAGGGTAAAGATCATTGGTAGAGTGGGGATAACAGAGGGAAGAAATATATTCAATAAACGGAGTGGAATGGTATAACTTCAGTATGTTGAGGGCAGCCTCATTATGTTAAAAAGAAAGGTGAAGGGGTAAATAGTAGTAGAAGTTATTTAGGTGATTAACAAGGAGGAAGAGGGCAGAAAAGGAAAACCTCCATAAATGACTTCATTTTATTATTAATGTGATATAATGTTTTCCAATGAGACTCTGAGGAGTGTTGGAGTAATTTAAAGTTTAAATTTTGTAAAGTTTTACAAGAGCCTCTGTGGTGAAAAAATGAGTTAATTAGGGTGGCATAAATATTTCCTAGAAGCAAAGAGTGCCTAGTTAAGTTTAAATTTCTAGTGGGCATAGTCAGTGTGGTTTTATGATTTTTTTTTCTCAAATTCATTCATCAGTAAATGTGCAGAAGAGAAGAATTAGTGGGAGCTGTCCAAGGTCAAATTCAGACAAGGGAAGATTTTTCTTACAAATGGCCAAGCGATATAAAAGAACAGGACAGCGCACAGTTGAATTGACTCACTAAGCAGAGAAGATGAGGAAGAATAATACAGTTACTACAGAGATGTTGGAAAAGCATGGAATTTTTGGGTCAAGAAATTGCAAGTAATTCTGGGATAAAAAAATGGGGTTTATGTTTATAAGGCAGAAGGAGAAGGAGAATGACAGTAGCTAGTGATTAGATAAAGGAAATCCAGAGTTGAAGAACATGAAAGTGGTGCATTCGTGAGTGATTCAAAATGAGGGGTGTGAACATCTTTGTGCGTGTTTGAGGTGGAGGAGTAGGTAATGCACAATGAGGGAGGAGAGGAAGTTACAGGTTAGGGTACTTGAGTGAATGTCAATATTTCTACTATGATGTAGAATATTTGGATGGGAATTGGGGGATGAAGACTGTGATCTAGTTTCTGAAATCATGGAGAAAAGAAACTGAATGACTTAGATATTGGTCATCAACAGCTACCAGGAATTTGACTGTTTAACAAATATGGAATGAAAAATCTCAAAGGAGGATAGGCTAATGAATGATAATAATAAAGGAGAATATCGAATTGGCAATGAAAAGCAAGGGATATTCCAATTCCAACCACTACACTAAATTGGTGAGGGAGAGGAAAAAGACATAAAATGTAACTAGAAACATAAAAGGAGACTAGAGAGACCAGGCCTTGAGGACAGAACTAGGCCTCATCAAGAGACAAAGATAATTGGGTTGAGAAAGGAAAAGATTTGAGAAGAAAATAATATTACCTATAATGCATACATTCTAGAGTGCACAGTGGAAGGGGTGCATACTTTTAGAGTGAAGTGGGAATCTTGTGCTCAAGAAAGTATTTTTTCAGAGAAATTTGGCAATTTAATATTAGAACCCTGTATCTGGAACCAGAGATATCTGAGTTCATATCAGATCTGCAATACTAGTGTGAAACCCTGGAAAAGTTTATTAAACCTGTGGCTGCCTCAGTTTACTCAACTGCAAAATAAAGATAATAGTAGAGTTTTTTCCCCAGGATTGCCATGAGTATGAAATGATATTAATATTTACAACATAGTACAGTGCCTGACAAATAGTAATTGCATTATAAATCCTTCTTTCCATTTTCCTTCTTTCCCTCCTTGCTTCCTTCCTTCCTCCATCCCTCACTCTCTCCCTCTCTTTCTCTCTCCCTACCTCCTTCCTTCTTTCCTTTCTTTCTTCCTTCCTTCCTTCCTTCTTTCCCTCCTTCCTTCCATCTCTTTCTGAGGAAAGTAAGAAACCTAGCATGATGGAATGGTATTTTCTCAAATGCCAAAAGCAAGAGAATTGCACGCAACATATTGATAGCAAACATAGCTTACACTTAAAAAAGATTGGAAACTCAAAGGGAAATGAGATGTATATAAAAATGTTCCTTAGAGGAATATTTTAGAGAAGCTCAACTTTCATTAACCCAAAGTAGGGAATTAGATGGGTGCTTTTTCATCCAAAGAGGGTCAAAAGTAATTCAACTTTCTTGGCCATCATTCTTCATCATGGGTCAAAATAAAAACCAAGAATTTTGGAGAGTTTTGCCAAGGTAATTTAGGTATTTTTGTGATTAGAGGAGAATCAGAAGATTGCCATGTCTACAAAAGAGTGTACTTTAATTCAAAGAATATTTTTTTCCTGAAGAAGTTAGAATAAATCTTAAGAAAGCTCATATTTCTAAGCTAGATTTTATAGATTCTCTCATTCTTTTGGAATAGTTCAAGTCAAGTAACAACTTTAAAATTGAGAAATTTAAAATTGGAAGTTATGTTTGATTTGATAAATTAATTTGTGAAAATTGTTATTCTCTTATATTGCTTTGTGCTGTGAGTGATATCCACTAGTGTTAAATCTTTTTAGTTTTAATAGCAATTTATACTTAAATCTAAACGCAATTAGTAAAGAATGATAAAGTTTGTAAATGAATGGACTGGATTTTTCCATATACATGAATTGGATTTGCATTCATCTGTATTAATATTATCATATAGGTGGCAAATTTTGTGTTCAAAACCTAAAGCCACATAACAGTTATGTAATTTTTGTATTTGTAAGTTTCTCACATTGTGAATTTGTGAGTTCATCATACATGCATGGATAATTTTGGAATAATACCTTAATTTTGTACATTTGCATTATTAAGAGGTGAGCTTTTCTTCAATCTTAATGCTATTTTTCTTATTAATTTAATTATTATCCATTAGACACTTTTGCCTGGCAAAAATGTGTTCTTTTGCTTAAAGTATATACATGATTATATTTAATTTAAAGAAAGAAAAGTAAAGAAAGAAGCAATTAACTTTATGATTGGGAAAAGTACAAAAGTTCCAAGGACAGAGCCATGATGACTGAACAGAAAGATAGGCCTGCTCTACCTCTGCTCCCATAGCCCACAAAATACTTGTACAAATGATTCTAAACAAATTCTAGAGCAGCACAAGCCACAAAAAGACAAAGTGAAAGATATTTCCAGCTCAAGACATCCTGGAAGGCTGACAGGAAAGGACTATCACACCAGGTTCAGTGCAGAGCATAGCCTAGCCTTGATCACACAGGACAGGACAATAGCAGGATTCAGGATACGGAATCATGGTTAGCAATATCAGTTACTAGATTTCTAAACCTACAAATGCCAAAGACAGCTTCAAAGGTCAGTGAGAAAGCTCTTCCACTTGGGTGAGAGGGGAGGAAGGTCTGGTCCCAGTCCAGGCCTTGACAACAGGGCAGTGGCAATCAATGCAGCAGCTCCCACCATTGGAATCTTGCATTAAAGACCCTTGGGTAATCAAGCAGCTGATTGGGGTCTAAGTCCTGAGTGGGAGTCCTAGGGTAAGGAAGAGCACCAGAGTGGTAGAGTTGATAGAGGCTATGGAGAGGGTGTCTTGCAGATCCTGGGCAGATGAATGATTGTGCCTGTTCACCAACAAGAGCATAGATTAGGAGAGGAATAAACTCCTCTCCCTTGATTGTGCCACTTTGCAGGAAATGAGAACTTACATATCTCTAGAGTATACACTCCATTTGATGAAAGACTCAAAAGTCAAGTAAATAGCTGGTAAAATGGCCCAAATAGTTGAAAAATAAAAATACAGAAGGTTATTTTCTTGGTGAAAGGGTATTTCTTTCCATACTTTCAGATGAGGAAGAACAAAGCATGCCTTCAGAGGAAGAAATAAAAGTCAAGGCTTCTAAAAGCAAAACCTCCCAAAAATATGCAGTGTTCTCAGGCCATGGAAGAGCTCAAAAGGATTTTGAAATTCAAGTTAAGAGAGGTGGAGGAAAAATTGTCCAGAGAAATGAGAGTGATGCAAGAAAATCATGTAAAGTGAGTCAGCAGCTTACTAAAATAGACCCAAAAAATGATTAAGAAAATAATACCTTTAAAAATAGACTAACCCAAATGGCAAGAGTCACAAAAAGTCAATGAGGAGAAGAACACTTTAAACAACAAAATTATTCAAATGAAAAGGAAGTTGAAAAACTCAATGAAGAATATAATTCTTTTAAAATTAGAATGGAGAAGATGGAAGCTAATGACTTTATGAGACACCAAGAAAGTATAAAACAAAACCAAAACAAAGAAAAAATAGAAGACAATGTGAAATATCTTATTGAAAAAACAACTGGTGCAGAAAATAGATCAAGGAGAGATAATTTAAAAAACTATTTGTCTACCTGAAAGCCGTGATCAGAAAAGAGTCAAGACATCAACTTCCTAGAAGTTATCAAGATATTCTAGAACCTAGAATATCTAGATATTCTAGAACCAATGGGTAAAATAGAAATGGAAAGAATTCACCAATCAATTCCTGAAAGAGATCCCAAAAGAAAAACTCCTCTTTATGCCCACAAATTCGATAATCTTAGCAAGATGGATGAGTATTTTTAAAAAATACAAATTGCCCAAATTAACAGAAGAGGATGTTGAATACTTAAACAACCCTATTTCATAAAAAGAAATTGAACAAGCCATCAATGAATTCCCTAGGAAAAAATCTCTAGGGCCAGATGGATTTACAAGTGAATTCTATCAAACATTTAAAGAACAGTTAATTCCAATACTACATAGACTATTTTTGAAAATTGGGGAAGAAGGAGTCGTCCCAAATTCTTTCTATAATACAAATATGATTTTGATACCTAAACTAGGAAGAGACAGCACAGAGAAAGAAAATTATAGACCAATTTCTCTACTGACTACAGATGCAAAAATTTTAAATTAGATTTTAGCAAAACGAAGACAGCATCTTATCAAAAGAATAATACTTTACGATCAGGTAGGACTCATGCCAGGAATGCAGGGCTGGTTCAATATTAGGAAAACTACTAGCATTATTGATCACATCAACAATAAACCTAACAAAAACCACATGATTATCTCAAGAGATGCAGAAAAAACTTTCGACAAAATACAACACCCATTCCTATTAAAAATATAGGAATAAAAGGAACTTTCCATAAAATAATAAGCAATATCTACCTTAAACCTACAGAAAGCATTATATGAAATGTGGATAAGCTAGATGCATTTCCAATAAGATCAGGGATGAAACAAGGATGTCCATTATCACCACTATTATTCAATATGGTACTAGAAAGGTTAGCTGTAGCAATTGGACAAGATAAGGAAATTGAAAGAATAAGAATAAGCAAAGAAGCAAATAAGTTATCACTCTTTGCAGATGATATGATGTTATACTTACAGAATCCCAGAAACTCATGTGAAAAGCTACTTGAGATAATAAACAACTTTGGCAAAGTTGCAAGTTACAAAATAAACCCCCACAAATCTTCTTCACTCCTATATATTACCAACAAAGTCCAACAGCAGGAGATAGAAAGAGAAATCCCATTTAAAGCTAGACAGTATAAAATATTTGGGAGTTTACCTGCCAAAACAAACCCAGCGACCATATGAACACAATTACCAGACACTTTTTGCACAAATAAAGTCAGAGTAAACAAGTGGAAAAAAAATCAGTTGCTCATGGGTAGGCTGAGATAATATAATAAAAATGTCAATTCTGCCTAAATTAATTCACTTATTTAGTACCATACCAATTAAATTAACAGATAGTTATTTTCTACAGCTGGATAAAATAATATCGAAATTCATCTGGAAGAACAAAAGGTCCAAAATATCAAAGGGACTAATGAAAAGAAATGCTGGGAAAAGTCGCCCAGTTCTACCAGATCTCAAATGGTACCATAAAGCAGCAATTATCAAAACCACTTGGTATTGACTAAGAAAGAGAAGGGTAGACAAGTGAAACAGACTTGCACTCAAGACACAGTAGGCAAGGAATATAGCAACTTCTTGTTTGATAAACCCAAGGACCCCAGCTTCTTGGATAAGAACTCACTGTTCGACAAAAATTCCTGGGGAAATTGGATAACAGTGTGATGGAAACT
Organism: Potorous gilbertii; assembly: GCA_028658325.1. Lineage (NCBI taxonomy): Eukaryota > Metazoa > Chordata > Mammalia > Diprotodontia > Potoroidae > Potorous > Potorous gilbertii. Next base: position 129,704,010 of record CM053771.1, on the reverse strand, counting down.
AGGCATAGACCCATGCCTGACACTGAAAACAAGAATAAAGTCCAAATGGGTATAGGATCTGAGTATAAAGATTGAGACCATGGACAAACCGGTGGAGCAAGTAATAGTGCATTTATCAGATTTATGGAGAAGAAAGGAATTTTTTACTAAAGAAGAGATAGAAAGCATTATGAAATGCAAAATTGATAATTTTGATTACATTAAACTGAAAAGATTTTGCACAACCAAACCCAATGCAACCAAACTTCGGAGAGATGTGGTAAATTGGGAAAGAATTTTTACAGCTAATCTCTGGGACAAAGGCTTCATTTCTAGAATATATAGAGAACTGAGTCAAATGTACAGCTATACAATATATTCCACAATTGATAAATGGTGAAAGAATATGAACAGGAAATTTCCAGAGGAAGAAATTAAAGATATCTATAATCATATGAAAAAGTGGTCTAAATCACTTTTGATTAGAGAGATGCAAATCAAAACAACTCTGAGGTACCACATCACACCTATAAGATTGGCAAACAAGACAGAACAGGACAATGACAAACGTTGGAGAGGATGTGGGAGAGTTGGAACACTAATTCATTGTTGGTGGAGCTGTGAGCTCATCGGGGAGAGCAGTTTGGAAAAATGGCCAAAGGGCTACAAAAATGTGCATAGCCTTTGACCCAGCAATATTGCTACTAGAACTGTATCTCCAAGAGATAATAAAAATAGAAAAGGGTCCCACATGTACAAAAATATTTATAGCAGCACTCTTTTTTATTGCCAAAAACTGGAAGTCAAGGAGATCCCCATCAATTGGGGAATGGCTGAATAAACTATGGTACATGAATATAATGAAGTACTATTGTGCCATAAGAAATGATGAACAAGAAGACTTCAGGGAGGCCTGGAAAGACTTGATCTGATGCTGAGCAAAAGGAGCAGAACCTTTGTTCTCAAGAGAACTTTGTGCACAGCAATGACCACAGTGTGCGAGATTTTTTTTTTTCTGGTAGATTTGGAACTTCGTAATAACCTAAGAACTTAAAAAAAAAATCCCCACTGACTTTCTAGGGCAAAATGCCTTCCACACGTAGAGTAAGAATTATGGTACTCATTTTCAGAATGTAGCAGATCATGTGTGTATGTGTGTGTGAGTGTGTGTGTGTGTGTGTTTGTGTGTGTATGAATTGTGTTTTGATTTTTTATATGATTTCTTCCATTTATTTTAGTTTATCTACACAGCATGAGTATAGTGAAAACATGTTAAATAGTAAAGTATATGTAGATCCTATAGAGAATTGTATGCCGTCTTGGGGATGGAAGGGGATGGTTGGGGGTAGGTATAGGGAGTAAAAATCTAGGCTTTATGGTAGCGATTGTAGAATATTTAAAAAAAGTAAAGAAAAAGACAAAAGAAAAAGAAAAATTCCTAAAAATATTGCAGCCAAATTCCAGAGTTGCCAGGTCAAGCAAAAAATATTACAAGTAGCCAGAAAGAAACAATTCAAGTATTGTGAAAATATGAACAGAATAACATAGGATTTAGACACTTCTACACTAAGGGATGGAAGGGCTTGGAATATGATACTCCAGAAGTCAAAGGAGATAAGGTTGAAATCAAGAATCACCTACCCAGGAAAACTGAGTGAAATACTTCAGGGGAAGAAAGGAATTTCTATGAAATAGAATAATTCCAAGCATTTTTGTTGAAAAGTCTAGAGCTGAATAGAAAATTTGACTTTCAATAACAAAAATAAAGAGAAACATGAAAATGTAAACAGGAAAGAGAAACCTTAAAGAACTCATTAAAGTTGAACTGTTTACATTCCTGCATGGAAAGATGTTATTTGTAAATCATGTCACCTTTTTCAGTATCAGGGTATAGAGGGAAGATAGATAGATAGATTAGATAGATAGATAGATAGATGATAGATGTGTGTACATACATGTATATATATATATACATCTGTGTATATATGTTTATGTATGTGTACATATTTATATTGGCTGTTTAGGGACATGTATGTATGTGAATGTTATACATGTGTGGGCATGTATATATACACATATGTATATGCATATATCCATTTGTGTGCGTGTACACACATATGCACATGTGTATGCACACATGTAAAATATCTGCATATATGTATAAATATATACACATATATGTATTACACACACGTGTGTGTAATATACACATATGTATGTGTATATATATATAGTATATATACACATACATATATAGAGCACACAAGGTGAGCTGATTATGAAGAATTATAGCTAAAAATAATATTATTTACTGTTGAATGGAATGTACTAGGAGTAAGGAAAATGGAGAATTAGAATGTAGCAGATCATCTCACTCAAGAGGAAAGAAAGAACTTCTCCAATAGAGGGAAAGATGGGGGAGATGAAAGAAAGGGGAGCCTTATTCTCATGGAATTTGGCTTATGGAGGGAAAAACACACACTCAATTGGATATGGAAATCTTTTTTTTCCCTGCAGGAGGGCAAGGGGGAAGGAGAGAAGAGAGGGAAGGTATAGAAGGGACAGCAAGTTGGGGAAAGGGATAATCAGAACTCATGCGAAAACAGGTCAAGGGGGAGAATGGAATAAATGAAGGACAAGATAAACATAGGAAAATGTGGTTAGTCTTCTACAACATAAATATTATGGAAGTGCTTTGCATTGTTACACATGTATGGCCTATATTGAATTACTTGTTTTGGATGGGAAGGGATGGAGAGAAAATGGAAATCAAAATTTTAAGAATTAATGTTAAAAATTGTTTTAGCATTGTATTGGAAGTGAAGCTGTACAGGCAAAGAAACATAGAAATTTATTTTGTCTTAACTGGAAAATAGAGGGGAAAATGGACAGAAGAAGTGTGGGTAATACGAGGAAGGGGTGAATGGGATGCATGCTGTTCTGGAGTTGGGAGAGATGGGTAGAAAATTTTGAATTCAAATTCTTGTGGAAGTGAATGTTAAGAACTGAAAAATAAATAAATTTTATATTAAAAAAGTACAAAAGCCCTTTGAAAGTGTCACTATCTGTGAGAAGTTTGATGAATACTTGACAGATTCTCTGAATGTTTCACTTGAGAATGTTCATAAAATCTTTTTATCTGTATGGAAGAAGCTAAAGGAATGCATTTGAAAATAGATAAATCCTATAAACATTACCTTGAAATTAGAGTATCAGCACATTTGGATTACATATGAAGTAAGACACTCCTCCCTACATATAAATATGCACACTCAAAGTCAAACGGGGCATAGCTAAAAGATGATATAGAAATTATTTATATGGTGAATTAGTTCTACAACTTATTAGAGATTCTAACAAAACTAACTGGATCAAATACAGTTCAAATAATATGTGTATCATATACATCAGATTTACATTTTTGTTTCATTTTGTCCCACGTTTATAAAATCCCCCTCTCATTCCTCTTTTACAGTAGGAGTTGACATTTAATATATTAAACTATTCAGGGTTATTCTGAGCATTTGCTTTTTAATTTTAGAAGAGATTGTTGTTTCAAATTGTGTGTGAAACTTGGGCACTAAGCATTAAGGCTAAGCATTTTTATTATTGTTTATTGTGAACTTCCTGTCAATACTGGCAAAAAATAACTATACTCTGTTTCAAATGGTAGCCCTACTAGAACTTATTTTGCAAAGTATAACCTCTTGGGAATGTAATTTGTTTTATACTGAGTTGTGGTTTGTCCTTTATTTCCAAAGGGGATCCTGGTATCAGGCAGATAATGACATGATTTGCTATTGACTCTGATTAGAGTAAGGGAGGGATGTACAAAGTCACCAGACCCACTTTCTCCTCCAGAGCCATCTGAATCCAGTGGTCAAATAATTTCCATCAGGATGACTGAAGATGGCACAGGATATAGTGTGAGACCCTGACCCTTTCAGACTAAGGTCTTTTCAGGTTCTCACTTTGAGTGAAGCAATGTCCACTCAGTGAATTGGCCTCTTTAAGAGATGAATTAGGGGATGGACTCTTTAATAAAAAAATAATAATATTTTTTTTAAAAACCATCAAACTGGAAATGAAAAACTCTCAAAGTTGCCGATCAAAATAGAGACAATTGCTCTTTACTTTCACTCTGAGTCAGAAAATAACCATCAAGTGGTGTTTGGGCAGGGACCTATTATTGTCCATTTCATGAGATCTAAAGGGAAGTGGATTCAATATTTGGTTTTAGAGAAAGAAATCTATCCAGTAAACTCTACGTTAATTAGGTATCTTTTTGCCATAAAATTTACCTTCCTTTGAACAGACCACCTCACGTAAGAGGTTCTAAAAGGGATTTTGAATCTTCAGTAGATATTGTCATTTTCACTCATGTCTGATTCTCTGTGACTACCTTGTGGGTGTTCTTGACAAAGGTATTGGAGTGGTTTTCCTTTTCCTTCTCCAACTCATTTTATAAATGAAGAACTGAGGCAAACTGGGCTTGGTGACTTGTCCATGAAAACACAAATAAGTGTCTGAAGCTTAGATTTGAACACTGTGGGTTTTTTTTTCTGAATTCCAGAAACATTTGAGAGAGTTTTTTATCTTAATAATATTTTTTTCCATGTATATGTAAAAATAGTTTTCAACATTCACTTCTGTGAATGTTGACACCTTTGTGTCACTTTTCACTGACAAGTTTTTTTCTCCTTTCCTCCTTTTACTGCCTCCTTCCCCAAGACAACAAACAATCTGACATAGATTATACATCTACATTCATTTTGCATATTTTCCCATTAATCATGTTGTGAAAGAAGAATCAAAACAAAAGAGAAACATCACAAGAAAGAAAAAAGAAAGAAAACAACGTTCTTAGACGAGCATTCAGACTTCATCATTCTTTCTCTGAGTGTGAAGAGTATTTTCCATAGTGATACCTTTGTAATTATCTTAGATTATGTATCATTACTGAGAAGAGCTTAGTCTGTCAAACCTGATCATGCCGAAATTTTGCTGTTACTGTGTATAATGTTCTCCTGGTTTTCCTCACTTCACCCAGAAACACTTCATGTGAGCCTTTCCTATTTTTGTTTTTTTTTGTTTTTTCTGAAATCTGCCTACACATCATTTCTTATAGCACAATAGTATTCCATCACATCAGTATACCACAACTTGCTCAACCATTTCCCAATTGATTGGCCTTCCCTCAATTCCCGATTGTTTTTCACCACAAAAAGATCTGTTGTAAATATTTGTGTCCATGTAGATCCTTTTCTCCTTTTATCACCTCCTTGGGATCCAGATATAATAGTGGTATTGCTGTATAGGAATCAATATTCATTAGGACAATTGGACTATAATATTGTTTCTCTGTTTTGACTCTTCCTGGTTTAGGTATCAGCACATGATTTATCATATCAGCACAGTATTTGTTTCCTAAAATAATTTGATAGAATTTCTCATTTACCTATTTTCCCAAATAGTTTATGTCGTATTTAAATTAATTATTTTTTTAATGTTTGTTAGAATTCACTTATAAATTCTTCTGGCCCTGGAGATTTTTTCCTTAGGGAGGTCAGTGACAGTTTGTTAATTTTTTTTTTTATTAAATAGGTTTATTTGAGTATTTTCTTCCCTTTTATATAAATATGGACAAGTTTTGTGAATGTTCATCTATTTAATTTATATCGTAAGATTTGTTGACATACAGTTAAGAGAAATAGCTACTAAATACTGCTGTAATTTTCTTTTCATTGGTGGTGAACTCACCATTCTTATGTTTGATACAGGTAATTGGTTTGCTTCCCTTTTTTAAAAAAAATCAAATTAACCACAACTTTATGTATTTTATTGTTTTTTTTTCATAAAATCAGCTCTGTTTTATATATTACTTCAATAGTTTTCTTGCTTTCAATTTTAATAATCTGTCCTTTGATTTTCAAAATTTTTAATATAGTATTTTATTGGGGAATTGTAATTTGTTCCTTTTTGGTCACATGTCAAATTTATTGATCTCTTTTTCTATTTTATTTATGTAAGTATTTAGAGGTATAAAAATTCCCTAAGAACTGCTTTGGCCACATCTCATAAGTGTTGTTTTTTTGTCTCATTACTGTGTCATTTTTTTTTGATAAAATTATTGTTTCTACAATTTATTGTTTGATCCACTCATTCTTTAGGATTAGATTTAATTTCCAATTGATTTTAGGCTATCTTCCCATGACCCTTTATTACATGTAAATTTTATTACTTCATGATCTAAAAAGAACGTATTTAATATTTTTGTATTACCGCATTGGATGATGAGGTTATTATAACTTAAGACAATTCTTATCTAGTTCCATATAACTGACAAAAACGTATAATCCTTTCTATTCCTCTTCAGTTTATGCAGAATTCTATCGTATCTAACATTTGCTAAACTTTTAGTCACCTCTTTAACTTCTTTTTGTTTATTTTATGTTTATATTTACCTAGTTTTGACAGGGGGAGGTTGAGCTCTTCTACTAGTGTAATTTTGTTTTCCATTACTTCATTCAACTCATTTAACTTCTCCTCTAAGAAGTGCTATACCACTTACATGTATATTTAGTATTGATATTACTTTGGTCTCTCTGGTACCTTTTAGCAAGATGTGGTTTTCTTCTTTAGCTCTTTAAATGGGTCTATTGCTTTGCCTTCATCTGAGTACAAGCTTTCTATCCCTCATTTTTTGTTTATTTGTTTGGTTTTGTTTCAAGTAAATATAATGTATATTGCTTCCACTTTTTGTTTTTACTTTGTGTACATCTCTTTCCATTAAATGTGTTTCCTGCAAACAACATATCGTAGGATTTTTTTTTTAATCCACTCTCCTATCTGCTTCCATTTTATGGGAGAGTTAATTCCATTCACATTCACGATTATGATGACTAATTTTCCCTTTTTTTATCCCATTTTCCTCACTGTTAATACTGTTCTCTTTACTTTCACCCTTTCCTTTCTCACCAGTGTTTTGCTTCTGATCCTCTCTCCCTCAATCTGTCCTTTCTTCTCTCTTTGTCCTCATCTTTCTTTCCCCTTTCCCCCACTACTTCTGCCCTCCCTTCTATCCACTCCCTCCTTTTTTTCCACTTTCTCTATAGGACATGACAAATTTCTACATCCACATGCTATTTGCTCATTGAGTCAAAGCTAACGAGAGTAAGTTTTAAACAATTCTAACCCTTTCCTTCCTTACATCCAATGTAATAGGTCATTTGCACCTCTTAATGTTGTAATTTAACCTATCGTCCCGCCCTTTCCCCTTCTCCCACTACATTTTTTTTCACTTTTTAATCAATTAATTTTAATACAGTTTAATCAATTTAAATCAAATAAACTTATAATCATACCCTATGTCTATGTATACCCCTTTTACCTGACCTTATAGAGATACAATTTTCAAAAATTACTAGTATCATCTTCTATTTAGGGATGGAAATCTTATTGAATAACAAATGTTGTTTTTGTTTATTTGTTTCTTGTTTATCTTTATATTCTTCTTAAGTTTGGTATCAGAAGATCAGATTTTCTCTTAAGTTCTGGTTTTTTCATCAGGAATTACTGAAAGTCACCTATTTAATTGAATATCCATCTTTCCCCCTGAAATATTGGGTTCAATTTTGCTGGGTTGTTGATTCTTGGTTGTAATCCAAGATTCTTTTCCTTCTATAATATCATATTCCAAGACCTCCAATTCTTTAATGTAGAAAGTGCTGCTTTTATGCAATCCTGATGATGACTCTATGACATTTACATTATTTCTCCCTGACAGCTTGCAGTATTTTCTCCTTGACCTAATAATTTTGGAATTTGGCTATAATATGCCTTAGAATTTTCATTTTGACATCTCTTTCAGGACTTGATTGGTGAATTCCTTCCAAGACTATTTTGCTCTTTGTTTCTAACACATCAGGGCAAATTTCCTTGACAATTTCTTGAAAGATATTCTTCAGGTTCTCTTTTAATCGTGGCCTTCAGGTAGTTCAAAACTTCTCAAATTATCACTGCTGCATCTAGTTTCAAAGTCAGTCATTTTTCTGATGTGTTATTTTGTATTTTCTTCTATTTTTCATTATTTTGATTTTGTTTGACTGATTCTTAGTGTCTCACTGAGTCATTAGCTTTCTTTTACCCAATACTATCTTTTGAGGAATTATTTTCTTCACTTAGCTTTTGTACCTCCCTAAACTGAAGGTATACAGAGCCACTGTGCTGACCTCATTATTGTGAAACATCAACAGTCTACAAGCACCATGTCAGGAAACTGAATAGCTTCCATTTGAACTGTGTTAGGAAGATTCTGAAGATCACGTGGCAGGATAAAGTACCAGACACTGTGGTCCTTGTTGAACTGAACTGCCAGCATTCAAACTATGCTTCAGGGAGTGCAACTCCAATGGGCTGACTACATTGTTTGAATGCAAAATGTATGCCTGCCAAAAAGACTACTTTAAGGAGCACTCTTATGGGGCAGATGATCACATGGTGTTCAGAAGAAGTGATACAAGAATACTCTCAAGGTCTCTCTCAAGAACTTTGTATTTGATTGTGTGGCATGGGAGACACTGGCAGAGGAATGCTCAACATGACATCCCTACATCAGAAAGGGTGCTGTGCTCTATGAGAAAAGCAGGATTGAAACAGCACAAAGGAAAATAGGAAGTACAAATTTGGAGTATTCATCACAAATGTTTACATGGACTATCTATGCGCAATCCATAGTAGAGCAGTCCAAGTTAATATTGATCTGATCAGCTAGAGTCATTTTCATTGAAACTTCACTTTATAGTAATGATATTATTTTGGTCCTCTTTAAGAATGAAGGCCAACAACCACACTAAATTATATTTTTTCCATAAAGGTAATGTAATAAGATACCTTCTTTGCTTATTATTCCAAATAAGTTACTTAATATTGGAATTAGTTAATCTTTAAATGTTTGATAGAATCTACTTTTAAATACTTCTAATAATGGTGATTTTTTTCTTAGGAAGCTCAATTATAACCTGTTCAATTTTTTTTCTAAACCAAATTTATATAAATATTGTACTTCCTCCTCTGCTAAACGACATCGGTATTACATATATTCTTCCATTTCACTTAAGTTATTAAATTTATTGGCATATAATTGAGCACAAATAAGACATTTTAATTGCTTTAATTTCATGGTCATAAAATGAATATTTAACCTTTTCTTTTTCAATACTAGTAAATTGGTATTCTCTTTTCAAAATTAGATTAAACAATGTTTTATCTATTTTGCTGATTTCTTCCACTAAACATAACTTTAGTATTAATTATTAATTAACTGATATTTATAATCTCACCTTTAATTTTTAGAATTTCTAATTTATTGTATAATTGGGCTGTAGGTGTTAGGAGCTTTGTTCTTTCTTTAGTCTGTTTTTTTAATTGTATTACCAATTCATTGGTCTGCTCTTTCTCTATTTTATTGATGTAAGAACTTAGAGATATAACATTTTCTCTGATGACGAATTTTTCTGCATTCCATAGATTTTAATATGTTTTCTCACAATTGTCATTCTCTTTAATGAAACTATAGATTTTCTATGAATTCTTTTTTAACGCACTCTTTTATAAGAGTGGGTTTTTTAAATCTCCCAATGGTTTTTAATGTTTCCATGATCCCTTATTGTATATAATTCCATAGTGATCTGTAAAGGATTAATATTTCTGGGGTTTTTTTGCATTTAGCTACAATTTTTTTGTCCTACTATATCATCATTCTTTGTAATGATGACATGAACTTTTGAGAAAAAGGTCTATTCCTTTCTACTCCCATTCAATTCTCTCCTGATACCTATCTTTTTGAGCTTATCTAAAACTCTATTGACTTTCTTGATTTTTCTTATTTATTTTATTAGGTTTATTAGCTTTGAGAGGGGAAGATTAAAGACCCAATTATGACAGCATTATTATCTATTTCCACCTGTAAGTCATTTAGCTTTTCTATTTTAGCTTTAACTTTTAGACTATAATGGCTACCTCTGCCCTTTTTTGCATTAGTTGAAGCATAATAAATTCTATTCCAACTTCCCATTTTAATCTCGAGTATATTTCTCATTCCTTAATGTGTTTCTTGTAAACAGTATTTTGTTGGATTCTGACTTCTAATCTATTTGTTATCTGTCTCTGTTTCATCCCATTCAGTCAGTTATAAATATTATTTGTGAACTCACCATCTTGTTTTTACTCACTACCATCTTTTTTTCAAGTTCTCTTTTTACCCTGTCCCTATAACCTTATTCTCTCCTCTTGCCCTTCTCTTACTTATTTTACCCATCTCTCTAGAAGTCTTTCCTTTATGCTCTCCCCATACCTTACTAAGTCTTAAACTATATACTGTTTTAAAAGCCTCTACCTTATCCTGCCCCCAGCGTTTCTAATTATTTGTAAGTTTAGAAGACTTTTATATCATTTTATATGTATATGTTTTTCCTTCTTATCCGAGATCTTATGAGAGTAAAGTTGCAACAGTACCCAACTGCTTTCACTGTATTAGTTCTTCCTTTCCGACTCCATATTTCTGAGATAATTGCTATTTTTGTGCCTTTTCTTACTCATTTTAAAAAATCAGCCTGTTATACACAACTGAGGTCCAACTATTTTTTAAAGTATCAAAGTAATGATGACTGTCTTAATAATATTAATATTTTCATGTTCAATAAATAAATAGTTTAACCTTAATGAATCCTTTATAAATCTTCAATATTGTTCTATCACTTCTAATAATTTTATATCCTATATTCCAGTGAGTTTTGATCTGTTTTCCACAAATACCCAAAAGTTAGTTCATCAAAAGTTCATTTTTTTCATCCAGGATTATACTCAATTTTCCTGGGTAAGTTTTTCTGGGAGGCAACCCCAACTCTCTTTTTCTTTTTTGAAATATAGAGTTACAAGACCTACAGGTTTGTGTTTTATTTTGGTTTTAGTGTCAAAATTTCTAGGTGATTTGAAATCCTGATAGTAGAGAGAGGAGTCTGGGAAGATGGCATAGTAAGTAAAAAAAAAAATTGAAAGCTCTAAAATTTTCACCCAGAAAAGAGATAAAATATCACCTTAGAGTGAACAAAGTGTGGATAAAAATAAATAAGAATAGACACACAAAAAGAGTTTTCCTGGAACAATTTGAGAAGATCAGAAGGAAAATCCCAGGATAAGTTTTGGTCTCTATGAAGAGCAAACAATACCAGAGTTCATTTTAACAACAAGTAGAAAGCCCTGTGGATAGCTGATATGAGGGGCTACTCTGTCCCCATTCACAGGAACTTTGACCTCGGGATTGTCAGGGAGTCTGGGCATCTGAGCCTAGGAAGATCCAGAGAAATGCTACTGACAAGAAATGCTAGATTCAGCTCAGCTATGTGGATCAGCATAGTCAATAAAGAACCAATAGAACCCTGGTGTGGAGAGTAGCATGGGGCAGAAAATCTCTGGCTGTGAACACTTGGAGGAAATGGGAAGTTTGGCTGTGGTTGCAGACTAGAGAGGAGAATTCAAGATCTGTTCCAAGACACATCATCTCCCATCCCACAGGGCTAGAGACAATTACAAAACTTAATCTATTACAAGAAAACCTATCCTGATAAAGGAGAAAGAATCCAAGATATTATGGGAATAGAGAAGATTGGGATTCCTCATCAGAATAGGATATTGAAGTAAAGAAATTCCAAGAAAGTAATATTAAATGGTCACCTGTACCAAAAGCATTTATAGAAAATCTTTAAAAAGACTTTAAAAATCAAGTGACAGAGATGGAAGAGAAACAAAACAAAAGAATAACCGAAGAAAAATAAGACAATTATGAAAGGAAAGGCAACCAATTAATAAAGGATATCCAGAAAGTTAAAGAAAAAAACACCATCTTGAAAATTAAAATCAGGCAATGTGAAACCAGTGAAATTATAAGAGATCAAGAACTAATTAAATAAATATGTGTAAAGAAAAATACAGAAGAGAAAGTGAAACAAGTAAAACAAAATATTTGGAGAATAGATAGAGGAGAAAACATAATAGTCAAACTGAAAGTTATGAAAAAAAAGAATCTTGATATAATGCTACATGAAAGAATTAACGGAATTTTCCTGAAGCATTAGAACAAGGAAGAAGGGAGTAGAATTAGAAAAAATCCATCAATCAGAACTTAAAGGAGATTCTACGAGGAAAATTCATAGGAATATCAGTGAAATTCTGAAATTCTCAGCTCAGAGATGAAATATCAAAAGTATTAAGAATAAGACAATTTAAAAATGATTGTGCCATAATTAAAATCACACAATATGTAGAAGCAGAGACATTAAAGAACCATAGGTCTTGGAACACTACGTGTTGCAAATCAAAAGAACTTGGACTCTGGATGAAAGTATATTTAACAGGGCAGTATAATACTGAATGGAAAAAAAATGTATATTTGATCAACTGTCAGATTTTCAAGACTTAATTTGGAGGTGGAGGCAAGATGGTGGGGTAGAAAGACTCACATATGCTAGCTCTGAATCCACAGCCCATGGATTTCCTCTAAAAAGAACTCCTGACAAATTCTGGAACAGTGGAAGCCGCGCAGCAACACAGTGAATGAGATTTCTGTTCCAGAGAGCCCTGCAAAACCGATCCCAAAGGTCCATCGCTCACTGGTGCAGAGCAGAGCCCTCCCCTGCCCCGGCCGCGTGACAATGAGAGGAGCGAGCAGATCCGAGCAGGCTTCAGGGACAGAATCTCCAGCGGACGCGAAGGTCCCTCCACCCACAGACGCAGGTCAGTGAGGGAGACGGGCTGAGAGGGGACTGGGGTGTCTCCAGGACTCAAAGCCCCTCGGGAGGCAGCAGGCAGACAGAGGCTCACAAAGCAGGCAGGAGCTCAGCAGGAGTTCCATTACAAAAGGTCTCTGCATAAACCCCCTGAGGGAACTGAGCCTGGGATGCGACCCTGCCCCTACCTGAGCACCAGAAATTAAGCTCCCACTGAATAACAGCCAGGCCTGACAACAAAAGTGCTGAGGATGGGGAGCAGCATTTGAATCTCAGACCACAAACACTAGCTGGGCAGACCTAGGCCAGGGGTGGAGAGGACTCTCAGAAGTCAAGTAACTGGCTGGGAAAATGCCCAGAAAAGGGAAAAAAAAATAAGACCGTAGAAGGTTATTTTCTTGGAGAAAAATAATTGCACCATTCCTCCCTGACAAAGAAGAAAACGACTTGTCATCAGGTAAAGATATAGGAGTGAAGGCCTCTGCATCCCAGACATCTGAAATAGATATCCAAAGGGCTCAGGCCATGGAGGAGCTCAAAAAGGATTTCGAAAATCCAGTTAGACAGGTGGAGGAAAAACTGGGAAAAGAAATGAGAGAGATGCAAGTAAAGCATGAAAAACGGGTCAATACCTTAATAAAGGAGACCTCAAAAAATGCGGAAGAAAATAAAACCTTGAAAAATAGCACAATTGGCAAAAGAGGTTCAAAAAGCCAATGAGGAGAAGAATGCTTTCAAAAGCAGAATTAGCCAAGTAGAAAAAGAAGTTCAAAAGCTCACTGAAGAAAATAGTTGTCTCAAAATTAGAATGCGATAGTTGGAGGTTAATGACTTTCTGAGAAACCAAGAAATCACAAAACAAAACCAAAAGAATGACAAAATGGAAGAGAATGTGAAATATCTCATTGGAAATACAACTGACGTGGGAAACAAATCCAGAAGAGACAATTTAAAAATTATCGGACTACATGAAAACCATGATCAAAAAAAGAGCCTAGACATCATCCTTCATGAAATTATCAAGGAAAACTGCCCGGATATTCTAGTACCAGAGGGCAAAATAAGTATTCAAGGAATCCACCGATCACTGCCTGAAAGAGATCCAAAAAGAGAAACTCCTAGGAACATTGTGGACAAATTCCAAAGTTCCTAGGTCAAGGAGAAAATATTGCAAGCAGATAGAAAGAAACAATTCCAGTATTGTGGAAATACAATCAGGATAACACAAGATCTAGCAGCTTCTACATTAAGGGATTGAAAGGCGTGGAATAGGATATTCCAGAAGGCAAAGGAACTAAGTCTAACACCAAGAATCACCTACCCAGCAAAACTGAGTATAATACTTCAGGGGAAAATATGGTCTTCCAATGAAATAGAGGACTTTCAAGCAACGTTGATAAAAAGATCAGAGCTGAAAAGAAAATTTGACTATCAAACACAAGAATGAGAAGAAGAAGGAAAAAGTAAAAGGTAAGGAGATGTCACAAGGGACTTACCAAAGTTGAACTGTTTACATTCCTATATGGAAAGACAATATTTGTAACTCCTGAAATTTTTCAGTATCTGGGTAGTTGGTGGGATGACACACACACACATACACACACACATACACACACACACACACACACACACGTACAGGCGTGCACGCACACACACACATACACACATGCACAGACACACAGAGACAGAGAGCACAGAGTGAATTGAATAGAATGGGATCATATCTTAAATTAAATCAATGTAAATGGTGAGAGAGAAATGTAGTGGGAGGAAAGAGGGTGAAATGGAATGGGATAAATTATCTCTCATAGAAGAGGCAAGCAGGAGACTTCTTAGTGGAGGGAAAAAGAGGAGAGCGGAGAAAAAAGAAAATACATGAAGTTTACTCTCATCATACTCAACAAAAGGAAGGAATAAAATGCACACTCATTTTGGTATGAAAACCTACCTTACAATACAGGAAAGTGGGGGAGAAGGAGATAAGAAAGGTGAGGATGGGATGATGGAAGGGAGAGCAGTGGGAGGAGGGAGCAATTTGAAGTCAACACTCTTGGGGAGGGACAGGATCAAAAGAGAGAATAGCAACAATGCGGGGCAGGATAGGATGGAGGGAAATAGAGTTAGTCTTACACAACACGACTGTTATGGAAATCATTTGCAAAACTACACAGATATGGCCTATATTGAATTGCCTGCCTTCCCAAAGGGAATGGGTGGGGAGGGAGGAATGGGGAGAAGTTGGAACTCAAAGTTTTAGCAACACCTCTTGAGTATTTTTCTTGCTACTAGGAAATAAGAAATACAGGTAATGGGGAATAGAAAACTATCTGGCCCTACAGGACAAAAGAGAAGATGGGATAAGGGAAGGGAGGGATGAAAGAAGAGAGGGCAGATTGGTGATATGGGTAATTAGAATGT
>CM053771.1:129664936-129682561 GCA_028658325.1 Potorous gilbertii | reverse complement strand
GATGGAGGCCAGTGACTTTCTGAGAAACCAAGAAATCACAAAACAAAACCAAAAGAATGACAAAATGGAAGAGAATGTGAAATATGTCATTGGAAAAACAACTGACCTGGAAAATAGATCCAGGAGAGACAATTTAAAAATTTGGAACCCAAAATTTTGTGAAAATGAATGTATTAAGTTAAATAAATAAATTTATATTAAAAAATAAATAAATAAATTATATGATAAAGGTGTCATGTAAATGTATTTTTTTTTTCTTTTTTGCTTCCCTACACCCTTCCAGTACTCTAGAGATAGTTCCCGTTAGACACACGCACACACACATACACACAGGTAAAATCATTATACACATTCTTCTATTTATCAATTCTTTCTCTGGACAAAAGAACTTCTTCCTTACCAGGTGTTTTGTAGTTAATTTGGGCTTATGGTGCCAAAGAATTGGAAATTGCATGTCCATTAACTTGGGAATTGTTGAACAAATTGTTGTATATGATTTTGATTTAATATTGCTTTGCTAAAACAAATAATGAGTTATATTATCTTAGAAATATATGGGTAGACTTACATGAAATAAGGAAGAACTTAATTAGCAGAATCTAGAGAACTGTGTATATAGTATATTTATAATGCTTTAAGAACAACTTTGAGTGAAAAGGATCATTTTGACTATGATGAATGCCCAAATTAACTACCAAGGTATACATTTGAACTCTGTCTCAGAACCTTAGCAATTATATAAACTTACAGAAGTCATTTAACCTCTTGGCCTTAGTTTCCACATGTGTCAAATGAATAAGCAATAGTAACTGTGTTATAGGGCTATTATTAAGGTAAGCAAATCATAGTATCATAGATTTAAAACTGGCAAAGTACTCCTAGGCCATCTGGTATTACTTCTTCATTTTATTTATGGGAAACATATTATGAGAGAGATTACAAAAGTAGCTCATTTCATCCTTTCAACCAGCATGGACCAATATCATCTGTCTCCAAATCCAGTATTTTTTTCACCATTTCATAATGTGTTTCATTTTTTTCCTTAATAATATTTCATAAAGTTTTTCCAAATATATGAAGTCAGTCCTCAACACTCATTTTTGTAAAATTTGAGTTGCAAATATTTCTCCCTCCATAAGACATTTAGCTATCTGATATGCGTTATACATGTACAATCATGCTAAACATATATCTAACAATCATTTTTTGAACGAAGCATCAGACCAAAAGAGAAAAAAATAACATGACAAAGAAAAAAAAGTGAAAATAGTGTGCTTGATCTGTATTCAAATTCCCCACTTCTCTCTTTAGATATGGTAAACATTTTAGATCACAAGTCATTTTTAAGTGTCTTCGATCATTGCATTTTTGAGAAGAGTAAGTCCATCATAGTTAATCATTGCATAATGTTGTTGTTGTTGTGTACAATATCCCCTTGGTTTTACCCATTCACTTAGCCTCAGTTCATATAAATCTGTCCAGGTTTCTCCAAAATCCACCTACTTGTCATTTTGCATAGTACAATTGTCTTTCATTACTTTCCTATACTTGTTCGGTCATGCCCCTTTGATGGGCATCGCATCAATGTCCAATTATTGACCACTGCCAAGGAACCTGGTATAAATATTTTTGGTACATATGGGTCTTATTTCCCTTTTAATGATCTCTTTGGTATACAGCCCTAGTATGCAAGGGTTTAGGCAGATTTCGGTTTCCATTTGAGCATAATTCCAAATTGTACTCCAGAATGATTGGATTTGTCCACCAATAGTGCATCAGTGTGTAAATTTTCCCACATCTTCTCCAACCTTTATCAATTAGTTTTTTTTGTCAAATTAGCCAATTTGATAAGCATAAAATGGTAGCTCAGATTTTTTTTTAATTTGCCTTTCTCTAATGAATAGTGATTTAGATCATTTTTCATATGATTATAGATAACTTTAATTTCTTCATGTGAAAAATTTTCTCTTCATAAATTTTCACCATTTATCATTTAGGGAATATCATACTCCTATAAATTTGACTCATTTTTGCATTTTTTTAAAGAAATGTGTCCTTTACCATAAACGCTGGCTATAAAAATTGTTCACCAGATTTCACTTTTCTTTTAATCTTGATTGTTTTGCTTTTGTTTGTGCAAAACGTTTTAAATTTAATGTAATCAAAATTATTCATTTTGCCTTTCATAGTGTTCTTCTCTTCTTTGGTCCTATATTCTTCTGTTCTCCATAGGTCTGACTGATAAACTATTCCTCCCTATACTAATTTGCTTGTGGTATCATCCATTATGTCTAAAGCATCGACCTGTTTTGAGCTTATCTTGGCATAGAGTGAGACATAATGTATTTTATGAAACAATGTGTGTAAATCACTGCATAAATACTATGATTATCATTCCCAATCACTATTGTCAAATTTGACAGGGAGGGTATCAAATATACACAAGGAAACATAATTCAAAATACTCAGGTGCTTATATGGAACGTAAAATCAAGGCTGTGTGTTAGGTCTGAGGAGATTTTCTTTTGAATTCTTATTCTACTCTACTAGACTTTATATGGGTACTAATCCTATACAGAATACTATATTGCTTTTTAAGAAAATAAAAGCTAGAGGTTTTCCTTTTTCCACTCTTCTCAGCCAATTTTCTGTCTTTTCCATTGGTCTTTCCCCCTTTTCTCAGCTCTTCGCTAAGGAACAAGCCATACTTTATAAGATAAAAGGACACAGAGAATGGAAGAGTTGGGTTTAAAAGTTTTTCAGTTGCCTATTGATCTTGACTGGTCATTAACCTATTAGTTACCTCATTTGTAAATTGAGAGGACTAGACTCAGAGACCTCTACATCTTACAACTCTAAGTATATGATCTTATGTTTGTAGATTAAGATGGCAAGTCCCCAAATATTTGTCCTCTATTCTAGCTTCTTCTCATTTTACATACTCTTCTTTCTAACTTGCTAATCTATGAATTATGGCTATGGCTAATGTAGGATTTTTCAACCACTATTATTTTACTAGGGAGAACTTTAGCATGTAAATAGTTGAAATTACCTTGTCCCTATCTCTACTGTATCACTTGAAAAAAGAGACTATGATGAAATAATCTGTTGACTATTGGAACAGACATTTCAATAGAATGGTATTTATGGGTATATGTTTGCAAGGGATTCACGAAATAGAGACTTGGAGTTGTTTCAGTCATATCAGACTCTTCATGATGTTATCATAAGGGTTTCTTTTCAAGGATACTGGAGACATTTGTCATTTTCTTCTCTAGCTCATTTCACAGATGGGGAAATTGAGAGAAACAGGGTTAAGTAACTTATCCAGGGTAACACAGCCACTAAGTATCCAAGGCCATATTTGAACTCAGGAAGTTAGGAAGATGAGTCTTCCTGACTACGGGCCCTGCACTGTATCCATTGTACCACCTAACTACCAATTGTAGGTGATTACTAAATAACCAAATTATTGAAAACACTGAAGTAAATTTAAAGGTTTAGATCTAAATTATATCTAAGTGTAAGGATCTGAAATTAAGTGCCTTTTTATACTTGGAAAAGAATATGTGATGAAGGCATTCCAAGAACAGGACTTATGGTTTATTATAAGGTGAGAACACCTTTCATGTTAACTTGAGGCGAAACACAAGGTTAATTTTCTGACAGCTACTTGATTTACCTATGCATTTATCTTCGATGTATAAACTCAAAGACAAAGATTCTTCTCCCCTTCTTTTTTTAATGAGAGATATCACCAAAATGTAGCATGGGGGTATCATTATGTAACTTGAAGGAGGCAGAATTGTCATTTTCAATCACATCTGCTCCCACTTTTCTCCAAGGGAGACTTTACTTCCTTCTAGAAAGAGGACCAGGAAGTTGGAGACAGAAGTTTGGCCACTCTGTTCTCCCCAGAGAGGAGGGAATACTAAACTACAATTACATCTGTCTGTTTCCATAAATATTATTGGTTTAGAGGATGTAGTTTTCAGATTCAGATTGAATTTCTGATCATTTTGGGGGAAAGAGGACCGAAGCTTCATAGCCAAGGATTGACTCCCTTGTTAAAAAAACAGACATTTTACAATGAATACACGCAGTAAATCACCAACAAATTAGTTCTCCAAGAACACAAAAAAACAAAAGTCAAGTGATGCATGCATATATGCATGTATGTATTATGTATATATACACAGATAAATACACATACACATATTGGTATTTACATATGTGTGCAAATAGAAACACATGCATATATATACATATGCATATGCATGTACATGCATACACATATACACACATACATATGCATATACCAGGCAATACAAAATGAAGCTCACCCATTGGACTCAAGTCAACTGAAAGAGAAATTCCCAGATCTCATCCAAAGGGAAATTTCTCCAAGACTCTAGTGTATTAAACTGGGTCAAGGTACATGTGGGAGTTTAGAATTTTGATAGATTTTTTTTTTCTGATAATATGTTGAACATATTATTAATTTCTATCATGTCAGATTCTCCCCAGGCTTATTCACTCTTAGACACTCTGAAGTGGGGTTGACGTAGCCCCCCTTTCTCTCAAAGGTGAAAGAGAGGTACACCTGAACCAGATGCAGAGAAAGATGAGACTCCAGACTCTAGAAAAGTCCAAAGACTGAAGAGACTTGAAGAGGCATCAACAAAACCCGAGTTCTCCTCTCTCTCACATTGGCCAGCTCAGCACATATTATCCAGGGAAAATGGAGCATTGATTGCAAATGAAGATGTGAGCATCTGATAAAAATATCTTTGGATTCTTTTTTATGTTTTCTTACATAATTCAAAACAGATATTTAAAATCTTAAAGGATGAATACACAGAAAAATTAAACTCTTTAAAAATGAATCCTGGGAAAAATATTAAAATACTTTTTTTGAAAGTGGATATGGTTCTCTCCAATTTAGTTTTGACTAAAAAAAGTTCTCAATTTAATTTAAACTTACACTTTAGCTTTATACATACATATGTGCGTAGAATTATATATATGTATATACAATGTATATAATTGTATGTATATATATATATATATATATGTGTAATGTGTATAATTCTAAACTTTGTTTGCAGTTATATACTATACTCTTATTGGTTGTCACATTCTATTTGATTCTATATTATGTAATTAAATGGGGTAGGGAGTATTTTCTTTTCAATGAATATAATGAGGAAATGAAGTCTATCAATATTGAAGTATTGTCAAAAATATTTTTCAATACATATATATATATATACACACACACACATACACATACATACATACAAACACACACACACACACATATATATATATATATATATATATACACATATATATGTGAGTTAAGCAATTAATTTAATACTTAAGAAGATCAATGCAGATATTGCTCACATTGAAATTCTGTATATCCTCAATTTTTGATAAACAAATTTTAGGAGAATTTTCTTATTATATGGCGATAATGATTTTTATAACATCAAAAAAGCGAAAAGTTGTAAAGACTCTAATCCAGGGAGGACTGTGTAAATAGATGTTATGTTTGTTTGCTATTCAGTCAAATCTTGGCAATATTTCTATCTTCTGACTTTTCATTCAACTTCTCCATGACCCTTACTTGCACTGTAGTATATATTTCATTTCAAACTCTATTAAACAAATAAGTCAAATTCTCTTACCTTTTGGATTTCATAGCTATTCTTTGCAGCTACTAAATCACAGCTTTTATTTTTGCCGGTCAGATCAGGGACATCAGCAGCAAGAAGAGACATTGGCTTATTCTTCAACAGTATCAGCAGCAATCTTTCACCCACAGAATGGTTTGGGTTTGAATTATTAAGATATCCACTGGTTAAAAATACACTCTTTATCTTAAATTTAATATTGAAAGAGAGAGAGAGAGAGAGAGAGAGAGAGAGAGAGAGAGATCTAATTCATCATATAGCAAATGCAAACGTGGTTGCTACCCCTCAGGTTAACTGATGGTAACAGGATCTATTTGATGCATCTAGTAATTTAAGGGAGTGAGCAAAAACAAATAACATATGTATCTGAAACCAGATGAGGGATGAAAATCAGCAGGAAACAGTTCCTTTTGACTCAGGTGCTGGGGGTTCCCTAATGAATACTTATGGGTAGATATCCTTAATGACCTAAGTAAGACTTAGCTGGAAAATGATACCTATATTACTAAACCTTCAACAGGATCATAGAAACAAACAGTTGCTGAGAATCTCTGAGGAGTCATATAGTCCAGGACCTTGAACTCCTGATATATAAATTTCCAATCTCTTCTTTAAAAAGGAAATATTTTTGCAATATGTATATTTAAATGTACATATATACATACATATACATAATATATACTTTTACAAAATACTATCAAGACAAGTGAGCATGGAAATCTACAAAAATAAGAATACAATCTTATATACATGCACACATACATGTAAGTATATGCATCGATATACACATATACATATGCATGTGCACTTACATATATATTCATATAAATATGTATACCTACATACATTTACATACACATATACATACTTCAATATCTATTATTATACTCATATATAGTCATATACATTCAAATGCATCTATGTACGACCATACTATAATTTTTCTTCTATTTCTCTCAGAGTGGATAATTTTTTCCTTCATAAGTCTCTGTCTTTCCGTATTTTTTCTAAGTCCACCAATTCAACATTTTTTACATCACAGCAATATTCCAACATTATTCTGTATAATTATTTAAAATAATTTAAACAATATAGATTAATATTATGATGTAGATTGTAGCTTCCCTATTTTTCTCCTTTGATTAAATCTATTTTAGGTTTAACTTTGCCTAAGGTCCTGATTGCTACCCTTGCATTTTTTCCTAATAAATTCTTTATTTTTTGTTTGTCTATATCTCTTATTTCCTATCCCTCCTGATTCCTCTAGCTCTTGCTATCCTTGCTGTACTATTACTTAATCTATATTCCCTCCAAAGATGCCTACTTTATCCTATCATTCCCATTAATCTAGACAACCTTCAATACCCCCACACCGCTTTATCTTATTCATCACTCATACATTTCTGTATACATTTTAGGAGAGTTTTATTCCCTTCTAAATGTCTATGCTCTCTTTAACCCATATCTGATATGAGTAGGGTTCCCTCTAAAAATCCCTCCCTCATTCTCTTTCCCCTCCCTATCTCCTTATTCTTTTATCTTTTCTGAAATTAGAAGAGAGCTCTCTCTCTCTCTCTCTCTCTCTCTCTCTCTCTCTCTCTCTCTCTCTCTCTCTCTCTCTCTCTCTCCCTCTCTCTCTCTATCTCTGTATGTATATGAATATGCATGTGTTGTTCCTTTAACATGTGCCCAAAGAGAGTTAGGGTCTTGAACTACCATCTCACCTCTCCATCTAACCCCTTTTTAACAGTTTTTCTGTTTGCATCTCATTTGTAAAGATAATTATTATTTTTCTCTTTTTCTAAATAGTTACCTTTTAGAACTGCATCATACGCAGGTCTACCCCAACTTTCCTTTGAACTGCACAATTACCAATAACATTCTTAGACACATGTTATATTTCTACTCATAAAATCATTAGAATTTTAGAAGCTAATGGTGATTATACAGAGTGTGTCTGAAAAGGATGGGCCTGATCATAAAAAATGAGAGCAGAACAAATGGACAAATTAAATGCTATACTAGCATTAAAATGTTTTTTTTAAATCCCCAAAACAGCCTAAAGGACAGTCTGTAGCATTTTTAGTAGATTGTTTTGAGGAATTGCTTGGAATATATGAGCAAGGGTCACACAATGTGAGAAAGGAAGGGTGGTTTGGAATGCATGCCATTTGGGGCTCAAAACTGATGAAATCAAGGGTCTTTTGAAAATATTGGTGCCTTAAGAATTGAACAAGACTTTGGAAGTCGACTTGTTTAGTTTCTAATTGAAGAAGAAAGTCCTTGTAGGAAAAGATTATTTCTTTAATCTTTGTATCCCAAACATTTAGCCAAGTGCCTCCACTTAGTAGTCACTTCCTTGCTTATTTATTAATTTTATTTTTAATTTATGGAATAAAACAATCATTTCCTAGCATAATACAACAACAAACAACAAAAAGAAAATGACATATGTAAGCATAAGTCTATTATATACAACTTGAAATTCCTTAAAAATATACAACAAAATTAGTATGTGTTTTTCTTCCCTCCCCCACCTTAGAGATTATAGATGGTTATCATTAGAAACAAATAGGTATTCAGATTTGCATACATGTACATATGTGTATATATACATACACATATATGTAAAATTATTTTATACATATATCTATCAGATATTTTCTGGATACAGACAGAATCTTCATATATCCTTTATAGTTAATTTCAGTATTTAAAATTTTTGGAATAACTTACACATTCAAAGTCATTCTTAAAACAATATTTCTGCTGCAATGGTTCTGCTAATTTCACTCATCTATATTTATTTTTTATATAAATTAATTTATTTGTTTTCAGTTTTCAGCAATTACTTCTCACCACACTCCCTCCCTAAGATAGCATGCAATCTTATATGGGTTGTACACATACATTCTTATTAAACACATATTCACACTAGTCATGTTGCATTGAAGATTTAAAATGAACTGGAGAAAGCAAGAGAAAAACCAAAACAAAAGAAAATAGAAAGTAATCTGAATTACTGCATTTTCCAAATCTATAGTTTTTCTCTGGTTGTGAATGGCATTTTGCATTGACTCCTATGGAAATGTTTTAGACCCTCAAATTCTGTGAAGGACTGTCTATTAGAAATAGTCCTCTTACACTGTGGCTAATACTTTGTATAATGTTCTCCTGGTTCTGCTCATTTCACTCAGCATCAGTTCATATAAGTCTTTTCAGGTTTTTCTGAAGTCTGCCTGGTCTGCATTTCTTATAGCACAATAGTCTTCCACTACATTCATATGCCAAAACTTGTTCAGCCATTTCACAGTTGATGGGCATCCCCTCAATTTCCAGTTCTTGGCCACCAGAAGAAGATTGCTATAAATAGTTTTGCACATGTGGTTCTTTTTTCTCATTTTTGTGATCTCGTTGGAATACAGTTTTAGCAGCAGTATTGCTAGGTCAAAAAGGTATGCATATTTTTATAGCCTTTGGGCATAGTTCCAAATTGCTCTCTGGAGTGGATGGATCAGCTCTTTGCTCCACCAACAATGAATTAGTGTTCTAACTCACACATTTATCATCGTCCTGTTTTGTCATGTTAGACAATCTGATAGGTGTGATGTGGTACCACAGAGTTCTTTTGATTTGCATCTCTCTAATCAATAGTGATTTAGAGCATTTTTCATAAGATTATATAGCATAAATTCTTCCTCTGAAAACTGTTCATATCCTTTGATCATTTCTTAATGGGGAATGACTAAAATCTTGGTTGCATTGACTTTGTGCAAAATCTTTTCGATTTAACATCATCAAAATTGTCCATTTTACATCTCATAATGTTCTCCAGCTCTTGATTGGATATACCTTTCTTGATCCTCCAAAATCTGAGAAATAAACTATTCCTTCTTCCACTAATTTGTTTATAGTATCATACTTCATATACAAATTGTGTATCCATTTGGACTTTATTCTGGTATATCGTGTCAAGTACTGGTCTATGCCCAGTTTCTGCCTCACTATTTTCCAGTTTTCCCAGTAGTTTTTGTGAAACAGTGAATTTTTATCCTAGAAGCTGGAGTCCTTGTGTTTATCAAACAGTAGACTGTTATAACCATTGACTACTGAGTCTTGTGTACCTAAGGTATTCCATTGATCTATCCCTCTATTTCTTAGACAGTTTTGATTATTGCTACTTTATAAAGCTATTTAAGAACTGATATGTCTAAGACACTTTCCTTAGCATTTATTTTCATTAATTCCCTTGATATTCTGGACATTTTGTTCTTTCAAATGAATTTTGCTGTTACATTTTCTTGGTCTAGAAAATAATTTTTAGTTGTTTTATATGCATTCCACTGAGTAAATAAATTAAATTAGGTAGAACAGTCATTTTTATTACATTAGCTCAGCCTACTCAGGAACAACTGATATTTTTCAAATTATTTAGATCTAACTTTATTCCTGAGAAAAATGTTTTGTAATTGTATTCACATATTTTCTGAGTTTGATTTGGCAGGAAGACCTCCAAATATTTTATAGTGCCTACAGCAATTTGAAATGGAATTTCATTTCCATCTCTTGTATTGTTCCTTTGTTACTAATATGTAGAAAACTTGATAATTTATGTGGGTTTATTTTGTATCCTGCAACTTTCCAAGGATTTTATTTTTATTATTTCAAGTAGTTTTTTTTTTAATTTGATTCTCTACCATTCTCTGAGTATATCATCATATCATCTGCAAAGAGGGGCAACTATGTTTATTCTTCACCAGTTCTAATTCATTCTATCTCTTTTTCTTCTCTTATTTCTAAAGCTAACACTTCTACTACCATTTTGAATAACGGTGATAATGGACATCCTTGTTTCACCCCGGATCTTATTGCAAATTCATCTAGTTATCCCTATTACATATAAAACTTGCTGATGATTTTAGGTAGGTACTGTGTGTGTGTTTGTCCTTCGTTTCTGAAAAAGATCATGCCCTCAGAGAAATAATAACAAGACTTGAACTTGAATTTATTTTGAGTTAGGGAGGGCTATGCAGGTCAACAGCTTCATTTCTCCTCCAGAGCCAACTGAATCCAGTGACCAGGTATTCATCAGGATGACTGGAGAAGACCCAGGATGAGGCAATTGGGGTTAAGTGACTTGACCAAGGTCACACAGCTAGTGAGTGTCAAGTGTCTGAGGTGAGATTTGAACTCAGGTCCTCCTAACTCCTGCATTGGTATTCTATCCACTGCACCGCTTAGCTGCACTGATATAGATACTACTTATTATTGTAAGGAAAGCTCTATTTATTCCTATGTTCTCCAGTGTTTTCAAGAGGAATGGGTGTTACATTTTTTTCAAAAGCATTTTCTGCATCTATTGAGATAATCATATTGTTTCTGTAAGTTTTTTTGTTCATATGATAAATAATACTGTTACTTTTCCTAACACTGAATCAGCCCTGAATTCCACATATAAATCCTACCTGAGCAAAATGTGCTATTTTCTTGAAAAGTTGTTGTAATATTTTTACTAATATCTTATTTGAAATTTTTGCAACTATATTCATTAGGGAAATTGGTCTATAATTTTATTTTTGTTTTGGCTCTCCAAATATTTTTCATGGTTCAAATATGGTGCTGTATCAGCTGTATCAGCACCATATTTGGATCATGAAAAGAATTTGGTAAGACTACTTCATCAATTTTCCCAAATATTCTATGTAGTATTGGAATTACCTGTTCCCTAAGTGTTTGATAGAATTTACTTATAAATCTATCTGGGCCTGGAGAGTTTTCCCTAGGGAGTTCATTGATGGCTTGTTCAATTTCTCTTTCTGAGATGTAGTTATTTAAGTATTTTAATTCCTCTTCTGCTAATCTAAGCAGTTTATATATTTGTAAATATTCATCCATTTCACTTAGATTGTCACATTTATGAGCATGGAGTTGACAAAGTAATTTCTATTTTTTTTTAAATTTTCTCTTCATTGGAGATGAGCTCTGCAATAAGCATTTCCAAGTGATTTATTGTAATTAAAAGAATTTGTATTTGTTGTAGTTATGGTTTTTTTGGGCCTTATCACATCACTCTGAATTGAGTCATGTGTGTAATTTTAGTCTTCTTTGTATTCTTCTTATTTCTAGTTTATTATAGCATATTAATATTACATTAATGTACACAATCTATTTAGTTATTTTCCAATTGGTTGGTATCTAATTATTTTTTCTTGCCCTTTGTTATCAATAAAAGTTTTGCCATAAATATATTATTTCGTTTACAGTACGTATACTTATCAGTGAGAACAGGAACTGGAGTGGAGAGAGGAGACTACAGGAATTGTACTCTTTGAGGTAGGAAGATGTCCTGAGAGCGAATCAGTAGGTAATAGCTATCAGTATCTGGATTGAATGCTAAACTTGGATTTCACGACCTTCAGAGAAGGAGTACTTGCTGTACAATGACAGCACGAGAGTCTGGAAGTGGCAAAGAAGAACAAAAAGAATTCAGGGAAGATCATTGAAAGGTATGAGAAGAGGTTCATCTCTATATTTTTTGGTAATACATGGAAATAATGAAGATTTAAAAAAAAATATTTAAACGAGTGTTTCATCATCAATGTGGACTACTTCCAGTGTGGAAAGACCGCAATGCTAATCAGTAACATATTGATACTTTAAAGTTTTCGAGGGTTGGCCAAGACAATGAGCCAGTTTCTCATGGACTTGTAGGCATTGGTAAGAGCTATGGAGGTTCAAAGACAGGTCATCCTGGCTCCAAGGCTGGACATGCTTCCTCCTAAGTTTACCTTAGATTTCAGTATATAAAATTCTTTATTAAAAGTTTTTATACCAATCCAAATAGTTTAACACTTCTACCAATGTGATTTTTTGATTGCTAAAGTTATAAAATTGTCCATTTAAAATAATAACATAATATTAAGCATCATCACTTTACAACTGTTCTGAATGGAACAGATTCTAATATTTCTCTATTATATATAAACATATGTCCCATAGTTGCTAGTGTCATTCATATATACATATATTCATGCATACATATACTCACAGATAAAACAGTGTAGGTGATGAGAAGGTCATACTGTTCACAAGTCTTCAGCAATAAATGACCATTACCGTTACTGTTTCCAACTGCATTTCTCCCTAGGACTCCCTGCCAAGTCTGGTAGTCTGAGCCTACTGTAGCATTGAAGTCACCCAGAATTACATTGAAGGCACATTGATGATAAGGATTTCTATGTCTTCATAAATTTTTTCTTTGAAGTCGTCAGGATTCGTCATGGTGAGAGCATAGGCACTGATGATGGTGGCATGGCATTTTCCTGCAGGTGGCAACAACATTTTCATGAACCTGTCATTCTCTCCTTTTGGCAGACATACCAGCTTGCTGACTAGATTAGTTTTCACTGCAAAACCTACATCAACTTCACAGTGCTCCCCTTCACTCTGACTGCTCCAAAAAAAAATGTGTATCCAGATCCAGCTTCAGTAAGCTGGCCTTCAATTGCCAGTCTTGTTTCACTTAGGGCTGTTATTTAGATGTGATACCTTTTGAGTTCTCTTCCAACAAGGGTAGTTCTTATTTCAGGTCTATTGGATTTTCTGTTGTCTATAAGTAGGCACGTTCCATGTGCCTATGGTGAGTGGAATCTTCTTTGCAGATGTTTTTGTACATTTTATACAATTTTTTTGTAATTTGATTCCCCACCTGCCTTGGTAAACAAGCCAGGTTTGAGTAAGCAGACAATTTTTAGGGCACTTTTTTAGCCCCTTCCTCACACCAGGAGATGAGCAATGTGATCCTTGAAAGACTTCTCAGACTCCCAGGAGGCAGACAAGTCCCACTGGTACTTCCAGTTAGAAATGATCCTATGGCCTAGGTTGCCTGTGTACAGGGTTGTGATTACAGCTCCCAGGGTATCTATACATGCTTGTCACTTGCTTGTCACCATAGTACTTTGAGGTATAATAGTAAACTGATATGAGTGACATCCTTTGATTCATACTAAATTGGATTTAAGTGAGGCAGAGTTGCACTGAGTAATCAGACTCACTTTCTCCTCCACAGTCATCAGAGTCTAATGGCAGGAGAGAATCAGGATAACTTGTGATGACTCAGGATGCAGTGGATGACTTTGGTGTCTTCGATGCCTGACCAAGCTCTAAGTGCTCCACATTGCCTGCTTCAGCTGCCTTCATGGCCATTGGAATAAATTTTCTTATCTGCCTATTCCACTAGAAGAAGTCTTCACATGCTTGGGGTAGACATATCCATAACTCACCAACGGATTTGAGACCCCTTCGTTACCATCAGCCTGGTTTGGCCCATCTGCCAAAACGTTTTACCCGAGTGTGGCTGCTGAGCATGCTGCAGCTTTTTGGAGCCACAGGTGAGACCTGAGTGGAACAGGTGGACAACAAAGGTGGAAAGAACCCCCAAAAGGGCTTGACAGCCATCACACCAAAAGTACTGCTCCTCCCTGAACTCTCCCTACACCTTCCATATGCATGTATTTGCTGTGCAACAATTCCAGGAGAAATGCCAGGAACAGAACAGAAGTCTGTTTACAACATTTGTAGATCTGATCAAAGTCTTTGACACTATTAGTCAGGAGGGCTTATGGAAAAGTATGTCTAAATCTGGTTACCCAGAGAAGTTCATCAGCATTGTATGTCCATTTAATGACTTCATGTTTGCCCAATTTCTGAACAGTGAGCAATGCTCTTGTGCCTTCCAAATCACCAAAGGAGTGAAACAGGGCTGTGTGCTTGCTCCCATCCTTTTTACCATGATGTTTTCAGCCATATTGTTAAATACTTTCAATGAGAATGAACACAGCATCAAGGTAAACTACTGTACTGATGGCAAGTTCTTCAATTTGAAAAGGCTACAAGCCAAGACCCAAGTGAAGGGTGCATTGGTGCATAATTTTCTGCTTGTAGATGATTATGAACTCAATGCAGCCTATGAAGATGAGATGCAGCAAAGTATGGATCAATTCTCTGCTTCTTGTGCTAATTTTGACCTAAAAATCAGCACCAAGGAAACACAGATGCTCCATCAGCCACCACCACACTATACACATGTGATATCATCAGTTACAACAAATGGAGAAGTGTTGAATGCTGTGAATATGTTCACTTACCTTTGAGGTGTACTTTCCAGGGATGTATACATTGACAGTGAGGTTGATGCATACAATGCCAGAGCTAGCTTAGTGTTTGGAAGGCTCTAATAAAAGTTTGGTAGAGAAGAGGTATTAGACTACCAAACTGAAGGACTACCGAGCAGTTATGCTGTCCTCATTGTTGTATGCCTGAGAAACAAGGACAGTCTGTCAGTTCCATGCCAGAAAACCGAATCACTTTAATTTGAATTGTCTTAGGAAGATTCTGAACATTACCTGGCAGTATAAGGTACCAGACACTGAGGTCCTTGCTCGAATTAAACTGCCAGGCATTCAAACTATGCTTCAGAGAGTGCAACTATGTTTGGCTGGCCATGTTGTTTGAATGTAAAATATGCGTTTGCCAAAAATGACTATTTTATGGAGACCTCTCGTGGGGCAGGTGACCACATGGTGGTCAGATGAAGTGATTCAAGGACACTTTCAAGTTTTCTATCAAGAATTTTGGATTTGAATGTGGGACATGGGAGACATTGGCACAGGACTGCTCAGCATGGCATGCCCACATTGGAAATGGTGCTGTGCTCTATGAGAAAAACAGAATTGAAACAGCACAAAGGAAATGTAGGATGAACAAATTTAGAGTAACCACCCCAAATGTTCATACAGATTATTTGTTTCCAATATGTGCTAAAGAATTCTGAGCTCCTTTTCATTTGATCAGCCACAGTCATACACATTGAAACTTCACCTTATCATGGTGATGTCATTTTGGTCCTCTTTGAGTATGAAGGACAGCAACCAACCATAATCACATATGCATATATGTATAACATACACACATATATTGTGCATAGATACTCTATGTGTGTATATATACACACACATACCTATATGTGCTCAAATAGAGAGACGTGTATGAACAATATCCCAAATATTATCCATTTACATAAATTTGTATGTAAATCTAAGTATATTATAAGAATGCATAGATGATATGATATAATACAATAGCAGGCATATTGTGTTGTATTATTATATTACTTTGTATTCTGTTCTGCTGTATCATATCATAGCGTACCACATTACATTGCATTATTTTTGTATTGCTTCACACTTTTTTCTATTGCATCATGTTTTACTCTGTCATGTTATGTCATGTCATGTGTTATGCACGCTGTTTTGTCATTCTGTGACATGCCATGCCATGTCACATCATATCACTTTGCTTTGTGACATATTGTGATGTAATGTATCATAAAATACTATATTTTGTTGTATGCCATATATTATTTAACATGCAACATGTGCTGTATATTGTATTATGTTATGTTGTTATATCATATTATATTATATATACAATAATATATTATATAATATATAACATTATATTATATACCATATATTATGATATATTATGTACTATATACTCTATGTTATACTATATGTTATATTCTTTATTTTTTCATTTCAAAGAATGCATTATTTAATTTTCACATTTTATTATAATGTGATAATGTAGTAAATCATTCTTCTTGAAATGAATCAACATGATGTCAAATAATGTGAAAATCTAAATATTTGTTTTCTAAATCCCTGATCAATTGGCATGTAGTAGCAAAAATATGTGACTGAATATTTGAATTTTTCTGTTTTTATTATTTTGGAGCATGGCACAGTGCAAAATTATTCCCCCATCTTCCACTCCACATAAATGACACAAATAACAAAGATTTTGTTCTGATTTTATGAGAAATTGATCATGGTGTTCTAAGTCTAAAGCAAATGAGAGTCCCTGAATATCCTTAATGACCTTCTCTCTATCCCAAAGGTGTTTCCAGATTTACTGTCTATTTCATAGCAGACACTTTCTTGTCATATAAAGGTGATTGTTGAGGGATCAAAACAAGATAATTGTCTAAATAGAGTAGAATTACTATCACCTCAGAATTCTGCATTATTTGATCCTCACAAGTAGAAAGCTTTTGCAAATGTAACATACCTACTTCAGACTTCATTCATTTAAAGTGGTCCTTATTTTTAGCTGTAAAAATTTTATACACTTTTCAATTTGTCTGATTATTTCCACTGGCATGCTTTTCATGCTAATCATGCTGTCCTCTTCCTTGTGCCCTATTGCATGCATTCTATTTACTATCTGGTAAGTTTCCTTTACAAGTCTGCCCTGTAGCCTAACATATAATCCCTCCTCCCCTCTGCTTCTTGAACACTTAGCTCTCCTCAAGGATTAGTTCCAGGGCCAACTCTTTCAAGAGGACTTTCCTAACATCTTAGGCCTGAATACTTCTCTTTGAAATCACTTGGTATTCATTACACTTGCAATGTGTATTTACTTATTTGTGATCATGCTGCTTCCCTCCCCACTCTCCAACTCCCAGAGAAAATAACTTCCTTGAGGACTGGTCAGACTCTCTTTGATCTTTGTAGCTCATATTTTGATGTTAGTACCCGATATACTGTGTGGACAATATTTTGTCATTGATTGATTTGATTTTAGAATGTTTTTTGCACAGTTCCTTCAGGCAAACTAGAGACAAAAAAACTTTAAAAAGTGAAATGATGCCTTTAATATTTGTTTGGCTGCAATGAATTGAAGGAAAGGATTTCAAAGTTATTTAAAAACACATTTATCAGGTCTGTAATAGTCATGCACTGAACTATGAGTCTAGAACTGCTC
Organism: Potorous gilbertii; assembly: GCA_028658325.1. Lineage (NCBI taxonomy): Eukaryota > Metazoa > Chordata > Mammalia > Diprotodontia > Potoroidae > Potorous > Potorous gilbertii. The sequence continues at coordinate 129,665,036 of CM053771.1, read as the reverse complement.
CTCTCTATTTTTTTTATTTTTCTTCTTTTTTATTTCTTTTAAATTTTATTTATTTATTTATAAATGTTCTACAATCACTTCCTTAAAATTAAGATTTTAT
>CM053771.1:129648240-129664436 GCA_028658325.1 Potorous gilbertii | reverse complement strand
AGGAAAACTGCCCTGATATTCTAGAACCAGAGGGCAAAATAATTATTCAAGGAATCCACTGATCCCCACCTGAAAGAGATCCAAAAAGAGAAACTCCTAGGAACATTGTGGCCAAATTCCAGATTTCCCAGGTAAAGGAAAAAATATTGCAAGCAGCTAGAAAGAAAAAATTTCAATATTGTGGAAATACAATCAGGATAACACAAGATCTAGCAGCTTCGACGGTAAGGGATCAAAGGGCATAGAATAGGATGTTCCAGAAGTCAAAGGAATTAGGACTAAAACCAGGAGTCACCTACCCAGAAAAATTGAGCATAATATTTCAGGGGGAAAACTGGTCTTTCAATGAAATCGAGGACTTTCAAGAATTCTTGATGAAAAAAGCAGAGCTGAAAAGAAAATTTGACTTTCAAACACAAGAATGAGAAGAAGCATGAAAAAGTAATCAGGAAAGAGAAGTCATAAGGGACTTAACAGAGTTGAAAAGTTTATATTCCTTCATGGAAATACAATATTTGTAAGTCTTGAAAATTTTCAGTATCTGGGTAGTTGGTTGGATTACACACACACGCACACACACACGTACACATGTGCACGCACACACATACACACATGCACAAACACACAGAGACAGAGATCCCAGAGTGAATTGAATAGGATGGGATCATATCTTAAAAGAAATCAAGGTAAACATTGAGAGATAAATTTATTCGGAGGAGAGAGCTTGAAGTGGAGTGGGTTAAATTATCTCTTATAGAAGAGGCAAGCAGGAGACTTTTTAGTGGAGAGCAAATGAGGAGACTTGAGGGAAAAAAGAAACCATGAAGTTTACTCTCATGACTTTTGACTAATGGAAGGAATAAAGTGCACACGCATTTTTCTATGAAAACCTATCTTACAATACAGGAAAGTGGGGGTGAAGGAGTTAAGCAGGGTGGGGAGTTGATGGAAGGGAGGTCAATGGGACCGGGGAGCAATTTGAAGTCAACACTCGGGGAGGGACAGGATCAAAAGAGAGAACAGCAACAATGGGAGCCAGGATAGGATGGAGGGAAATATAGTTAGTGTTATACAACATGACTATTATGGAAGTCACTTGCAAAACTACACAGATATGGCCTATATTGAATTGCCTGCCTCCCCAAAGGCAATGGGTTGGGAGGGAGCGATGGGGAGAAGTTGAAACTCAAAGTTTTAGGAACAACTGTTGAGTATTTTTCTTGCTACTAGGAAATAAGAAATACAGGTAATGGGAAATAGAAACTTATCTGGCCCTACAGGACAAAAGTGAAGATGGGGAAAAGAGAAGGGAGGTATGATAGAAAAGAGGGCAGATTGGTGATAGGGGAAATTATAGTGCTTAGTGTACTGGGGTGGGGGAAGGGACAAAAGGGGAGAAAATTTTTTAACCCGAAATCTTGTGAAAATGAATGTAAAAGTTTAATAAATAAATTTATATTTAAAAAAACAACTTTTTTCAGTATCTGGGCAGTTGGTAGGATTATACAGAGAAAGAGAGAGATAGATAGACAGATAGAAAGAGGGAGGGGGAGAGAGAGAGAGAGAGAGAGAGAGAGAGAGAGAGAGAGAGAGAGAGATCACAGGGAGAGTTGAATAGAAAGGGATCTTATCTAAAAAATGAAATTAATGGGTGAGAGTGGAATATATTTCGAGGAGAAAGGGAAAAATGGCATGAGGTAAATGATCTCTCATAAAAGAGGCAAGAAAAAGACTTTTCATTAGAGGGAAAAGGAGGGGGGAGGTGAGAGGGAAAACGTGAAGCTTGCTTTCATCACATTTGAGTCAAGGAACGAATGACTACTATGGACATCACTTACAAAACTACACATGTATAGCCTATATTATATTGCTTGCCTTCCCAATGGGGATACAAGGAAAGGAGAAAGGACGAGAAGTTGGAACTCAAAGTTTTAGGAACAACTGTTGAGTATTGTTCTTGCATACAACTTGGAAATAAGAAATATAGGTAATGAGGTATAGAAATTTATCTTACACTACAGGACAAAAGAGAAGATGGAGATAAGAGAAGGGATGGATGTTAGAAGGGAGAGGCGGGGTTAATTAGAATGCTCGATGTTTAGGTGTAGGGGGAGAGGAGAGATGGGGAGAAAATTTCGAACTCAAAAGTTTGTGGAAATGATTGTTGAAAATTTAAAATAAAGATAAATAAATAAATAAATAAATAAATGAAAAAGATAAATTGTCAAGCATTCAAACTGTGCTTCAGATTGCCAAAAACACTATTTTATGGAGAACTTGCATGGTGCAGGCAATCATATGGTAGCCAGAAGAAGAGGTACAATGACACTCTTAAGGTCTCTTTCAAAAACTTTGGATTTGACTGTGCAGTATAGGAGACACTGGCACAGGACTGCTCAGCACAGCGTGCCCACATCTGACATGTTGTTGTATTACACAAGCATAGTAGAACTGAAAAGCACAAAGGAAACAAAGAATGTGTAAATGGGATGTAACCACCCAACATGGTCATATAGAGTATCTATGCCCAATCTGTGATAGAACATTCCATGCTCTTATTTGTCTGATCAGCCACAGTCGTATACATTTAAACTTCACTTTATTGTGCTGAAGTTATTTTGGTCCTTTTCAAGAATGAAGAACAACAATCATTCTTGTGTATTGTGTCATTTTTACACCACACTGTTAGGCAGTTTTCCCAGCAGTTTTGGTCACACTTTATCCCAGAGGATGGGGTCCTTGGGTTTTTCAAACCGTAGACTGCTATAATCATTGACTAATGTGTCTTGAGTACCTAACATACCACTGGTCTTTGGTTCTATTTCGTAGCCAGTTCAAAGTAGTTTTGATGACAGCTCTTTTATAATACAATTTTATATCTAGTAGGGCTAGGCTACCTTCCATAGCAATTTTTTTTTTCATTAATTCCCTTGATATTCTGGACTGTTTGCTCTTGCAGTTGAATTTTGTTATAATTTTTTTCTTGACCAAGCAATATTGCTTGTAGGACTGCATACCAAGAAAATCATTAAAAATGGATAAAGGCCCATAAAGACCTGTAAAAATGACTCTCAACAAATTCCAGAGCAGCATAACCCAAAAAGTGATCGAATAAAAAAGATTTCTAGCCCAAGACAGCCTTGAAGGACCACAGGAAAGATCTATCACACTGGGCATGGAGCAGAGCACAGCACAGCATTGAACGTGCAGCACTGACAGGAACAGTATTATAGCAGGCCTCTGGGGTCAGATTTGCCAGGAACAGTTGTGGTTCCCTGATTGCTCATCCCATAAAGGCCAAAGACAAATTCAAAGGTCAGTGAGAAAGTTCTCTCAACTGGGTGAGAAGGGAACATGGTATTGCCTGGCCTGCACCAGTACCTGCAGCAGCAGACTCCATTTTTTCAGTCTTCAGCCTAAAGACCCTGGGAGAATTGAGCAGCTGATCTGAATCTCAGCCCTGAGTGGCAGCCCTGGGGTGAGCAGGACAGCTGGTGTTGGAGTTGGTGGAGGCTCTGGAGAGGGAACCCTACTGGGAGATCATAGGCAGAACAGAGCGCTTGCTGTTGCTCACACAAAAGAATGCAAGCTAGGAGAGGAATTAATTTCTCTCCCTTGATTGTGTCACCTTGGAGGAACTGAGAACTTACAGCTCCCACAAGAATACCCTTCTCTAGACAAAGGACTAAAAAGTCAAGCAACTGGCTGGGAAAATACCAGAAAAAAGTTGAAAAATATGACTATAGATAATTACTTTCTTTGTGAACAGGGATTTTCTTCCATCCTTTCAGGTGAGGAAGAACAGTGCGTACCGTAAAAAGAAGTCAAGCCTTCTGCATCCAAAACCTCCAGAAATATGCAATGATCTCAGGTCATGAAAAATCTCAAAAAAGAATGTGAAAATCAAGGAAAAGAGTGGAGGAAAAATAGGGAGGGGAAATGAGAGTAATGCAAGAAAATCATGAAAGAGAGTCAACAACTTGCTAAAGGAGACCCAAAAAATGCTGAAGAGAATAAAAACTTTAAAAAAGACTAACTCAAATGGCAAAAGAGGTCCAAAAAGCCAATTAGGAAAAGAATGCTTTAAAAAGAAGAATTACCCGAGTGGAAAAAGAGATTCAAGTGCTCAGTGAAGGAAATAGTTTTTTAAAAATTAGAAAAGAGCAGACAGAAGCTCAAGATTTTATGAGAAAACAAGAAATTACAAAACAAAAGGAAAAGCATAGAAAAATAGAAGACAATGTGAAATATGTCACTGGAAAACTGACCTGGAAAATAGATCTAGGAGAGGTAAATTAAAAATTATGAGACTACTTGAAAGTCAAGATCAAAAAAGGAGCCTAGACATCATATTTCATGAAATTATCAAGGAAAACTGCCCTGATATTCTAGAACGAAAGAGTAAAATACATATTGAAAGAATCCACAAATCACCTCCTGAAGGAGATCCTAAAAGAAAAATTCCTAGCAATATTGTCGTCAAATTTCAGAGTTCAGGTCAAGGAGAAAATATTGTTAGCAGGCAGAAAGAAACAATTTGAGTACTGTGGAAATACAATAAGGATAATACATGATCTAGCCCCTTCTATGTTAGGGATTGAAGTACTTGGAATGTGATATTCCAGAAGCCAAAGGAACTAAGATTAAAACCAAGAATCACCTACCTAGCAAAATGCAGTATAATACTTCGGGGGAAAGATGGTTATTCAATGAAATAGAGGGCTTACCAGTATTCTTGGTGAAAAGACCAGAGCTAGTAGAAAATCTGACTTTCAAATGCATGAATCAAGAGAAGTATGAAAAGCTAAATAGGAAAGTGAAATCATAAAGGACTTAATAAATTTGAACTCTTTACATTCCTACATGGAAACATTATGCCTGTAACTCTTGAAATTTTTCTCAGTGTTTGAGTAGTTGGAGTGATTTTACACACACACACACACACACACACACACACACACACACACATACACACACACAGACAGACAGACAGACAAGTGGATAGATAGATAGATAGATAGATAGAGGGCACAGGGTGAGGTCAGTAGGAAGGGATGGTATCTAAAGCAATAAAATTAAGGAGTGACCAAAGAATATATCGTGAGGAGAAATAGAGAAATGAAATGGGGCAAGTTATGTCTCATAAAAGAGTCAAGGAAAAGATTTTTCAATGGAAGGGAAAAGTAGGGAGGTGAGAGGGAGAAATCAACGCTTACTCCCATCACGTTTGACTTTAGGAGGGAATAATACGGACACTCAATTTGGTATTAAAATCTGTCTTCTACTACCAGAAAGTACAGGAGAACGATATTGGTGGGGTGGGGGATGATCTAAAAGAGGGCAAATGGGAGGAAGTTTTGATCTTCAAACTCAGGTCTCAAGAAAGGCATGAAAAGGTAAATGGGAAAAAACAACAACAACAATCTTGTTATTCAATATGGGCAAAATGTTTACATTCCTATAAGGGAAGACTACACTTCTTAATCTGGAGAACTGTGTATTCATTATGATAGATTAAAGGGATATACACAGACAGAGGGAACAGTATAAAGTAAATGATGCCATGACAAAAATGTCATTTGAGAGTAAAGGGAATGTAATGGGACATGTGAAAACGAGGAGTCAGAAAAAGATAAGCTACATCATAGGAAGAGGCATAAAATGTATTCGAGTAGAGGGAAAGAGGGAAAGGAGATGAGCATTGTTGGAGAGTTACTCTTGTCTGATAGTGAACAACAAATTCATTTAAGTGTAGAAATACGAGGAGCTCCATAGGCAGTAGGAGGGGAAAGAAAAGGAGGGGAGGCTAAAAGGGAGGGAAGAAGAAGTAAGAGAAAGAGGTATTGAAGGGGAGGGGGGCTGAAATAAGGGAGGTAAGACTGAGGGAGGTAGTGGTCAAAAATTAAAACTCTATAGAAATGGGAAAAGGTCCCACATGTACAAAAATATTTATAGCAGTTCTCTTTGTGGTGGCCCAAAACTGGAAATCAAGGGGATTCCCATCAATTGGGAAATGGCTGAACAAGTTGTGGTATGTGAATGTAATGGAAGATTATTTTGCTATGTAAAACTATGAATAGGAAGACTTTAGAGGAGCCTGGATACATTTATATGAACTGATGCTGAGTGAAAGGAGCCGACCCAGAAGAACTTCGTACACATCAGCAATGACAGAGTGTGAGGAATTTTTATGGTAGACGTAATACTACATTGCAATGCATGGACTGAAAAAATTTCCAATGGACTCTGGAGGCAAAATGCCTTCCATATCCAGAGATAGAACTATGGAATTTGATCAGAGATAGAAACAGACCATTTTCTTTTGTATTGTTCTGTCTTATGGTTTCTGCCATTCATTTTATTCTTCCATGCCACATGCATTTAATAAGAAAAAATCCTATTCAAGTTAACCGAAAAAAACAAAACTCTATTGTTGAGGGGAAGAGAGAAGGACGAAGTAAAGGTATACATGGCGGGAATGGGGGTGGAGGGAAAGACACAGTAAACATAACTGTGTATGTGAATGGGATGAACTCTCCTATAAAATAGAGACAAATACAAGAATGGATTAAAAACCATAATTTAACAATATGGTGTTTACACGAAACACATTTGAAACTAGTGCATACACACAGGGTAAAGGTAAGAGGTTGGGGCAGAATACATTGTGCTTCAGCTGATGTAAAAAATAAAACAGGAGTGGCAATCCTAATCTCAGATAAAATAAAAGCACAAATAGATCTAACAAAAAGAGATAAGGAAGGAAACTGTATCCTGTTAAAAGGCACCATAGGGAACGAAGAAATTTCATTACTAAACATATATGCTCCAAGTGGTATAGCACCCAAATTCTGGGAGGAGATGTTAAGGGAGTTGCAGGAAGAAACAGACAGCAAAATTATAGTAGTGGGATATCTCAACCTCCCGCTCTCTGAACTTAATAAATCTAACCTCAAACTACACAAGAAAGAAATTAAGGAGTTGAATAAGACTCTGTATAAGGTCGATATGATTGATCTCTGGAGAAAATTAAATGGGGATAGAAAGGAATATACCTTTTACTCAGTGGTACATGTCACATATACAAAACTTGACCATGTAGTAGGGCATAAAAACCTCACAATAGAGTGCAGAAAGGCAGAGATAGTTAATGTATCCTTCTCAGATCATAATGCAATAAAAATTATATGTAATCTAAGGCCATAGTAATAGAAACCAAATGTTAATTGGAAAATAAACAATAGAATCCTAAAGAAGGAGTTGATTGAACAACAAATCATAGAAGCAATCAACAACTTCATTTAAGAGAATAATAATGAGAAAACCTACCAAACCTTATAGGATACTGCAAAATCAGTTTTTAGGGGAAGTTTTAAATCTTTGAATGGCTACATGAATAATATGGAGAAGAGGATATCAATGAATTGGGCATGCAGGTGAAAAAGCTAGAAAATGAACAAATTGAAAATTCCCAAGTAAATTCCAAATTAGAAATACAGAAAAACAAAGAAGAGTTTAACAAAATTGAAATTAAGAAAACTATTGAACTAATGAATAAAACTGAGAGTTGGTTTTATGAAAAAAAAATAAAATTGATAATTCTTTGGTCAATTCGATTTAAAAAATAGAATAAAACCAAATTACCAATATCAAAATAAAACAGGTGAGCTAACCGACAATGAGGAGGAAATTAAAGTAATAATTATAAAATTATTTTCCCCAACTGTATGCCCATGAATTTGACAATATCAGAGAGATGGATTATTATTTTAAAAAATAAAAATTGTGCACAATAATAGATGAGGAATTTGAATGCTTAAATAGCCCCACATCAGGAAACTGAATTGAACAAGCCATCAATGAACATCCTAGGAAAAAAATCTGCAGGGCCAGATGGATTTACAAGTAAATTCTATCAAACATTTAAAGAAGATTTAATTCCAAAACTATATGGACAATTTGGGAAAATTGCTGAAGAAGGAAGGGGCCTACCAAATTCTTTTTATGATACAAATATGGTTCTGCTACCTAAGCCATAAAGAGCCAAAACAGAGAAAGAAATTTATAAACAAATTTCTCTAATGAATATGGATGCCAAAATTTTAAATACGATATTAGCAAAAAGAATCCATCAATTTATCATGAGAATAATACATTATGATCAGGTAGGTATAGTTTAACATAAGGAAAACTATTAGCACTATATCAACAACAAAACTAACAAAGTCACATGATTATTTCAATGGAAGCAGAAAAAGCTGTTGATAAAATCCAACACCCATTCCTTTTGAAAACACTGGAATGCATAGGAATAAATGGAATTTTCCATAAAATAATAAGAAATCTCTACCTAAACCATCCACAAGCATTGCATGCAATGGGGATAAGCTATATGTGTTTCCAATAAGATCAGGTATGAAACAAGGATATCCATTATCAACAGTGTTATTCAATATGGCATAAGAAATGCTAGCTGTAGCAAAATATTAAAAGAATTAGAATAGGCAAAGAAGCAACTAAGTTATCACTTTTTGCAGATGATATGATGATATACTTAGAGAATCCTAGAAAATCAAATAGAACTACTCAAAATAATAAACTGGCAAAGTTTCAGGTTACAAAATAAAGCCACATAAATCATCTGCTTTTCTATATAATACTAACAAAGCTAACAGTAAGAAATAGAAAGACAAATCCTGTTTAAAATTACAGTAGACACTATAAAATATCTGGGAGTCTACCTGCCAAAACAAACTTAGGGACTATATGAACACAACTACAAAACACTTCTCCCACAAATTAAGTCAGATCCAAGAAAGTGGGAAAATATCAGTTGCTCGTGGGTAGGAAGAGGTAATATAATAAAGATGACAACTCTACCTAAATTAATTCATTTATTCCATGCCATATCAATCAAACTACCAGATAATTATTTTCTAGATCTATAAAAACTGATATCAAAATTCATCTGGAAAAATAAAAGGTCCAAAATATCAAGGTAACTAATGAAAAGAAATGCTAGGGAATGTGGCATAGCCCGACCAGATTTCTAGTTGTTTTATAAAGCAGTAATCATCAAAATAACTTGTTACTGGGTAAGAAATCGAGGGATATACCAGTGAGATAGGTAAGGTACTCAAGACACAGTATTCGATGAATATAGCAATCTACTGTTTGATAAACCCAAGAACACCAACCTCTGGGATAAGAAGTCACTGTTTGAGAAAAATTGCTGGGAAAACTAGGTAACAGTGTGGAAGAAACTGGGCATACACCAAAGCCTGACACCATACACAAGAATAAAATCCAAATGGATACAATATATAGGCATAAATATTGATACTTTAAACAAATGAGTGTAGCAAGGAATAATATATTTGGAAGATCTATGGAGAATGGAGAAATTTATGACCAAACAAAAGATAGAGAAGGTTTTGAAGTGCAAAATGGAAAATTTTGATTACATTAAATTGAAAAGTTTTGTACCACCTAACCCAATGCAACCAAGATTAGGAGGAAAGCAGAAAACTAGGAAATAATTTTGGCAAGTAGTGTCTGTGATACAGACCTCTTCTCTAAAATATAGAGAGAATTGAGCAAATGTACAAGAATAGAAGTCATTCCCCAATTGATAAATGGTCAAATGATATGAACAAGAAGTTTTCAGAGGAAGAAATTAAAGCTATCTCTAATCACATGATAAAATGCTCTAAATCACTATTGATTAGAGATTTGCAAATCAAAGCAACTCTGAGCTATCACATCACACCTATCAGATTGGCTAACATGACAAAATAGGAAGACGATAAATGCTGGAGAAGATGTGGGAGAGTTGGAACATTAATTCTTTGTTGGTGGAGCTGTGAGGTGATCCAACCATTCTGGAGAGTAATTTGATACTGCCCAAAAAGCTGCAAAAATGTGCATACCCTTTGACCCAGCAATATTACTTCTGGAACCCTATCCAAAAGACATCATAGAAATGGAAAAGGGTCCCATATGTACATAAATATTTATAGTAGCTCTCTTTGTGATTGCCAAAAACTGGAAATCAAGGGGATGTCCATCAATTGGGGAATATCTGAACAAGTTGTGGTATACGAATGTAATGGAATACTATTGTGCTATGAGAAACGATGAGCAAGAAGACTTCAGAAAAGTCTGGAAAGACTTATCTGAGCTAAGGCTGAGTGAAAAGAGCAGAACTAGGTTAACTTTGTACATAGCAACAACCACAGTGAGTGAGGAATTTTTCTAGGAGACATAGTAATTCATTGCAATACATGGATTTAAAAAATTTCCAAAGGACTCTTGAGGCAAAATGCCTTCCATCTTCACAGAAAGAACTATGGATTTGGATCACAGTTACAAACAGACCATTTTCTTCTCTAGTTTTATTTCTTATGTAGTTTCTCTCATTCATTTTAATTCTTCTATGCCACATGGTATGCAATAGGAATGTAGTGTGGAATCTATATAAGACAGTATGCCATGTCAGAGAGGGAGTAAGGAATGAGAGGGGAATGAGAGGGAAAGAGGGAAAAATCTAAGTCATATGAAAATTATTGTCAAACACTGAAAACAAATAAAACAATTTAATTAAAAATAAGACCCGAATTCGAATGCAGCTTCAATCCCTATTAACTTTGTGATCTTAAACAAATTATTTTACTTATGTTCATCACAATTTCCTTATCCGTAAAATGGAAATAATAATATTCCCTACCTCCCAGGATTTTTGTGAGTCAAATATGATAACAAGTATAAAGTGCTTAGCCTTCACCACAGTTAATGCTATATAAATAAGTAATATTCAATTACTTCAAAATGCAAAATCATGAAGTATTATTTTTAACTGTATTCTAGAAAATATCCTTGAATGTTTTGCTTGAACTCTGTAACCTTTAAAAATTAAAAAACAATCAGAGTCATAGATACTTAGTGTAAGGACAATTCTTAGGATTTTACATGAATAAGTCACATCTATTTCACATGAGAAGTCTATGTTCTAAACGCATAAAGAAGTGGCCCCAATTTAACACAACAAACTAGTGCCAAAGTACATGTAAGGAATTACGACTTTAATTGTGACGTTTTCCTCTCAATAGCAATTGAAAAGAGTACAGGTCAATAAATCCATGAGAAACAGAATTTCATTTTCTTTGTATCTTTATACTGTCACAGAACAGAACATCATCCTGGTGATCATATGCACACACACACACACACACACACAACATCCCTGCTTTTTAGACTTGTGATTTCACAAATTTCACAAAAAAATATTCTTGACTAACTGAATCTATTAATGCAAATAGAAAGATGTTTTTCTAGTTATAGTCACAAAGAGTTGTCTGAATAATTAATATTTTAATTAACATTCCCAGGGACACACTGATAATATGTATTAGAAAGGGGAGTTGAAACAGATTTTTCTTGCTCCTGAAGTGTAATGTCTACTAGGTTTTGGAAGCAGTTAGATGGTGTAGTAGGAAAATCAATAGGCTTTGAGTCAAGAGAACGTCAATTTGAATCCCAATTTAGACTCTTACAAGATATATGACCCTGGTGAAGTAACTTAACCTCTTGCAACCTCAGTTTTCTCATCTGTGTAGTGGGATAGCTTTTGCAAATAACTCATAGATTTATTGTGAGGACCAATTGATATAACATATTAAAAGTGTTTGTAAAAGTTTCACTTAATATGGAAATGATTGTTATTAATGTTAATTTTTTTTACTTAATGTCTGGATTTGCATGGGAATATGTTTAAGTATGGTTACATAGATGTGTGTATATATATATATATATACATATATAAATATATATATATATATTTCTTTATTATATATGTTTCTCACATGAGGAAATTTGAAACAACATGTTCTGTCCTCACCTGTTGTGGTTCAGTCATTCAGTCTTGTCTGACCCTTTCTTAACCTATGGACCATGGTATTCTATGGACCTTATATCCTCCATTATCTCTCAAAGTCTTTCCAAGTTGATGCTCTTTGTTTCCATAATACAATCTATTCATCTCATCCTCTACCATCTCCTTTTCCTTTTACCTTCAATTTTTTCCAAAATCAGTGAATTCAACACCAGCGAGTTCTCAAGCATCAGGGACTCTTTTCCAGCAAGTCCTATTACCTTACCATAGGCAAAATATTTAACCCCTAGCACCAGCATTTGACCTTCCAGTGAATAGATTGAATTAATTCTTTCAAGTATTGACTGGTATAATCCTCTTAATCTCCAAGGGACTCCCAAAAGTCTTCTCCAGAATTACAATACAGAAGTGTCAGTTCTGTGGCTCTCAACTTTCCTTATTAGTGTAACTCTCACAGTTATACATTGCTACTAGAACAAAAGATAACTTTGACTATAAGGATCATTGTGGTCAAGGTGATATTCTGCTATCCAGACATGCCATATCTTTCCTTCCAAGGAGTAAGTGTCTTTTAATTTCAAGGTTGGCATTGCTATCTGCAGTGATCTTTGTACTCAAGAATATAAAATCTGACATTACTTCAAGTTTTTCCTCCTATTTACCTGAAAATGATGGGACCAGTTAAAAATTTTGGGTTTTCTTGTTGTTATTGTTAAGCTTCAAGTCATTTTTTGCAGTCATTTGATTCACTCTCATCAAGCAACTTTTTAGTTCTTCACTTTCTGCATTGGAAGTGTATGTATCATTGGCATATATGAGATTGTTAATATTTCCCCTGGCAATCTTAATTCAAGTTTTTGGTTCCTCCAGCCTGGCATTTTGCATGATGCACTCTGTACATAAGTTAAATAAATAACATGACAATATACAGCCTTGTTGTACAGATTTTTTCCAGTCTTAAACCAATCAGTTGTTTCATGTTCAATTTTAAATCTTGTTTCTGTCCATATATAGATTCTTCAGGAAACTATTAAAATAATCTGGTAGTCTCATAACTTTGAAGACTTGCCACATGTGGTTATAAATACACAATCAAAAGCTTTACAATACACAATGAAACAAAAGTAGATTTTATTGTTTGTGTTACTGTTTTTTGTGGAACTCCCTTGCTTTCTCCACAATCTAGCACATTTGGTAATTTGTTTTCTAGCTCTTCTGACTCTTTGAAGATAAGGAACTCTTGGTTAACATTTTACTGAAGCCAAGCCTACAGGATCTGAAGCATAAACTTGTGGGTGTGTGCAATGAGTGCAATTGTTCAATAACATGACCATTCCTTGACATTGTCCTATTTTAAGATTGGAATGTAAACTGATCTTTTCCATTCCAGTGATCACTCTAGAGTTTTCTTTTAAGATTTTTAAAAATATTTTCATTTTATTTAATTTTAATGTTCTACAATCACTACCATAAAACTTAGATGTTTTCCCCTACCTACTCCCCAACACCCATCTCCCTCCCCAAGATGGCATATAATTCTATATAGGATCTATACATACATTCCTATTGAATATATTTTTACTATAGTCATGTGGTGTAGAACAACTAAAACAAATGGGAGAAATCATATAACAAACCAAAAAATAACACACACACACATGCACACAATGGTCTACTACATTCTGTGATTGAATTCCATAGTTCTTTTTATGAATGTGGAAGGCATTTTGCCTTAAAAGACCAATGGGAATTTTTTTTTTACGTTCTTGCATTGCTATGAAGATACAAGTCTACCAGAAAAACCTCACACACTGTGGTCATTGCTGTGCACAAAGTTCTATTGATCCTATTCCTTTCACTCAACAACAACTCATATAGGTCTTTCCAGGCCTCCCTGAAGTCTCCTTGTTCAACATAGTGCAATAGTACTCCATTACATTCATATGCCACAATTTATTCAACCATTCCCCAATTGATGGGCATCCTCTTGATTTCCAGTTCTTGGCAACTACAGAGTGTGTTGCCATAAATATTTTTATACATGTGGGACCCTTTCCCATTTTTATGATGTCTTTGGGATAGGGTTCCAGAAGTAATATTGCTGGATCAAAGGGTATGGATGTTTTTGTAGCCCTTTGGACATAGTTCCAAACCACTCTCCAAAATGGTTGGATGAGCTCACAGTTCCACCAACAATGAATTAGTGTTCCAACTCTCCCACATCCTCTGCAACATAGAACATTTTAAAAAAAGATTAAAAATCAAATGACAGAGATGGAGGAAAAAACTAAAAAGAAAAAGAAAAGGGAAAAAAGAATCCAAATTAGAAGTTTATGAAAGCAACATTTACCAAATCGAAAAGGAGATCCAGAATCTTAAGAAAATGACACCATGAAAATTAGAATTGGGCAAAATGAAGCCAGCAAAATTATAAGAGATCAATAAATAATTAAACAAAACATGAATAATGAAAAATATGAAAGATAAAGTGAAAGAAGGAAAACAACAGATTTGGAGAACAGATCAAGAAGACAAAATATAAAAATAATTGGATTAACTTAAAGTTATGATAAAAATAATATTGATAGAATAAAAATATTATAGAAAATTGTCCAGAAGCGTTAGAATGAAGGGGAGGGTGTTTTGGGGGGGGTGTTACAAACAGAAAAATTCCATATTTCACCACTTAAAAGAAATTCTGTGAGGAAAACTAATAAGAATATCATAGTCAAATTTCAGAACCCAGCTCAAGGATAAAATACTAAAAGCATCAAAATTAAAATAATTTAAATATACTAGAGTCACAATTAGTACTAGTAGCAGAGACATTAAGGACAACAGGTCTTGGGGCACAATGTATCAAAGAGTTAAAGGACTGGGTCCCTGACCAAAAATATCATACCCTGCAAAGTTAAGTAGTGTTCAGAATGGAAAATAATTGGACATTTGATAGATTTTCAGACTTTCAAGACTTCGTTAACAAAAATTATCAATTTAATAGAAGTTTCAAAATATAAGCATCAAGAGACATGTAAGATATATACCAGAGACGGGTTACAAGAGCTTCATAAAGACAGAATGTTTACCTTTTTTATGTAAAATGTATGTCTAACACTTTTATTAATAATTGGGTAGCTCGGGGGGCGGAGCCAAGATGGCAGAGTAGAAAGACTCACCTATGCTAGGTCCGAACCCACAACCCATGGATTTCCTCTAAAAAGAACTCCAAACAAATTCTGGAACAGTGGAAGCCACGCAGAAACACAGAGAAGGAGATTTCTGTTCCAGAGAGCCCTGAAAAACTGATCCCAAAGGTCCAGCGAGCCCCGGACGGGAGTGGAGCCCTCCGCCAGACCTGGCCACACAACAATGAGAGGAGCCAGCAGATCCAAGCAGGCCTCAGGGACAGAATTTCCAGAGGCCACGAAGGTCCCTCCACCCACAGACTCACAGGTCAGAGAGAGAAGGGCTGAGAGGGGAGCAGGGTGTCTTCAGGACTCAGGACCCTCGAGAGGTGGCGGCAGTGGGAGCGGCAGTGGCAGCGGGAGGCCAGAGGCTCCCAGAGCAGGCAGGAGCTTGGCTGCAGCCCCATTACAAAAGGTCTTTGCATAAACCTCCTGAGGGAAATGAACCTGGGAGGTGGCCCTGCCCCTACCTGAGCACCAGCAGATAAGCTCCCATTGAATAGCAGCCAGGCCTGCCGCCAAAGCCCTGAGGCTGGGGACCAGCATTTGAATCTCAGACCCCAAGCATTAGCTGGGCAGAACTAGGCCAGGGGTGGAGAGGACTCTCAGAAGTCAAGTAACTGGCTGGGAAAATGCTCAGAAAAGGGAAAAAACTAACACAAAAGAAGGTTATTTTCTTGAAAAAATGTTTCCAACCTTCATCTCTGAAGATGAAGAAGAAAACTGCTTACCATCAGGTAAACACATAGGAATCAAGGCCTCTATATCCCAAAAATCTGAAATAGGTATCCAATGGGCTCAGAGCATGGAAGCTCTCCAAAAGGATTTTGAAAATCAAGTTAGACAGGTGGAGGAAAAACTGGGAAAAGAAATGAGGGAGATGCAAGAAAAGCATGAAAAACAGGTCAGTGCCTTAATAAAGGAGGCTCAAAAAAATTCTGAAGAAAATAACACCTTGAAAAATAAACTAACTCAATTGTCAAAAGAAGTTCAAAAAGCCAATGAGGAGAAGAATGCTTTCAAAAGCAGAATTAGCCAAGTGGAAAAAGAGGTGCAAAAGCTCACTGAAGAAAATAGTTCTCTCAAAATTACAATGGAACAGATGGAGGCTAATGACTTTC
>CM053771.1:129629138-129647740 GCA_028658325.1 Potorous gilbertii | reverse complement strand
AAAGTATATGTCGAACCTATACAGAACTGTATGCTGTCATGGGGAGGGAGGGGGGTAGGAGGGGAAGGTGTGTGGGTATAAAATCTTAATTTTAAGGAAGTGATTGTAGAACATTTATAAATAAATAAAATAAAAATTTAAAAAAAAGTATCACCTGACCAAAAGTGAGAATTGTTTTATGTGATATGAACTGTGTTAAAAATGAAAAAAAAGAACTGTACCTTTTTGCTGATCATCTAGGTTTCCCAGGCTGAGGATGTTTCACTCTGTTTTTCCTTGAGCTCCAGTGTTTCCGAATTTTTGAAGTCAAAGGGAGATTGTGATATCTGTTACTGCTTACTCTTCCATCTTGGCCCAGACCTTGTCTCTTTCAAGCTAAGGTCCTCTCAAATTCTCAGTCTAAGTGAGGCAATTCCCATTCAATGAATAGTCCTCTTTAAGCAGTGAATCAAGGGATGACCACTTTAATAAAATAAATCACTTGGGAGTGTAAGACCCTCACGGTGGCTGGCCAAAAGTAACACAATAGCTATGTCCATTCACCCTGAACCAAGAGGACCTCAAAATAGCCATTAAATGATGCTTGGGCACTAATCTATTATTGTCCAATCAATGAGATCCACAGTGAATTGGGCTCTTATAGATGACAGAGGAGATGACTCTTCTCAAGAATTTTTCTCCTTACTTTTAATTATTAATCATCTGTAGTAAATCCCAAAATATGAAGGTCTAGTCATAATATTACTGTGTGAAA
The DNA here is from genome assembly GCA_028658325.1 of Potorous gilbertii. NCBI lineage: Eukaryota > Metazoa > Chordata > Mammalia > Diprotodontia > Potoroidae > Potorous > Potorous gilbertii. Next base: position 129,646,986 of record CM053771.1, on the reverse strand, counting down.
CAAGAAATGTGCTAGTCCTTCAGGAAGAAATCAGAGCGCATATCTCTCAGGTAAGGGGTTCCCCTAATCATCCCTGCTATACCAAAGAGGCAGAAGCAGTAACTCTTTTCCTTTGAATGGAGAGGTAGTGGTCCTTGAATGAACAGATAGGGACAGAGCGAGGAAAATCTAAGTTCAAGTCCAGCTTTTAACACATTTGCTATGGAATCTGGAGTGTGGCAAGTCATTTAAACTTTCAGTGTACTAGGAAACTCTCTAACACTACAAATTGCAAAGAAAGCGCTAACCTTCGTCGTTAGAAAGAGATCCTAATCTAAGAGTTTTCTATGCCAATTCAGTCTCAGAAACAGTTTGTATCCCTAGCCTTAAACATCCTAATTTTGTAGATATATATTTGATACAGAAGAAAAAGACCTTTCAAGTTGGAGCAATTACATTAAAAATATATTATTGCGATGTGAGGAAACAAAAAAATAGAATGAACTAATTTTTGAACCAAAGTTAAAAACTCCTGAAGGAGTTTTTCATTTGCATAGGCTGCCAGGACAGGATCATGTAAAAACTTATTTAGTAGCTTTCATTGACATTTTACTTTAAAATATAATTAAATAATCCTTGATAAATCTGTGATCTCCAATAATGCAAATAAAAATATACAGTCTAATTTTGGGTGACTATGTTTTATTTCCTCTCATAAATCCTCCAAATGGAGTTTTCCCTATGTGCCAGAATCCTTCCTACAGGTAAATATGAACGGAAAATATTTTATTTAATCATTTATTCCTTTCTCTTACTGCATTGTGAATAATCTCATCGCCTCCACCCTGTTCTTTACCTGCAATATATTGCTGTGATAGCAATCCACTTTTTTTCTTGCTCAATATGTATTTTTGAAACAAGCTATATGAAATCCTCTTCTCATCTAATGGATGCTTCTCCATTGCCCTTTTAGTGACCTGCTGATTTAACTATTTGACACTAATTATATTGCATACAAAAAAAACCCTAAATTTCTCCCTGAAATAGAAATATTTTAACAAAAAAATCTTTATTTATATATCAATATTAAACATTTATATGTATACATACATACATGCATGCACAAATATACATGTGTATATATACATATGTCTGTATGATAATTTTTGTTGTTAAAATTGTTTCTATTTCAGGGGGAAATTCAGGGTCAGTAAATGTAAATTCAGCATGTATTTATTAACTGTTTGCTATGTGCCAGATGCTGTGCTAGGTAGTTAGACAGTATCTCTAAATTAATCTACCCTGCTCTTCTTCTCTTCTTCCAATTTCAGCCCATGATTTTGATTGTCTATTTTATCTATCAAGAAAAATTCACTGATAAATTAGTTCTATGTATAGTTGATGCAACTCTATATAGAGCATAGCCTAGACAACAGGCATTTTGCATCCTACTCGATTGCCCTTGAATGGACAATTTGGTCAAATACCTTAGATATACAGTATTATATATCTTATCAAGTTGTGCAACATTTTGGAGTTTGATGAAATCAGCACAGTGCCTTTTAAAATATTTCTGTCTAGAAGGACTTCATGATCTATAAGGAATATCTCCATCACTTAGGAATCTGCTTTGATATCCTCCATTATCACCAAAACCTTTAACAAGCCTATACTGCTCAGTTTTAAAACAACTTGAAAGACAATATATATTGCTCATTTTATATTAATAACCGAAGTTTCATAAAACAGAGTTAGCACTATAATATTTTTCAAGATATATGATTTTGACCTATGTATGACAGACACCTAATTGGAGAAAAACCCTTTAAGAAAGTTTTGTTTTAACTGTGCAAAATATTTAAATAATAGTTCTAGACAAGAACTGAAAAGATATCACAAGGGAAGTATTATATTATTGGGGACCAAATTAATTACGTAAGTAACAATTCCTGTAAGTGTTTTTAGAAATGTCAAGGTATTTTAGTCTATTACAAAAGACAAAGGGGTAACCAGTAAAAGTTTCTAAATGGGAAAGTATTAGCATCAACATTTCTCTTTATGTAGGCAACTGTACAAATTAAGGATAAGATGAAATTGGAATGACTATGGAGTCCTAGAATTCAGTTAAGAAGTTTATGTAATGGCCTAAGATGAGATAATGAGGATCTCAACTAGGATGGTAGAAATAGAGATGGAAAAGAAGGGGTATGTGGAAGAGATACTGCAGTGAAATAATCTTTCAGACTTGATGATTGATTAGATATAGAGAAAGAGGGAGAAAGGAATAAAAATGACTCATTTCAGACTTTGAGTAATGATATTGTGGTGCCATTAACCAAATGAGAAAGCTCAGGAGACCTACCTATCTTGGGAGGAAGGAAAAAAAGGGTTCACTTTTAGATTTCGATATTAAAATACCCAGACTGAAATAATGAAGAGATAGTTGGCAATTCATGACTGAAGTTCAAGAGAAAGGGCAGAGAAGGGGAGAGAGATTTGAGATTCATCTGGACATGACGGTGAAGTAAAGATTATAGATGAGAGATATGAGAGAAAGAATGTAGATAGAAAACCAGCAAGTCAGGGACTGAATCTTGTATATTGCCTTCATTTAAAGGGGAGAAGGAGGAAGGAGAGACAGCAAAAGAGAAAGAGCAAAAACACAGAGGCAAGAAACGGGAATTAGATTGCATTGACTCAAGTAGGAAATGAGGACAATGAGGTAATGTAAGGTCAGCTGATGAAGGGATTTTGACTACAAAATCAGAAATATTTATTTCATGGTAGTTCTAATCATTTTGCCCTGGGCTGCAAATATTCAGTGTCAGGACGTGTAGCCTCTCAGTCTGTCAGCATTTTTCTTTTCTCTCATAACAGGAACAGCTGAAGCAGGTATAATAGATAAGAGGAAAAAAAATTAAGGAAGCTTCCTTGGTAAACTGAGCAAAATGATTTTGTTATGGTTGAGTTTGGTACCACATTTGCATTCCTTTTTGTTTTACTCAATGTCCCATCTTTAATGAGTAAGTTCAAAGAGTGTTTCCCAGACCCTGTACAGTTCAGTGTTTTCTCTCATTTTGTACTTTGTAAGCTTCTTGATTGAGGGATTTTTGTTTTAAGAGAAGACCTAATTCCTTGCAAACATTGAGTGAATCAGAAGTGTGTGTGTGTGTGTCTCTGTCTGTGTGTGTTCATCCTTCCTTGCTAAAGAAGACCATTCCATCAGAGAAATAATGACATGACTTGCACTTGACTTGGTTTTGAGTGAGGGAGGGCTGTGCAGGTCACCACCCTCACTTCTCCTCCAAGGTCCTCTGAATCCAGTGACCAGATATTCACCAGGATGATTGGAGGTGACCCAGGATGAGGCAGTTGGGGTTCAATGACTTGCTCAAGATCACACAGCTAGTGAGAGTCAAGTGTCTGAGGTGAGATTTGAACTCAGGTCTTTCTGACTCCTGCACTAGTGCTCTCTCCACTGCACCACCTAGGTGTCCCAAATCAGCAGAGTATTATAAATAACATCACTATAATATATTGGAACATTTAAGTGGGAATGATTGGTTGAAGTGCCTCTTAAAAATAAAAACCCAAACAGCATTATGAAGCACACTTAGTAAGCTGACATTAAGACCCAAGTCATGATATCTTGTCATCATCTGACTCACTGTATCAGTAAACACCCAGATATAGACAGGGGACCTGGTACCCCAGGTTCTTAGATCTGCATTTATAACAGGAAAGGCAAGTTTTGAGGGGGTCAACAATCACTTTAATTAGTTGAACCAGATGTTTTCACATATGCCTTTTTATCTTTTATATTTCCAAAGCTACCAAGCCTCCTATCTATCAACCAACAGAGCAAATACAGAGAAATAAAGATCAAGACAGGCTCGACTGCCTAAATTAAAGCAATATTGCCACACCTGTTAAATACATCCCTGGATTGAGAGACCTTTTACATCTGAGCATCAGGAGTCCAAACATATAACCACACAGAGTCTCGACCAGGTAATCACAAGACCCTTCTCATAGTAAAATACCAACCTCTCAGTATATATCATGAAGATTCATGTCCTGATTGGCTCAGAATCAGTAGGCACGGAACCCACATGACTTTGCACATCTGTGAACAATCGGGGCACAAAGGAGACTAACCCTCAGATGCTCACAATTTAGCCCAAGCCTGGGAAACAGCTCCAAAAAGAAAACAATCCAGCAAATCCAACTTTGCTTGCTGTTACACTCACTCACTCCGAGGCATTAACAGAATGATGCAAATGCCCTCTTCCTCTTCCATTCTTCTTTCATTTATCTATCCCTCTTGTAATTAATTTTAGATCCAAGGTATTAGATTTGACCAGAAATAGTAGAAACGTTGAGCTATAGTCTTCATTGCTTATATTGTAGATAAGAAATGGGATCGTTAGGAAGCCTATCCTTTGAACAATGGCAGAAGATATCTTTGGGCATCAAAGGAAATTTCCCAGATGATTAGTAAAACATGAAGTGGTGAGTTCCATTTATCTTTTTCTTGTTTTTTCTCTCTCACTTCCTTTATCTTTTTCTGCCTGGAAATGTTTTATTGCTCCCTCTGTCCACTACCATCCCCCCATACCATTCACCTGACTGCATTCAGAACTCAAGAGATCACTATGTTACACTCTAAATCATCAGAAGTTGTCAATATATGACACTTGGTAAAAAATAACAACTGTGAGGAGAATAAACCCAACTAGTTTGGTCCTCATTCTTTCCAGAAGTTTGTAGCCCTGCATTTGGGACAACAAATCATAACTTACAAATTCAAACACTTAAGTGGTCTGTATTTCTGAGAAGCAAACCACTTAAATTGTTGCTTGTCTGCAGGGACATGAAATCTAATTACCTGAAGGAGTCACTGCATATCATGCACATCAGACATTGTGGATGTCTCCCCTTTATAGAAGCAGTCTGGTAATGTAATAGCAAAAATGCTGGGTCTGGCATCAGGAAAAACTCTATTCAAATTTAAACTCAAACACTTACTAGCTCTGCAATCCTGGGCAAATCACTTAACCACTTTGTGCCTTGGATGCCTCAACTGTAAAAAAAAATAAAGCTGAACAACAGCACCTATCTACTAAGGTTGTTGCATAAAACAAATGAGGCAATATTTATATAGTATCTGTCACGTAGTTTCCATGTAATATATTGTTTCATTTCCTTTCTTTATCCTTCCTTCCTGAATGAGGTCTTTAACAATTCAGCTTCAGTGCTTCATTTTGGATAACCTCTTAACTCTCTTTTACCATTACTCCTCACTTTTCATAGTCATTTCAGACTTGGATTTATATCTGTACTTTTATCTCATTATTTTATTTACATATGCTAACTGAAGTGTACAGTATACTTTTTTTAGTTAAATTTATTTTAATTTACTTTTCAACATTTTCTTCCACAAAATTTTGAATTTCAAATTTTCTCTTCTTCTCCCCCCATTCCCCCACCCGAGTACAGCATGCATTCTGGTTACTCTTTCCTCCAATCTACCTTCCCTTTTATCACTCTGCCCCACCCTTATCCCCTTCCTTTCTCTTTTTCTGTATTCCAAGATAGAATTCTATTCCTCATTGCCTATACATAATATTTCCTAGTTGCATGTAAAAACTTTTACCATTCATTTTTAAAGCTTTGAGCTCTCTATTCTCTCCCTTCTCCACTCCCCACCCACCTTTATTCAGAAGATAAGTTATTCAATATAGGTTATACATGTGTAGTCATGGAAAACACTTCTGTAATAGTCATGTTGCAAAAGACATAATTCTATATCTCTCTATTCTGTTCCACCTTCCATTTTTTCTATTCTATCCTTTGACCTGTCCTTCTACAAAAGAGTTTGCTTTCAATTACCCCTTCCCCCATCTGCTGTCACTTCTATTATTTCCCCTCTCGTCTCTTTTCCTCTGCTTTCCTGTAGGGTAAGATAAACTTCCATGTCCAAGTGAGTATGTATATTATTCTCTCCTGAAGTCAAATCTGATGAAAGTAGGTCTCACCTATTCCCTTTCACCTTCCCCCTCTTCCCTTCAATTGTGAAAGTCCTTTCTTTCTTGCCTCTTTTATGTGAGGTAATTTACTACATTCAGTGAAGAGTATGTTTTTGAGCACACTATCCTCGAAATAAATTTTAGGATGACTTAGTTCCAAAGCTCCTGTAACTGGGGCAGGATTAGAACTCAGGTCTTCTCGACTCCTTATCCAGTGTTGTTATTCACTGCACATTGAGAAATGAAACCAACAGCAAGGCAAATCAGCAACATATTAGATACCTTTAGTCAAATGAAACTTCAATTGGTCATAAATGAAATCTCCAGACATTGTTCTATCTTACTTCTTAGCTAGTTTTGAGATTTGTAACAGGAAATTATCTTCTACTTACTTCATCTTGCCAGGAGATCTCTAATATGTACTTTCTTAAGCCCTTAATTTACAGCAAGTGAAAGATAATGACTCTGCTTATTCAATACCAGAAAGTCAGATTAAAAAATGAGAAAAGGGCAGGATGGTAGTGTGAAAAAATGGACTTGCTTTAGCCATCCCCAAACCCCACTGGATACCTTTAAAAATGTTTCTACAAAACTTCTAGAGCAAGAGAAACCTCAAAATGACAGTGAAACAAATTTCTAGCCCAAGATGATCTGGAAGGTCAGCAGAAAAAGTCTATTGCACTAGGCTGGATGAGGAGCACATAACAGTACACAACACTCCAGCACAGACTAAGCAAACTTGGAGCAGGTCACAGGGGATTGAATCATCGTAGTTGTAGTGGTTTTCAGACTTATCTACCCAAAAATACCAAAGAAAACTTAAAAGTTCAGTAGAAAAGGTCTATTGAGCCTGGGGAGAGAGGAATGTGGTCCAGTCCCATCCCTGGGACAGTGACCATGGCAGTGACAGGGGCTGTTTCCATAGTGCTTGGTCCACAAACAGTGGGAGGATCAAGCAACTGCTCACAGGGGGATTTCAGGGATCTCTTTGCCGGTACTGATGTAGAATTCTCTTGCTTCAACCCTCCTGGGACATGGGCCTCAGTCCTAGGTGGTGGTCCTGGGGCCCATGGTGGAGTTTGTGTCAGTGGTAGAGAGGGAAGCCTTTTCAAGTTTCCAAGGCAGAAAAGAGTGTTTGTGGTCAATCACAGACCAAAGCACAGGACAGTAGAGAAGTAAACACCTTTCCTTTGATCATCCAAACTTTCTAGAAATGAAAATTTACAGACCCATAGAAGTACATTTAAAATGAGCTGCACAAAATTCCTGAAGCTTGGGAGAGCAAATCCTCCACACTGGAAGCAGAACCCTATCTTTAGAAAAAGGTCAAATGGCAAGCAATAAGTGGGGAAAATGAGCAAACACTGGGGAAAAAAATCAGAGTATAGAATCTTATATTGTTTACAGGGAAGATCAAAATATACAACCAGAAGAAAACAAAGTTAAAACTCCTTTATCCAAAACTTCCAAGAAAAATATGAATTTCTTGCAGGCCATGGAATAACTCAAAAAGAATTTTGAAAATCAAGTAAGAAGAGAGGAAAGATTGGGAAGAGAAATGAGAATGATGCAAGAAAATCATGAAAAATAAGTCAACAGTTTGCTGAAGAAGACCATTCAAAATAATGAAGAAAATATTTTAAAATTGACTAGACCAAATGTCCAAAGAGGTTCATAAAGCCAATGAGGATAAGAATGCCTTAAAAACAAGAATCAGTCAAATGGAAAAGAAGTCTAAAATTTCACTGAAGAAAATGATTCCTTAAAAATTAGAATGAAGCAATTGTAAGCTAATGACTTTATGAGAAATTAAGAAACTATAAAACAAAATCAAAAGAATGAAGAAAATAGAAGAAATATGTGAAATATCTCACTGGAAAAACAAATGACCTGGAAAATAGATCCAGGAGATAGCATTTAAAAGTTATTGGACTAAATGAATTCCATGATCAAAAAAAGAGCATAGACATCACCTTTGAATAAATTATCAAGGAAAACTGATTTGATAATCTAGAACCCAAGAGTAAAAAAAAATATTGAAAGAATCCACCCTTCACCTCCTGAAAGATTTCTCAAAATAAAAACTCCTAGGAATATTGTGGTCAAATTTCAGAGTTCCCAGGTCAAGAAGAAAATATTGCAAGCAGTCAGAAAGAAATAATCCAAATACTGTGGAAACACAATCAGGATAACACAAGATTCAGTAGCTTTTACAGTAAGGCACTGGAGGGTTTGGAATATGATATTCTGCAGGTGAAAGGAGCTAAGATTAAAATAAAAAAATCACCTATCCAGCAAAACTGAGTATTATCTTTCAGGGTGAAAAAAATTAGCATTAAATGAATTGAGGAGTTTCTGGCATTCTTTTTTAAATGTATTTATTTATATTTAGTTTTCAACATTCATTTCCACAAGATTTTGAGTTCCAAATTTTCTCCCCATCTCTCCCCTCCTCCCACCCCAAAATAGCACGCATTCTGATTACCCCTTCCTCCAATCTACCCTCCCTTCAATCACACTCCTTCCTTCCCTTATCCCCATTTCTCTCTTTTCTGGAGGGCAAGAGAGGTAAGAGTTCTATGACCTGTATTTCTACCCCATGACCTGTATTTCTTATTTCCCCAGTTACATGTAAAAATAATTCTCTACATTCATTCCCAAAACTCTCAGTGCAAATTTTTTTTTCCTTCCTCCCTTCCCACCTATCCTCACTGAGAAAGCAAGCAATTCAATATAGGCTATATATGTGTAGTTTTTCAAAAGACTTCCATAACAGTCGTGTTGTGAAAGACTATATTCCCTGCATCCTATCCTGCCTCCCATTTATTCTTTTCTCTCTTTTGACCTTGTCTTTCCCCAAAATAATTTACTTCTAATTACTCCCTCCTCCCATTTGCTCTCACTTCTATCATTCCCTCACCCCACTTATCCCCTTCTCCCCTACTTTCATGTAGTGGAAGATAGATTTTTGTATCAAACTGAGTATGTATGTTGCTCCCTCCGAAATGCAATGAGAGTAAGCTTCCCTTTTTGCCTCTCACCTTCCCCCTTTCCCCTTCATTGAAAAAGATTTTTCTATCCTCTTTTATGAAAGATAATTTGGCCCATTCCATTTCTTCCTTTCTCCTCCCAATGTATTTCTCTCCCACCCCTTATTTTTTTAGATATCTCTTCCTATTCAACTCACCCTGTGCACTCTGCATGCATATATATATATATATATATATATATATATATATATATATATATACACACACACACACACACGTGTGTGTGTGTGTGTGTGTGTGTGTGTGTGTGTGTGTTTGTAATCTCTCAAACTACCCAAATACTGAGAAAAGTTTCAAGAGTTACAAATGTTATCTTTCTATGTAGGAATGTAAACAGTTCAACTTTAGTAAGCCCCTTATGAATTCTCTTTCTTGTTTACATTTTCATGATTATTGTAATTCTTGTGTGTGAAAGTCCAATTTTTCTATTCAGTTTTTGTCTTTTCTTCAAAATAGTTGAACGTCCTCTATTTCATTGAATGACAACTTTTTCCCCTGAAGTATTATACTCAGTTTTGCTGGGCAGGTGATTCTTAGTTTTAATCCTACCTCCTTTGGTTTCTGGAATATCCTATTCCAACATCTTTGATCCGTTAAAGTAGAAGCTGCTAGATGTTCTGTTATCCTGACTGAATTTCCACAATACTTGAATTGCTTCTTTCTGACTACTTGCAATATTTTCTCCTTGACCTGAAACTGTGGAATTTGGCTACAATATTCCTGGGAGGTCTTTTTTTTTAATTTGTTTGTTTGGTTTTTTTGCATCTCTCTTTCAGGAGGTTATGGGTAGATTCTTTCAATATTTCCTTTATCCTCTGGTTCTAGAATACTAGGGCTGTTTTCCTTGATAATTTCATGAAAGTTGATGTCTAGGCTCCTTTTTTTGATCATGGCTTTCAAGTAGTTCCCTAGTTTTTAAATTATCTCTCATAGATCTATTCTCTAGGTCAGTTGTTTCTCCAATGAGATATTTCATATTGTCTTCTATTTTTTCATTCTTTTGGTTTTATTTTGTAATTTCTTGGTTTCTCATAAAATCATTAGCTTCTATCTATTCCATTCTAATTTTTAAAGAACTACTTTTTTAGTGGCATTTTGAACCTCCTTGTACATTTGGCTAATTCTTCTTTTGAAAGCATTCTTCTCATTGGTTTTTTGGACTTCTTTTGCCATTTGAGTTATTCTATTTTTAAAGGTGTTGTTTTCTTCAGCATTTTTTAGGGTCTCTTTTAACAAGATGTTGAATCACTTTTCATGATTTTCTTGCATCACTGTCATTTCTCTTCCCATTTTATTCTCCACCTCTATTACTTGATTTTCAAAATCCTTTTTGAACTCTTCTGTGGTCTGCAAAGATTGCATATTTATTTTGGAGGTTTGGAATTCAGAAGCCTTGAGTTTTATGACTTTCTGTAATGGTATGTATTGCTCTTCCTCATCCAAAAGGTTTGATGAAATTACCTGATCACCAAGAACGTAGCGCTCTATAGTGTTATTTTTTTTCCCAGTTTTTTGGACTTTTACTTTACAGTTTTACTTTACAATTATTTGACTTTTGCATCCTTTGTCACGAGAAACATACAGTCTAGGGACATGTAATTTCTCAGTTCCTCTAGGGTGCCACTGTCAAGGGAGAAGTGTTTACTCCTTTCCTGGCCTGAATTCTGGTCTGGGAGCAAGCACAATCTTTTCTGACCAGGATCTTTGAGTAGAACTCACTCTCCAGAGCTTCCACCAGTTCCACCAGGCCACTGCTCCTCCTCACCCCACTCAGGGTTGACATCCAGGTCCGCTGCTATATTCTCCCAGGGTTTTTAGGCCAATGGCTCTAAAAATGGATACTGCAGTCACCTGGGTCCAGGGAGAGGGCCAGACCCTGCTCCCTTCTTATCCAGTTGAAAGAGGTTTCTCACTGACCTTTTATACCATCTTTGGCATTTGTGGGGATCTGGGAATTGTAACTGTTACCTGTAACTCCATGCCCTGAAGCCTGCTCTGGCCCTGTCCCTGCTGGGCCATGCAGCCATCGCTATGGTGTATTCTGCTCTGAGCTTGGTGTGTTAGACTTTGCTTGCAGGTCTTTTAGGCTGTCTTGGGCATGAAATCTGTTTTACTCTGTCATTTTGTGGCTTCTGCTGCTCTAGAATTTGTTTAGAGTCATTTTATAGGTATTAGGGGGAGAACTTCTACAGGCCTAGTTTCAGGCATTCTTGCTGAAAAGACCATACCTGAATTGAAAATTTGATTTTCAAATACAAGATTCAAGAAAAGCATAAAAAGGTTAACAAGAAAGAGAAATCATAAGAGACTTATTAAAGTTGAGCTGTTTACATTTCTCCATGAAAAGATGATACTTGTAAATCGTGAGACCTTTCTCAGTATTAGCTTTGTAGAAGGGAATATATGAGGCAAGAAAAAGCAATTGAAGTGGATGGGAAGAGGGTGGAGGTGAGAGGGAATAAGTGAACTTTATTCTGATTTGACTTAAGTAGGGAAAAAATATATTTTCAGTTGAATATGGGGATATATCTTACCCTACAGAAAAGTAGGTGAGAAGTGGATTAGTGAAGGGTGATGATAGAAGGGAGGGCAGCTTGGAGGAGGGGATAATCATAAGCAAACACTTTTGAGGAGGGGCAGGAGAAAGGAGAAAAAAATAAATGGGGGGTAAGTGGGGTAGGATGGAGGGAAACATATTATTTTAAAACATGACTATTACGGAAGTGTTTTTAGTGACTATACATGTATAATCCAAACTACATTGCTTGACTTCTCAAGGAGTGTGGCTGAGGAAGGAGGCAATGAGAGAATTTTGAACTCAAAATTTTAAAAATGAATATTAAAAACTGTTTTTACTCCCAAGTGGGAAATAATACAGATAGGAAATGAGATACAGATATTTGCCTTGCCCTACAGAAAAATAGAATGGGAAGGGGATAAGAGAAGGGGGTTATCAGAATGTACACCATCTTGGGATGAGGGTGAAGCAGAGATAGAGAAAATATTTGGAACTCAAAATCTTGTGGAAATGAATATTGAAAACAAATTAATTAATCAAAAGAAAAAAAGTATGAGAAAAGTTGCATACTATGCTGCAACAATAACCAAAAAAATCAACAAAGAAAAATAATTTATTGACTTATTCTACCTGATGTGTGTATGTGTGTATTTTCATTGGCGTATGGCTTTGTGCTTGTTAGTGAATTCATTCATTTATGAACATGGTTGTAAATGATGTTTATGTTTTCATTGTTTCCTTGCTAATGAAAATCTAAAACCTTTGACAAAATTTCTGAATAATTAACTTTCACTGTCCCTCTGAGTATTTTTGACCCATGTAAACATAACCATACACTTGTGATTGCACTCTATTCATTGTATTCTCTGATTTATTTTTTATGCTATGATTCACTGTGTTAGTTCAAATCTGTAGTAGAGTCTATAAATTGCAGATTTGCTGGGGACTATCATACCTTCTCCAAAATAAATTGAAGCAATGACAATTTTACTGAGAGAATAAAGTGGTAAGTAGTCTAGTTTCTTTTGGGGGCTCTAATATTGCTTGATCACCTAACTGTAAGGGGTACACTATGGAATAAATGTGTAGTACTTTTGCTTGATAGTAGGAGAGTGGAAAACTTTCCACTCAATAATATTCATCATGACAACAGATAAAAGACTTTATTTCAGATAAGGGCAAAGTGTAGCAATAGCAGTGAAATAGACCTAAAGTGAAATATTGGTCATAGCATTCTTTCCCCTTTGCTTCAGCCTCATGACAAGAGAAATAACTATATACTTTGCAAGATTGTGCAAAAGACATTTTAATTAAGACAGATTGAACTGCAGGCTCAAGCTTTTCTGAATTATGACTGCCTTGTACAAATACAAGTTTTCTGAGAAAATTACTGTATTTTTCATAATTTTATCAAAATATCATTCCTTAATTTTAATCCTACATCTCTAAAGTGAGTTTTAGGTAAAAGACAAGTGAAAAATATTAATATGATATTCTCTTAATGGAATCACATCTAAATCTGGTCATCTTCTTACCACTTTTCTTTCTTGAAAAGACAAATCTAAGCACTCCTGTTCTCAAGATTGGTGAATCCCTTTCTAATACCACTGCTTCAGGAACATTCCAGGGTAATATGTATTGTTTTGTTCTCATATATCTCCTCATCTAGGTACCATACTCTTAATATCAGAAAAATAATCTTCATGAAGAATTCCAGTAATTACTAGAAGACATTACATATGAATAAATGCAACAACATAATAAAACTGCCGTATATCATTGTTGTAGAACCCAAATAGAAACAGATCCCTGTGAGTTCCATATAGTTTTAGAAAACACAAGAATTAAGAACATGCATATTGTATTGTATTTTATTTATTTTGTTAAACATTTCCCAATGATGTTTTAATCTCATTGAAACAGAATTTCTGAGTTTGTGGTCTAAATACCCCTTGGTTCTGAGTTTCATGCATAGATAATTGACCAACTAAACTAGAAATGTTAATGTCATGCAAATTACATATATCAGTGAATTATTTAGGAATGAAAATCCTGATTGATAATGAAAATGGAATTATATAGAGATAGGGACAAGATCAATAAATGATTAAAATTCAATTATCAATTCTAGTGGGTGCCATATTTGCATCAGATAATGTTGAAGAGGTTCTTAGAGATGAAAAGTTAAGTAATTTGATCATGGTCACACAACCAGGATGTGCCAGAGGCATTGCTTGAACCCAGATCTTCCTTGTTCTGTTACAAGTTGTTTTTTTTTTTTTTTATCAACTACACCATTTTGATTCTCTATAAAACTGTAAACTGCCTCTTTTTAAAAAGTGGATTAGACCAAAAGAGTATTAAATAGCATCATATAAAAAGAAGATATTAAAAAGTCTTATGAAAAACTCACATATTAAAGTTAAAATAAATGAATAGATAAATGAATGATTGAAGGAGCTAGAGAAGTCATTTAGATGAGGATCAACAAGGGGAAAAATAAAAACAGTGTTCCTGTTAGAGTATGCTAAGAGCCTCTTGTCCAAAAGGATTCGAAAATGTTATAAATCAGGCACAGCAGGATACATTATTAGAGATAGAACATTTAAGTTATGTAGATATTCATTTTAACTCTTTCTGCTTGAAATAGAGTACCTGAAAAATTGTTGATTTGGCTTAAAGTTAAGTACTGCCTTCTATAAAACGAAAATAATGTAGTAAGAGAAATGAAATTATTATGCTTTGCATAAATTGAAGATCTCTCTCTTTTTCTGTATCTTTACCCATGTGTTTCTTTGTCTCTGCCTCTTTTTTTGTTTGTTTGTCTTTCTGTCTGTGTCTTGTTAACTGTGTAGAAAATGGTTGCCAAAGTAAATTAGAAGCAGAGAGAGAGATGATTAGATGCAGAAAAAGGTAAATGTTTCAGGTTTTTTTCTAAAAGAAAATAAATTTTGACATTGATTCTTGACAAAATTCTGTATGTTCTTTGAAAGATAGTTTCTTAGAATTTAAGAAGGAAATCAGGGATCACAAAGAGCAATCAAATTTTCATAAAAAATATGTCACACTAGGCTAATTATATTTCCATTTTTTTGCCAGCGTTAATTGACTAGCTTACCTGAAGAATGCTATAGAAATGCTATGCCTGAAAAGAAATGGCCTGAATAAAAGCATACTTTGGTGAACTTGAAACTGTTTGAGTGGCTGACCTAAATAGCTATGATTAATGAATTGCTGTCAATATCATGAAAAGAATGTCTCGGGAATTTTCTCTGGAATCTGTTGTTATTATTATTTTTAATGCTATTAATGACTTTTAATGAGTGACTAGCAAGTTCTATTTGAGACAGTAATGGGATAGGACAGTCAAATTAAGAAAACAAACAAAACCAAACTAATAGGACCTTCAGTTGAATGAACTAGGTCGTATAAAGGATAGAGAGGTGTGCCTGTAGTCAGTAAGAGCTGAATTAATAGCTCCTGGGTAAGTCATTTAGCCTCTGTCTACTATAGTTGCCTCAAATGTAAAATAGGAATACTAATATGTAAAGGCAAGCACCCTGGTGTCCCTAGGATGGCTTGTTAGTACAGGTTCTTATATCTACTTTTCTAAGGGAAGCAACATACAAGGGAATAAATATCTACTTTAATTACATTTACCAACAGAGGAAATATAAGCAAATAAATAAAGACCGACAGAAAAAGCTTCTAACGGTCTGACCATAAGCAAGACATACATCACAAATCAACAGACCGATTCAACTGTCTGACCATTGCATACATACATAGTTACCAGAGAGAGAAAATCTGGATTTTCTAAGCTGGGGAGGGGAGCTCCTTAAGCGCTACCTATAAACTTTCAGAGGCAGAACCTTGTGACCCAGTGCCTCATTAACAAGAGGTGTGGGCCTTCCTCCAAAACAAGCATCCCCTCCTCAAGCTTCCTTTAATCAAGCTGCTATTAATGGGCCAGGAAAAGCTCTTTTAACTCCCATTAACATTACATGATATTACCTACTTTCCAGGGTTATTGTGAGGACATTAGATAATATGTTTCAATAAGTTAGTACAGTGTTTGATGCATAGTCAGTACTTTATAAATCCTAAACCACCTCCCACCAATTATAGTGACCAGAATGAAGAAGGTAATAATACTACCATATTCTCTCCAAAGAGAAAATCTGGAGTATTATCTCCAATTCTATGCCCCTTATTCAAAGAAGGGCATTGGTGAAAGAATTTCCAGAAAAATAGAAACAGGGGTATTCAGGAATTTGAAACCATAAATATGATTCATTGCAAATATTTCAGCAAGCATTTAGTAAGTAACTGCTAAGTGCAAACTACTGTTCAAGTTGTCACACTTGGACTGTGGATAAATAGCATAACAAAATTTAAAGGTTAGAAAGCACTTTTGAACTCCTGTATTTCAAAATATACCCGAAAAGAGATTCTCAGTTGAAAGAATTGAGCATATATAGTGTGGGGAAGAAAAGATTCAATGGTAAACATGCTAGTTGCTTCAAGTTCTTGAAGAGTTTTAATGTATTAGGTTCATTTTGTTTGGTCACAGTGGGTACAATTATAAATGGTGAATGGAAATTGCAGATAAGAAGCATTCTGCTTTAGATAAAGAAAATATTCCTAACTTTTGCAGTTTTTAAGAAGCCAAATAAACTACCTCTGGAGGAAGTGAGGATTAGAATTAAAGTTCATACTAGATTAATCAATCAATAAGTATTAATTAAATGATTTTTGAGTGTCTGACACTGTGCATTATCAACATTTTTGATTAATAGTATCAGAAATCTAGGGACCTCTTAGAACATGTATTACAATACTCTCCTTTTGCAGGTGAATATCTGAAAGAATTGGGGAGCGGAGCCAAGATGGCGGAGTAGAAAGACTCACATATGCTAGCTCCGAACCCACAGTCCAAAATTATCTATTAAAAGAACTCCCAACAAATTCTGGAACATTGGAGCCACACAGCAACAGGGTGAAGGTGATATCCGTTCAAGAGAGCCCTGAAAAACTGATCACAAAGGTCCATGGTGCACCCGATGAAAGCGGAGCCCAGCCCTGCCCTGCCCTGGCCACGCAGCAAAGAGAGGAGCGAGCAAATCCGAGCAGGCTTCAGGGTCGGAATCTCCAGCAGCTGTGAAGTCCCTCCACCCACAGATGCACAGGTCAGTGAAAGAGATGTCTGGACAGGCTGAGAGGAGAGCAGGGTATCTCTGGGACTCAGGCCCACTTGGGAGGAAGTGGCAGAGGCAGCAGCAGAGGCAACAGGTGGTCAGAGGCTCCCAGAGCAGGCAGGAGCTCTGCAGGAGCTCCATTACAAAAGGTCTCTACATAAATCCCCTGAGGGAACTGAACTTGGGAGGCGGCCCTGTCCAACCGGAGCACCAGAAATTAATCTCCAATTGAATAGCAACCAGGACTGCCACCAAAAGCCCTGAGGCTGGGGAGCAGCATTTGAATCTCAGACTCCAAGCACTAGGTGGGCAGACCTAGAACTGGGGTGGAGAGGACTCTCAGAAGTCAAGTAACTGGCTGGGAAAATGCCCAGAAAAGGGAAAAAATATAAGACAATAGAAGGTTATTTTCTTGGGGAACAGATGATTCTAACCTTCCTCTCTGACAAGGAAGAAAACTGCTTACCATCATGTAAAAACTTAAGAGTCAAGGCGTCTGTATCCCAAACATCTGAAATAGATATCCAAAGGGCTCAGGCCATGGAAGACCTAAAAAACGATTTTGAAAATCAAGTTAGACAGGTGGAGGAAAAACCGAGAAGAGAAATGAGAGAGATGTAAGAAAGGCATGAAAAATGGGTCAATAACCTGATAAAGGAGACCCAAAAAAATTCTGAAAAAAATAACACCTTGAAAAATAGGCTAAATCAATTGGCAAAAGAGGTTCAAAAAGCCAATGAGGAGAAGAATGCTTTCAAAAGCAGAATTAGGCAAATGGAAAAAGAGGTGCAAAAGCTCACTGAAGAAAATAGTTCTCTCAAAATTAGAATGGAACAGATGGAGGCCAATGACTTTCTGAGAAACCAAGAAATCACAAAACAAAACCAAAAGAATGAAAACATGGAAGAGAATGTGAAATATGTCATGGGAAAAACAACTGACCTGGAAAATAGATCCAGGAGAGAATTTAAAAATTATGGGACTACCTGAAAGCCATGATCAAAAAAAGAGCCTAGACACAATCCTTCATGAAATTATCAAGGAAAACTGCCCTGATATTCTAGAACCAGAGGG
>CM053771.1:129604368-129628638 GCA_028658325.1 Potorous gilbertii | reverse complement strand
CCAAGAAATCACAAAACAAAACCAAAAGAATGACAAAATGGAAGAGAATGTGAAATATCTCATTGGAAAAACAAGTGACTTGGAAAATAGATCCAGGAGAGATAATTTAAAAATTATGGGACTACCTGAAAGCTATGATCAAAAAGGAGCCTAGACACAGAAATGTCTTGTGTTTTGTCCATTTGACTCATTTCTCCATATATTTTAGAAATAAGGCCTTTATCGTAGACAATAGTTGCAAAATTCTTTCCCAGTTTTCTGGTTATCTCTTCATCTTGATTGCATTGCATGTGGTTGTTCAAACTTTTCACTTTAATGTAATCAAAATTATCCATTTTGCACTTCATAATACTTTTTCTCTCTTCTTCATTAAGAATTCTTCCCTTCTCCATAAATCTGATAGATACACTATTCTTTACTCCACTAATTTGCTTATAATATCAATCTTTATACCTAGATTATGTATTCATTTGTACTTTATTCTTGTGTACTACATCAGGCATTGGTCTATGGCTAGCTTCTGCCCCACTCTAATACAGTATTTCCAGCAATTTTTGATAGATACTGAGTTCTTATCTCAGAAGCTGACATCCTTGGTTTCATAAAACAGTAGATTGCTATATTCATTGACTATGGTGTCTAAAGTTCTTAGCCTATTTCATTGGTCTACACTTCTGTTTCTTAGCCAGTACCAAGTGGTTTTGATAATTGCTGCTTTATAACAGTTTGGGATGTGCTAGAGCTAGACCAACTTCCCTGGCATTTATTTTCATTAGTTCCCTTGATAGTCTGGACCTTTTTTTTTCAGATAAATTTTGATAATATTTTTTTCCATTTCTACAAAATAATTTTCCTATAGATCCTTTGGTATGGCACTAAATAAGTAAATTAATTTAGGTAGAATTGTCATTTTTATTATATTGACTTGGCCTAGCCACCAGCAACTGATGTTTTTCTGCTGACTTAGATCTGACTTTATTTGTGTGAAATATATCTTGTAGTTGTGTTCAAAGAGTTCCTAGATTTATTTTGGTAGGTAGTCTCTCCACTATTTTATATTGTCTACCCTAGCCTTAAATGGGATTTCTCTTTCTATCTCTTGCTGTTGCCTTTACAAATATAGAGAAATCCAGAATATTTGTGGGTTTATTTTGCAACGTGAAAATTGTCAAAGTTCTTTATTTTTTCAAGTAATTTTTTGTTTGAATCTCTGTGATTCTCTAAGTGTATCATTATAACCTCTGCAAAGAATGATAACTTAGTTTCTTTGCGTATTCTAATTCCTTCAATTTCTTTTTCTTCTCTTATTGCTAGAGCTAAGATTTCTAGTACCCGAGTGAATAATAGTGGTCATAGTGGATATCCTTTTTCACTCTTTATCTTATTGCAAATGCAACTAGCTTATCTCCATGACCTATAATGCTTACTCAAGGTTTCAGGTTGATATTGCTTATTAATCTGTGGAAAATTCCATTTATTCCTATGCTCTCCAGTGTTTTTAACAGGAATAGGTGTTGTATTTTTTCAAAAGCCTTTTCTGAATCAATTGAGAAAATCATGTAGTTTCTGTTATTTTTTTGGCTGATATGATCAATAATGCTAATACTTTTCCTAATATTGAACCAGCACTGTATTCCTGGTATGAATCCTACCTGATCATAATATATTATTCTTATGATAATTTGCTGTATTCTTCTTGTTGAAGTATTTTTAAAAAATTTTGCATCTATATTCATTAGGGAAATTTGTCTACAATTTTCTTTCTCTGTTTTGATTGTTCCTGGTTTAGGTATATGGACTATATTTGTAACATAAAAAGAATTTGGGAGGACTCCTTCTTATCAAATTTTCCCAAATAGTTTACATAGTGTTGGAAATATCTGTTCTTTAAATGTTTGACAGAATTCACTTTTTAATCCATCTGGCCCTGGATATTTTTTCATGGGGAATCACTGATGACTTGTTCAATTTCTTCTTCTGAGATAGAAATAGTTAAGTATTCAACTTTCCCTTCTGTTAATCTGGGCAAATTATATTTTTAAAAATAATCATCCATGTCACATAATTTGTTGAATTTGTGGGCATAAAGTTGTGCAAAGTAATTTTTAATTATTATTTTAATTTCCTTCTCATTGGGGGTAAGTTCACCTGTTTCATTTTTAATATTGGTAATTTGGTTTTCTTCTTTCTTTTTTTTCATCAAAATGACCAAAAGTTCATCAATTTTACTGTTTTTTTTCATAAAACCAACACTTAATTTTACTTATTAGTTCTATAGCTTTTTTTAATTTTAATTTTTTTTTAATCTCTCCTTTGGTATTCAGTATTTCCAGTTTGGTATTTACTTAGAGATTTTCAATTTGTTCTTTTTCGTACTTTTTCAGCTGCATACCAAAATTCTTGATCTCCTCTTTCTCTATTTTATTTATGTAGGCATTCAAAGATACAAAGCTTCCCCTAGGAACTGCTTTTGCAGTTCATGCAAGATTTGGTATATTGTCTCATCAGTATCTTTCTCCTGAATTAAGTTGTTGATTGTTTCTAATTTGTTGCTTAATCCACTCCTTTTTAAGGGTCAGATTATTTAGTTTCCAATTACTTTTTAGTCTATCTTTCCATGGCCTTTTATAACATATAAGTTTCATTGCTTTATGATCTGAGAAGGATGCATTGACTATCTCTCTTTTCGCACCAGACTGTGAGGTTTTTATGACCTAGTACATGGTCAGTTTTTGCATAAGTGCCATGTACTGCTGAGAAAAAGGTGTATTTCTTTCTATTCCCATTCAGTTTTCTCCAGACATCTATCATATCTACCTTATTCAGAGATTTATTCAACTCATTATCTTCTTTCTTGCATGTTTCATTGTTAGATTTATCAAGTTCAGAGAGGAGGAGATTGAGGTTCCCGACTAGTATAGTTTTGCTCTTCATTTCTTCCTGTAATTCCCTGAACTTCTCCTCTAAAAATGTGGATGCCATACCACTTGGAGCATACATGTTTAGCAGTGATATTGCTTCATTGTCTCAGGTGCCTTTTAGCGGATATAGTTTCCTTCTTTATCTCCTTTGATTAGATCTATTTCTGCTTTTACTTTGTCTGCGATTAGGATTGCTACACCTGCTTTTCTTACATCAACTAAGGCACAATATATTGTGCTTCAACCTTTTACTTTTACCCCATGTGTATCCCCCCATTTCAAAAATGTTTCTTGTAAACAACACATTGCTGGATTGTGGCTTTTAATCTATTCTGCTACCTGTCTCTGTTCACAATTATGATTACTATCTGTATCTTTCACTCCATCCTCTTTGTGTTTTTAGTTCTCCCTTTGCCTCCACAACAGAATTTTATTTTTGACCACTTTTCCCAGTCTTCCTTTCCTTCTTTCAGATCCCCTCCGTTTTACTCCCCTTTACTCTTACTACTTCTTTCCTCCCTTTTACCCTCCCCTGTCCTTTCTTTCTCCTTTCCCCTCCTACTGCCTGTAGAGCTAGTTAGATTTGCATACTTAATTGTTTATTATTCCCTCCTTCAAGTGAATCAGTTGAGAGCAGTTACCAAACAAGGCTCATTTCCCTCCCCTCTTTCCCTCTACTCTAGTATAATTTTGTACTTCTTCTGTGATGTAATTTATCATTTTCTACTTGCTCCTTTTCGCATCTCCTGTTACAATCTCTGCACGTGCTTATATCACATTTTTATCATGATATCATTTACTTTATACCTGCTCCTACTATCTATCTATCTATCTATCCCTTTTATATTTCATAATAGATATACAGTTCTCATGATTAATATGTATAATCTTCCCTTACAGGTAGTTAAACAGTTTACCCAAATTGAGTAAAAAGTTTTTCTTTCCCCGTTTACCTTTTTATGCCTCTCTTGAGACCTACATATGAAGATTGAATTTTCTATTGAATTCTGGCCTTTTTATCAGGAAGGTCTGGAAATCCCTTATTTCATTGAATGTCCATCTCCTTGTGTGAAATGTTATGCTGGACTTTGCTGAGTAATTGATCCTTGGTTGTGGTCCCAGATCCTTTGCCTTATGGAATATCATATTCCAATTTCTTTGATATTTTAATGTGGAAGATGCAAATTCTTGTGTGTTCCTGCCTGTTCCTCCCCAATATTTGAATGGTTTCTTTCTGCCTTCCTGCAATATTTTCTCCTTCTCTTGAATGTTCTGAAATTTGGCAACAATATTTCTTGGTGTTTTTAGTTTGGATGCCTTTTGGGAAGTGAATGGCAAATTTTGTCAATGACTATTTTGCCTTCAAGATCTAGCAGTTCTGGGTAATTTTTCCTTGATAATTTCTTTGATGATAATGTCCAGGTTTTTTTTTTCATCATGGTTTTCTGGCAGGCCAATATTTTTAAATTTTTTTCTCCTGCATCTATTTTTCAGGTCAGTTATTTTTCCAATT
Organism: Potorous gilbertii; assembly: GCA_028658325.1. Lineage (NCBI taxonomy): Eukaryota > Metazoa > Chordata > Mammalia > Diprotodontia > Potoroidae > Potorous > Potorous gilbertii. The sequence continues at coordinate 129,624,204 of CM053771.1, read as the reverse complement.
AGATATTTTACATTTTCCTCTACCTTTTCATTCTTTAAATTTTGTTTAACTGATTCATGATGTCTCATATAACTTCTACTTGCCCAATCCCAATTTTCATCAAATTGTTTTCTTCAGTTAACTTTTGCATCTCCTTTTCTATCAGTTCAATTTTCCCTTTTAAGAAATTATTTTCTCCATTTAGTTTTTGTACTTCCTTTTCCATTTGTCCAGTTTTCTCAGTTATGTTTTGTGCTTCCTTTTCCCTTTGTTCAATTTTCCTTTTTAAAGAGCTGTTTCTTCAGTGAATTTTTTTCATACTTTTAAAATCATTGGTCATTTTTTCTTCTTTTTCCTTCTTCAGGTCTTCCAAGAATGCTCTTTGTGCATGAAAGCTGTTCATATTCCCTTCTGAAGTTTAAAATAGGAATACAGTCTCAATTTGGTAATCGTGTTTTGGTCCTTGTCCCTATAGAAAGATTCTATGGTCTTTTCCTTCCTCCTTTGACTTTTACTCATGATGGTGAGACTTTGTGCATTGTGGCCTTTGGTTCTTTCAGCTAGAACCTAAAGAACCTGCGGAGCTGGCTGATGTTAGAAAGCAGAGGCAGACTGGATTCTTTGTTTGTTTGTTTGTTTTTTCCCTCGATTAATCCTGGAGCTAACTTTTTAAATGTTCGGGAGGGGTGGTCTGGTCATAGGAAATCTCTTCAGTTGTGCTAGAGCAAAAGTAAGCTCCAGGCTTTGAGATTTTCCCCTTTCTCCTGGAGCATTGAGGCATGCCTGAGGTCCTGCTGCAAGACTCCACCTCCATTGAGCTTAATTCCTGTGCCAAAGTAAGAGGAATCTTCCTTAGTGATTTTCCTATCCTCACATGCTATGAAACTGTTTGCCACTTTTGCTGATTCCACTGATCCAGGATTTTTCTGGGGAAATATTTTATGGTTCTTTCAAGGTCAACAAGGAGAGGAGGAGAGAGCATTTATCCATTAGTCTGCTATTTTGGCTCCTGGATGTTCAAGTTGGTAACTTACAGACATTTAATCTGTGGGCTAATAGTCTCAGGAGCAGCTGTTGCAGATATTTGGGACTCCTGTGGCTCTCATTTGCTGAGCTCTGCCTGACTCCCTGAAAGTTACTTATATGATGTAAATTGTAATCTCCTCTGATAGTTCTGTTTTGGGCAAAAAAGAAGCTATAATGACTCATTTAGTAGTAAGGGGCTAGAATTAAGAGTCAATTTGTTGTTTTAGTTTGTCTTTTGCTCTCAAAATGGACCACGGACATCAGGGAAGTGATATCTTGACTTGCAAGTGAATTGAATTTAAATGAATCAGGGGTGTACAAGGTGACCAGCCTCACTCTCTTGTCCAGAACCATATGGGTCCAATGGCAAGAGATCAATTGAAACAACTGGAAATGGCCCAGGAGCTAGTGGGAGCCCTTGGACATTTTGAGCTAAGGTTTTTCTCAGATTTCAGTTCATCAGTGGCACCTCTAATTCAGGGAAAACCTAGATAGGAATCGAGAAGAGAAATGACCTCTTTCACTTAGTCAAAAAATATCAACCTGGAAGGGGAAGAACCTCAGAATTTCTGACCAAAATAGAAGCAATTGTTATTTACACTCACTCTGAGCTATCAAAACCTGAACAATGACCAAGTGAGGCATGTGCTGGGATCTATTATTGCCTAATCAGAGTGATTGGGGTTTGAGTCACTGTAAAATACCTTGATTAGAATACCAATAAGCTTTATCAAAACCTGGGTTTCCAGTGTAATTTTTAAAGAAATGAAAAAAGAAAGAACTTGGGGCAAAAATGTTAATTATCTCTGGGACCTGAAGAAAATGAAGGCCTGAGGAAAATGAAGGCCTGAGGAAGAGCTCTTAAAAAGGGTGGAAGTTGAGCTCAGATTTGAACAAAGACAGAGAAGTCAATAAGTCTTAATAAGGATGGAGAGAATGAGGCATGAGGGACAAATGATGAAAAGGCACAGAGGTAAGAAATAAAAAGAATAGTAATATCAGTGTCACTGTATATTAGAATAACTGCAATAACCAAAAAAAATAAGAAGTCTGGGGAGGGAGATCAAGATTGTGAAAGGCTCTAAATGTCAAGTAGATAATTTAATATTCGATTCTGTTGGTTATGGGGAGCCATTAAAGTCGATCCAGAGGGGAATGGGTGGGGTGTATGTGACATGATCTGAATTTTGATTTGGGAAAACCAGTCAAAAGGAATTTTTTAAAAGAAAACTTTGAGATAGTGATTAACTAATTGATGAGCTAGTCAATACGGATGCATATAGCCGATTATATCTTGCTGATCCCAGAACTCTGTTCGAATACCTTTTTAATGTTAACTATTACCATCACCTTTCCATCTATTCTACCAATGTGGCATTTCTCCTCTCTATCTTTTTTGTTTGTTTGTTTCTATCTTTTGCTACAGGTAAAAAATAATCAATTCAATACTACAATTGTTGTTAGAGAAAACATTCCTGTTGATTTCCCTATGGCTCAACTCAACATCATTTGACTTTATAAATCAAAACATCCTTCCTTGGATACCTTACTTTTACATGTACCTCTGTAAGTGAGATTTGTCTTATTTACTTATATCTGTAGCCACAGCTCTTCTAACACTATCTGGTACATAGTAAATAATTGATACATGCTTTTAATTCATTCATCTACTCATTTACTTGAGCCTCTTATGTACTAAGCATTATGCTAAGAGTACTAAAATTCATAGAGCAAAGAAAATGTATATTTTATAAGTGTGTGTATGTTTGTGTATTGTGTGTATATGTATATATGTATATATATATATATAAAGTATATGTACATATATATATAAAGTAAGCAGATATATACATATACACATAAATACATACATTATATATATATGTATATATATACATATATATATATATATATATATATATATATAGTAAACATCCTAGTAAGTTTCTGTTTGTACAAAGATGACTGTTAAAAACAAAGTTTCATTTAACAAGGTGATTGTACTGTTGTATATTTGAAAATAGAGCATGATACTAATTTGCTTCTTCTTTTAAGTGAAATTCAAAAGCATCTTCCCACTTCCTTTAGCATTTCCTAAGTGAGAAACACTTAGAACAACGATCTTCCTGGAGAGGCTTCTGGGAAGATGGCTGAGTAGGTCAGAAAATTGCAAACTCTCAGGGTTGTACTCCACAAAAGAGGTAAATTAGCACATTTGGGTGAAAACAGAACTGTGAGAACAAATAACACTAGGGGCAAAACAGGGATCCTCTTGGGCGAATCTGAGATTTGAAAAAAATGCAAGGACAAGATTTTCTCCTAGTGAAGAATAAACACTTTCAGTATAGGGTTCACTTTAAAAACAAGCCCCAAGCTCCTTAAACAAAAATTGCTAAGCCCTAAGTTTAGCAGGTTTGGAAGTTGTCTAGGCTCTAGTCACAGGAACTTCTATACACAGACAACAAGGGGAGTTGGGTACTTGATCTGGAGAAAATCTAAGAAATCACTGCTGACAAGGAACGTTAAACTCAGCTGTGCCACAGAGATGCAAACAGGGGCAAGAAGGGACCAGTACATGTCTGGTGAGTGCAGAAGCAGGGGTGTGGGACAGCAGTGGCTAATGACACTTATAGGAGGCTGAAAGTCTTGGTTTGAATTCAAGGACAGATGGGAAAACTGAAGAGGATTAGACAGGTGGAGGAAAAAACCGGGAAGAGAAATGAAAGAAATGCAAGAAAAACATGAAAAGCATGTCAGTACCCTGCTAAAGGAAACTCAAAAAAATGCTGAAGAAAATAACACCTTGAAAAATAGGATAACTCAACTGGCAAAAGAGGTCCAAAAACCCAATTAGGAAAAGAATGCTTTTAAAAGCATAATTAGCCAAATGGAAAAGGAGGTTCAAAAAACGACTGAAGAAAATAGTTTTAAATGTTAGAATGGAACCGATGGAGGCTAAATACTTCATGAGAAAACAAGAAATCACAAAACAAAATCAAAAGAATGAAAAAATGCAAGACAACGTGAAATATCTCATTGGAACAAAAAAACTGACATGGAAAATAGAACCAGGAGAGAAAATTTAAAATTTGTGGGACTACCTGAAAACCATGATCAGAAAAAAGAGCGTAGACATCATCTTTCTTGAAATTATCAAGGAAAACTCTCCTGATATTCTAGAACCAGGGGGCAAAACAAATTTTGAAAGAATCCACAGATGAAACCCAGTAAGAGATACAAAAAGAGAAATTCCTAGGCACATTGTGGGCAAATTCCAGAGTTCCCAGGTCAAGGAGAAAATATTGCAAGCAGCTAGAAATAAACGATTCCAGTATTGTGGAAATACAATCAGGATAACACAAGATCTAGCAGCTTCTACACTAAGGGATGGAAGGGCATGGAATAGGATATTCCAGAAGTCAAAGGAACCAGGACTACAACCAAGAATCACCTATCCAGCAAAACTGAGTATAATATTTCAGGGAAAAACTGGTCTTTCAATGAAATAGAGAACTTTCAAGCATTCTTGGTGAAATGACCAGAGCTGAAAAGAAAATTTGACTTTGAAACACAAGAATGAGAAGAAGCATGAAAAAGTAAACAGCAAAGGGAAGTCATAAGGGACTTACCAAAGTTGAACTATTTATATTCCTACATGGAAAGACAATATTTGTAACTCTTGAAACTTTTCAGCATCTGGGTAGTTGGTGAGATTACACACACATACACACACACGTACATGTGTGTGTACACACATACACACATGCACGCATACACAGAGACAGAGAGCACAGAGTGAATGGAATAGGATTGGATCATATCTTAAAAGAAATCAAGATAAACGGTGAGAGAGAAATGTCGTGGGAGTAGAGAGGGTGAAATGGAAAGGGTTAAATTATCTCTCAGAGAAGAGGCAAGCAGGAGACTTTTTAGTGGAGGGAAAAAGAGGAGAGCTGAGGAAAAAAACCATGAAGTTTACTCTTATCACATTCAACTAAAGGAAGGAATAAAATGCACACTCATTTTGGTATAAAAACCTATCTTACAATACAAGCAAGTGGGGGAGGAGGAGATAAGCAAATTGGGGGGGATGATGGAAAGGGGGACAGTGATAGGAGTGAGCAATTTGAAGTCAACACTCTTGGGGAGGGACAGGATCAAAAGAGAGAATGGATACAATGGGGGCAGAATAGGATGGAGGGAAATATATTAGTCTTACACAACACGACTATTATGAAAGTCATTTGCAAAACTACACAGATATGTCCTATATTGAATTGCCTGCCTTCCCAAAGGGAATGGGTAGAGAGGCAGGGATGGGGAGAAGTTGGAACTCAAAGTTTTAGGAACAACTGTCGAGTATTGTTCTTGCTACTAGGAAATAAGAAATACAGGTAATGGGGAATAGAAAGTTATCTGGCCCTACAGGACAAAAGAAAGATGGGGACAAGAGACGGGAGGGATGATAGAAGAGAGGGCAGATTGGTGATAGGTGAAATTAGAATGCTGTGTGTATTGGGGTGGGGAGAGGGGACAAATGGGGAGAAAATTTGGAACCCAAAATTTTGTGACAATGAATATAAAAAGTTAAATAAATAAAGTTATATTAATTAAAATTTTTAAAAAGTAATTCTACTCATATTTAATAATTAGAATTGAGAAGGAAGAGTAAATTGAGGAATAATTAAGAATTGCTTTCAAAATGTAATTAATTTCCTACTTACCCTGAACCATACCAGGCTAGAATTGAAGATAGGGGTCTAGTCCGGACTCATTTCATTTCTACCTACTCAGATAAGTAATTTCACTTCTTTGAGTTTCAATTTTCTAACCTGTACTATGGAGATAATGTTTATTATTTATCTTTTTTTATATTCTTACCATCTACATCATAGTCATCTAATATTGATTCATTGAACTCCTTTCTTTTATATCACAGAGTATTATAGACTCGAATCAGTTATTTAATATCGAACTTTTTACAATAAAATAATATATACTTTAAATTTATTATTGGTAAAGTGATTATTCTTATTGATATTTTATTCCATTGAATTGTGTATAAATGATCTTTAATTGTCTCAATAGATACATTTTAATTTATCCAGCTGTTCTAAATACCATAAAATCAAACTTGACCTTACATTTGAAGATAGTATCACTGATATGGGCCTGTCAGAAAAGATTCAAATGTGATCAAAATAGCATGTATCACTACGTTAGCTTGATTCTGAAAGCATTGAAAAGCAATCAAAAAATTTGGTAAGTATTACAGTTAGTTTCATTGGCAAAATATACTCATTCTTTAATGTCTCCTGAGTCTCTAATTCTGCCATGAAAGTCGAATTATTAGAAGACTTCTCTAAAAATACCTCTTCTTATTGAACTCATAATAGCCTATTAAATAATAAAGTGAACAAAGAAGAGAGATTCTCAATAGAGAGAAATGACTTGGACTCAGGAGTAGTTAGATTCAAGTCCAGTTTCTGAAACACTCTCCAGGTGTTACCACAGGTAAATAATATTCTTTCTTTGTCCCAGGGACATCTCTAAGAATATAAATTAAAAATGATTTTCTATCATTAGATGCCTTTGCACACCTGGAGTAACATAAACTGATTCACCCTCCTCAATCCCTTCATTGTAAAAGAATAAAAATAAAATAAATGTGGAAAACCATGCATCTGGCGTAACAGATGCCCTCAGTCAATTTTTATAACATGATGGTAGTTATGCAAGAATGTGAATATTTCTGTATATGAATATATGTATGTAAGTGTACGTTATATATGTCATATGTTAAATACATAAATGTGTATTTATATTATAGATGCAAATATACATACATGCATGCATATATGTCAACTTCGGAAATAGTTTTGTCAACAAGGCTGTTATTTACATAATTAGTGTTATATAACTACTAAGCCTCTTAATACATACTTAAAATAAAGTCTTTATGGATATTTTTAAGATTGAATTTTTTAAAGGCACATTATATTATTAAAGTGTTCATCTGTCCATTTCAAATAGACATGAATAAATTTGTCAATCTGACAGTGATTTATCAAAAAAAAATGTACTTTAGGTTTCATACCAGATGATATGTTTTGACTAGTCCATATTGTTTATATGGTGATGTAAGACAGGAAGACTGCATCGATCATACTACGGTGCTTCTGAATAATGACTTGGTAGCCAAGATTTCTGACTCTCATTCATGGAGACCATAAATTGAGGTAGATGTATGATATTTTCCCAGGACAAGATTTCTTTAGAATTTAGCATAGAAATGTGATTAAGAAAATGCTCTGTCTTTGAGATATTAGTGTTTCTAAGATCACTTTGAAGTGTAGTTCTCTTACCTACTATTATCATAGCCATCTCATTCAATTCCTCAAGTAGTATATCAATTCTGTTCCACTTTGGGTTTCTTTGAGCATTCATAATAGACTTAGGGAATGAGATAATTCCATTGGACAAATATTTATCACTCACTCTGGAATAGCAAGAAAGGGCTACATGTTTTGAATATTTCTATATCCTATTGAGTTATTGCATGAAATGTAACTTTAGCTTGTGTGATGGTGATGAAAATACTTTGATATGTTTATATTCAATTTGTTAGTAATCTGTGCTATGCATTAGGTTTTAATTCTGTGATGAGTTCCTATTAGTTTTTGATGGTTGTTTTATTTTTAGGGATTTATTTTGTTTACAATGTTTGGTCTCTCTGAATTACTGACACCATTTAAATTAGATTAACTTCCGCTGGCAATGATGGAACAAATTAAACAAAGACAGCAACCCAAGTAATAAATAAATAATAAGAATTGGCTTAGGAGATTTGGCAAGTACTTTGACTTAAACTGCAGAATTAATAGATAGATCTGAAAGTTAATTAAAAGGTTGATTTGTAAGGGAAAATGTAATTAAATATATCATTTATGGACATTATAAAGAGGAAAATTTCACAAGGAAGCTTTTTACATAAAAAAGAAAAACATTGTCAGTACCTCCTGGGTGTAATAAACTGCTTTAGATAGAAGAAAACATTGACTAAAATCTTAAAGAACTATTTTTTTTGCTAGTACATAATTCATAAATATACTATTTCTTTTACCATACATAAATATCTGAATAATATTCGATGTAAGGAAATGTTAATTAGCAAGATACTTAAATCCATGGGAACTATGGAAGATCATACTCTAATATTCCCATGCTCTCATATCTTTCATTTCTCACCTAGTTGCACTATTTTGAGATCTCTGTGACTGACTTCTCCATCATTTATCTGTACTCCTTAGCTTCCTTTTTTCCCCTTTATATTGTTAGCTTCTTGAAAAGAGATTTTTCTCTCTCTTTTCATTTGTATCTCAACACATGTGCTAGCATATCTCTTGACATTAAAGCAAATCCTTATTGATTTTTGACAAATTACCAATGGAGCTTTGATCTCATTTTTATACTCTCCCTTGCTTATCTTTTGGTATCCTCTCCATCAATTTAGATAGCAAATCATTCCTACTTAACCATAATATAAACGTCATGTTCCCTACTAGAGGGTCAGCCAAACGTGTGTATATGGGAATTCCTTCCTTATGTTCCTTTAAATTAATGGGATATCAGAGGAACTCAAAAATCATCCATTTACTGTCACTTGCTGAATTCATGTGTCCAGACATGTTCTCTTTTGATCATGTGTTTCTTAAATATTTATGATTCAAAGCTCTTTGCCCTATTTACTACACCATTCTTGAAAGAAATTGGCTATAACGACTGGGGAAAGACGAAGGAGCCTATAGTTCACTTTATTTTTGAGTTTACCATTACCAACTGTGATAGGAAAATCTGACTAGAGCAAGGGCTGGACTCCTACTATTTACCCAGTAAGAGTCCAGTAGCAAATATCAAAAATAGTTAAATACTTAGCAGGCAATCTCAGCAGTGTGTGTATGTGCCCATACTAACACATATGCAAAATTTTGTGTACTTTAGCCTATTAGCCAGGAGAAAATGATGAACAGAGTATTTCATTTCCAGATCTCAACCTGGATCAAAACCCTCTCCTGGAGAACAGTATGCCATTTTGGAAAAAAAAAAAACTGGATTTGCAACAACCAATCAAATTTGAATTTTCTTTCACTGTCTAGCTATGAGATATTGGAAAAACATTTTACCTCTCTGTTCCTCAGTTTTCTTATTTGTAAAATTGTATGCATTGCCATGATTCAAGGATTGTTGAACTTGCAGAAAAGGAATTGAAATAATGAACACAGAATACATTTGTGGAATATGTTAAAATGAGAGAGGCTGGATGTTGCCTTGGATAAAAAACTAGGTCAAAGCCATGAAAATCTATGATTCATGACTTGCCTGTGATACATGTTAGATATTTGACCCTAGGTAAGTTATTTAACTTTTAGTAAATAGATGACTCTCTAACATTATGTTGCAGAGAAAGCACTTACCAATATAGATAGATTGAATATCCTAAATTGGCAGAGTTCCCTATATTTATGACATCACAGGTCCAGTCTAGAAGCCACTAGGTTCTGCTGAGTCTGTAGTCAGAAAGACCTCAGTTCAAATCCAGTGTCAGACATTTACTAGTTGACCTTGGGTCAGTCATTTAAACTTTGCCTTCCTCACTTGCCTTAACTCTAAAATAGAGATAGTAATATCATCTGACTTTCACAATTGTTGTGGAGATAAAATTAGTTAATATTTATAAAATTTTTGACATATTAAAATAAGTAAGTCAACTAAATAAAAAGTTATTAAATGCTACTATGAGCCAGACACTATGTTTTTATGTGCAAATAAGAAAAACAAAAATTAGTGACTGCTCTTAAAGAATGTATAAGATTATGCAGAAGACAATATTCAGAAAGAAACTGAAAAGCAGAGGTGGAAAGTGGGAGGATGGTATGTGATCTTACATGGATTAAAAACAAAGTAGATCAGCGGATAGAAAATGGAGAGTTCAGATAATTCTGAAAGTTCTGAGTCCTCTGTAAAGGAAGGTTTAGAGAGGACCTTATTCCATTTTCCTTCCCTCCAATTAGAGCAGAGAGGTGACTGGGGGAATTGAGAAGCTGTTGAGCTTGGTCAAAGATTTAGGGTCAGCAAGTTATTTAGTTTATCCTGGCTAAGGCACCATACTCATGGAAAATGGAGGGTTATCTGTAAAAGGCAGTTAACAGTCATTTCTAGGCATCCTTCCAATCAAGAAATCTGAACAGATATCTTGTAAAATGTTGTATAAATGTAAATAATGATTATATAGAGTTATAACAAAAACTCAATATAATTTTATTTTAATATTTTTATGTATTAAAATGTATATTACTTAAAGTATGTTGAAAAATGTTGTCTAATTTTAACCTAATTGCCATCTATGAGGAATATTTTAGTGGAAGTACACTTAGAAACCATTAAGCCCAGCTGCCTCCATTAACAGATAGGAAAACTGAGACCCAGAGAGTTTAAAAACGTTGCCTGGGATTACACTGATGGTAAGAGTCTGAGGAAGGAATTGGAACCCAAGTCTTCCTAATTTTAAATCTCGCAGCCTATTGACTATGCCATTATGAAGGAACAAAAGGCATGGGCTAGTATTGTAAAGTGAGGAAAGAGCCACAGAAAAAGAAAGTAAAATAATACAGTTAAGTATAATCATCACTTCAGTTTGTTTTAGTGTTTAGATAAAGAAATTGGAAAAACCAAAGATAAAAATTACCCCCTACTCATTTAATTGAATCCTTCTGCTATTTTTGATATGTAGAGAAATTAACTACATGGAATGATTTATCCTAGCAGCCCCAGAGTGGAAAGCACAAAGGGCCAAGGTATATATTTTTCAGTTAGGTTCACGTTGCTGATGTATGACATGTTTCTTAAATGCCTACCTTGTCACCTGCCCTAGAGCCAGAGAACATTATCAAATGTAATTCTTACAGGATTTACTATGATGAGATAGTCCCCATGACCACCCTTTTGGAAAATATAAAGCTCCCCAGTGTAAATCAGTCTCATTGTAGGTAATATGCTCATCCTAGTAATCCTGTTCTGGGAGAATGGAATTTTGCACATAATTCATTCTCACTATAATTGTGTATCGGTGGAACACACGTTCTGAAGACTCTAAGCCAGAATTTAACTCTTACCCTGTAGAATCTCAAAAAGACATCATCTCAACACTTCACTTTATTTTTTTGTTCTGTTTTGCTTAAAAGAAAGAATATGCTGCCACTTAACATAGCTCTTTTTAAATTCGTTTTTAATATAGACCTGATGGTCCATCCCTTTAGTTAATTATAATAAAAATGAATAAAAATACTGGATCTACAAAAGACAGTGTTCATTCCAGTGCATTGTTTATCCTAAAGCAATGCTTTTCAACATGTCTCTGAGGCATTTTTATTTGTATTTCTCAACTCATTCCACAGAGACAATAAAACATTCCATGAGTTAATCCATACCTTTTAGTATTTCTACTTAGAACTTACAACATTCTGGGGAAATTTATGTATACATGAGCAAATTGCAATCTGTAACCATACTCATCATTGTGACTGCTCAAGCTGACAGCTGTCGGGCAAAAGTAACATTCAATATGCACAAATCCAAAGTCATCAAGGTTATAGGTGAAAACTAGGGTCAACAAGCATTTTAGCTGTCCTGATTGTTCTCTAATTACCAATCTTGGCTGGAAAATTCTCTGAGTTTTCCCACCATGAACAATTCCAAGGCAATTCTTGTGGAATTGCTTTGTCAGAATCACTTAGCTTTGTTGACAGGAAAAAACAACCTGTTTCCTTATCTTTGAAATGACTTTTCATAAAACTTGTTTTCCCAACATGTAGACATCATTAGATAGTTCAATTATTAGCAAATTGAAGTAAAGGATTAGATGATTCTTTACCAAAACACAAAATATCCTCCATTACTATGTACTATTCCTACTCTTCTATACTAGAAGCTGAGCAGTTAGGAGATCTCCCCAGAAAATACAGTTGCAGTGCTCAGTTACTAGGGACCAAATTTTGGAGATACAGAATCCAATAGGAGACAGAATGTGGCAGATTCACAGACCAGGACAGACTGGAAGGTTGACAGGAAGAATCTGCTCCATGGGGTTGAAAGAGCCCAGAACATACAGCACGGCAAGTCCTGCTGCAGCAGGGCCAAGTAGGAAAGCCCCAGGGTGCCCTGAGGCAACAGCGGCATGGTGGAACAGTGGAGCAGCAGCCCAGGGAAGGAGACTAGCAGAAGCAAGGGAGTAACAGCCGCTGAGCCTCAGATATCAACCACAGCCACTCCTGGGACTATCAGCCTGCAAATTAAATGTCTGTAAGTCATGTACTGGAAATTCTGGGAGTCAAAATTTCAGAATAATTAGTAAATGCTCTCTCCCCCTCCCCTTATGGACCTCAAAAGAAACATAAAATATTTCCCTGGAAAAATCTTGGATCAGTGGGATCGGCAGAAGTGACAAACAGTGTCTTAGCACCTGAGGCTAAGAAAATCTCTAAAAAATATTCCTCTAACTGGCAGAGGAACAGAGCTGTCCCAGACAGCTGGAGCTCTAGGAGGGGTGAAACCTCATGCTAGAATCCAGGTGTACCCAAGCACTCCAGGGAAAATGGGAAGACACTACAGCAGCCAGGATCACCAAGCTCTGAGCGTGCCTTTGCTCTAGCTCAGCTGAGGAGAACTTGCATGACCAGACCACCCCTACCCACACTTAACAAGCTAGGCCCAAGGCTAATCTGGGAAAACACAAAAACACAAAACGAAAAGAAAAAAGGCACCTGCTCTTTGCTTTCTCACATGAGTCAGCCTAAAACCAGGTTCTTCAGCTCATAGTTGAAAGAGCCAGAGGCCACAATACACAAAGCATTATCATCATAAGTAAGAAGAAACAAAGCAAGAAGGAAAAGACCATAGAATCTTTCTGTGGGAACAAGGACCAAAACACAAATACCAGAGAGGCCGTATTGAGACTGTACTCCCATTTGTAACTTCAGAAAGGACTATGAACTGCTTACATGTAAAAAGAACTCTCCTGGAACAGCTAAAGAAGGAAATAGAAGAAAACTGGCCAATGATTTTAAAAGTATAAAAAAGAATACTATGAAGAGAACAGTTCTTTAAAAAGGAAAATTGAACAAATGCAAAAGGAAGCACAAAACCTAACTGGGAAAATCGGACAAATGGGAAAGGAAGTACAAAAATTAACTGAAGAGAAAAAGTCCCTCAAAAGAAATAATTGGACAGGTGGAAAAGGAGATGCAAATGTTAACTGAAGAAAACAATTTGATAAAAACTAGAATTGGACAAGTAGAAACTAATGACTCTATGAGACATCAAGAATCAGTCAAACAACATCTATAGAATGAAAAAATAGAAGAAAATATAAAATATCTGTTTGGTAAAAGGACTGACTTGGAAAATACATCCAGGAGAGAAAATTTAAAAATTATTGTCCTGCCAGAAAGCCATGATGAAAAAAAGAGTCTGGAAAATGTTTTCCAAGAAATCATCAAGGAAAATTGTCCAAAAATGCTAGATCCAGAGAGCAAAATAATCATCAAAAGAATTCACTGTTAACCTCCCAAAAGACATCCCAAACTAAAAACAGCAAGAAATATTGTTGCCAATTCCAGAACTATCAAGTGAAGCAGAAAATAGTACAGGTAGCCAGAAAGTAATCATTCGAATATTGAGGAAGTTACAGTCAGGATCACACAAGAATTTGCAGCTTCTACATTAAAAAGTGGAATGAATTAGAATATAATATTCCATAAGGCAAAGGAGCTGGGACTACAAATAAGGATCAATTATGCAGAAAAGTTCAGCATGACATTTCAGGCAAAGAGATGGGCATTAAAACAAATAAGGGAGGTCCAGTCTTCCTGTCAAGAAGACCAGAACGTAATAGAAAATTTGGTCTTCAAACACAGGTCTCAAGAGGGGCATAAAAATGTAAACAGGAAAAAAGAAAAACTTGTTATTCAATTTGGGAAAACGGTTTACCTCCCTATAAGGAAAGATGGTACTTGTTGATCTTGGGAATTGTACATCTATTATGATATATAAAAGAGAAATACATAGATAGAGGGACTGTGTCAAATGTAAATAATATGACGATAAAAATGTGATTTAAGCATGTGGAGGGATTGTATCAGTAAATATGAAAGGGAGGAAGCAGACAATAGTAAATTATATCACAGGAAGAAGTACAAAATTATATTAGAGTAGAGGGAAAGAAAAGAGGGAGTTGAGCATTGTTTAATACTTGCTCTCAACTGATTTGGGTCAAGGAGAGAAAAACAACCTGAGTATATAAATCAAACTAGCTCTACAGGCAGCAGGAGAGGAAGGGGAAAGAAAGGAGAGGGGAGGCTATATGGGAGGGAAGAAGTAGTAAGAGTAAAGGGGAGTAAAATGGAGTGGGGCTGAAAGAAGGAAGGGAAGACTGCGGGAGGTGATGGTCAAATATGAAAAATATTGAGGAGGAAGAGGAGATGGGAGAACTAAAAGCATAAATGGTGGGAAAGAGGATGGAGGGAAAGACACAGATTGTTGTTGTAATTGTGATTGTGAATGCAATGAATTCTCTGATAAAATGGAGATGGATAGCAGAATGGATTAAAGGCCATAATCCAACAATTTTTTGTTTAGAAGAAAGACATTTGAAACGGGGGAAATACACACAGGGTAAAGGTTAAAGACTTGAGAAGAATATATTTTGCTTAAACTTATGTAAGGAAACCAGGAATAGCAATCCTTATCTCATAAAAATTAAAAGCAGAAATAAGTCTAATCAAAAGAGATAAGGAAGGAAACTACCTCCTGCTAAAAGGCATCATAGAAAATGAAGCAATATCATGTAACTAAACATATATGTTCCAAGTGCTGGTATGGTATGGTATGGTATCCAGATTCTTATGGGAGAGATTGCGGGAGTTGCAGGAAGAAATAGAAAGCAAAGCTATACTACTGGGGGACCTCAATGACTCCCTCTCCGAACTTGATCAATCTAACCTTAAAATAAACAAGAAAGAAGTTAAGGAAGTGAATAATATTCTGGATAAAGTAGATATAGTAGATCTCTGAAAAAAAAATTGAATAGGGATAGAAAGAATTATACCTTTTACTCAGTGGTACATGGTACATATACAGAATCTGATCATGTTTTAGGGCATGAAAATCTCACAATCTAGTGCCGAAAGTTAGAGATACTCAATGAAACCTTCTAAGATCATAATGAAAAAAAATATTATATGCAATAAAAGGACATGAAAAGATAAACCAAAAATTAAGTGGAAACTAAATAATCTGTTCCCAAGGAAGGAGTAGGTTAAGCAACAAATCATAGAAACAATCAATAGCTTTATTCAAGAGAATGAAAATAGTGAGACAACCTACCTAATCTTATGGGATACAGCAAAAGCAGTTTTTAGGGAAAGCTTTATATCTTTGAATGCCTATAGGAATAAAATAGAGAAAGAAGAGATTAATGACTCGGGCATGAATCTGAAAAAGCTAGAAAAAAAACAAATTGAAAATTCCCAAGTAAATATCAAATTCGAAATACAGAAAACCAAAGGAGAGATTAATAAAATTGAAATCAAGAAAATTATTGAACTAATAATTAATAAATTAATAATGAACTAATAAATAAAAATAATGGTTAGTTTTATGAAACAAACTAATAAAATTAATAAATGTTTGGTCAATTTGATTTAAAAAAAGAAAGTAGAAACCCAAATTACCAATATAAGAAATGAAAGGGGTGAACTCAACTGCAATGTGATGGAAATTAAAACAATAATTAGAAATTACTTTGCCCAAATTTATGCCCATAAATTCAACAATCTAAATGGTATGGATGAGTATTTTAAAAAAATATAAAATGTCCAGATTAGCAGAAGAGGAAGTTAAATACTTAACAACCCCATCTCAGAAAACGAAATTTAACAAGCCATCAATGAATGCCCCCCCCCAAAAAAATCTCCGGGGCCAGATGGATTTACAGGTGAATTCTATCAAGTTAATTCCAATATGATATAGACTATTTGAGAAAACTGGGGAAGAAGGAGTCTTCCCAAATTATTTTAGTTATACAAATACGGTTTTGATAGCTTACCCAGGAACAGTTAAAACAGATAATGCAAATTATAGATGGATTTCTTTAACGAATATAGATGCAAAAATTTTACATAAGATTGTAGCAAAAGAATATAGCAACTTCTCAGGAGAATAATACATTATGATCAGGTAGGATTCATACCAGGAATGCAGGGCTGGTTGAATATTAGGAAAACTATTAGCATTATCTATCATATCAGCACAAAACCAACATAAACCATATGATTATCTCAATAGATGCAGAAAAAACTTTTGACACCCATTCCTATTAAAATTACTGTAGAACATATGAATAAAGGGAACTTTACTTAAAATAATAGGCAGTATCTCCCTAAAACCTTAAGCAAGTATTATATGCAATATAAATTAGATAGATCCATTTCCAATAAGATCAAGGGTGAAACAAGGATACCCATTATCACCATTATTCTTCAATATGGAACTAGAAATGTTAGCTGCAGCAATTAGAGAAGACAAAGAAATTGAAGGGAATAGAATAGGCAAAAAAGAAATTAAGTTATCACTCTTTGCAGATGATATAATGACATATTTAGAGAATTCCAGAGATTCAAGTAAAAAACTACTTGAAATAATAAACAACTTTGGCAAAGTTGCAGGTTACAAAATAAACTGGAACAAATCTTCTGCATTTCTATATATTAATAACAAAGTTCAACAACAGGAGCCTGCACTCTGATCTGTGAGCAAGATTCCCTCTCCAGAGCCTTCACCAGCTTCACTAAGGCAGCCATCACTTCTCCTTATCCCAGGATAGCCAGTCAGGACCGAGATTCATATCAGCTGCTCAATTCCCCCAGGGGATTTAAGTCAAGGCTTCTTGACTTAAAAAGCTGCTACTGCCTGGAGCTGGGGCTAGACTGCTGTGTTCCCTTCTCACTCAATTGAAAGAGCTCTCTCACTCACCTTTGAAGCTATCTTTGGAGTTTGCAAATTGAGGAATCTGGGACCCGCAGGTGCTGTGGGTGGCACCTTGAAGCCCACTCCAATCCTATCCTTGCCTCCACATGGCCCATGCTGTGCTGTGCTGATCTCTGTGCCCAGTGCAATAGACCTTTCCTGTCAGCCTTCCAGGCTGCCTGAGGCTGGAAATCTCTTTCACTTTGTGATTTGGTGACTTCTTCTGCTCTAGAATTTGTTTAGAGTTAATTTTTTCCAGATATTTAATGGTCTGTGGGAGGAGAGCTTCTAGAGGTGAATCCTTCCACTCTGTCATTTTGGCTCCACCCACTAGAGTACTTTTTAATATGATTATATAGTTTTGCTTACTTTGTCTGAAAACTGCCTGTTCATCCTTTGACCATTTATCCTTTGACCATTTATCAGTTGAGGATTGGCTCTTATTTCTAGACATTTGACTCAGTTCTCTTATGTATTTGGGAAATGAGGTCTTTATCAGAGAAATTTGCTGTAATTATTTTTCACAGTCATGATTACTAACTTTGTATTTCCTTCCATCCCATTTTCTCCATGCATCATACTCTCGCCTTTCACCTTGTACATTTTTAAAAGTGTCTTGTTTTTGATTTTCACCCCTACTCCCAATCCAAGGAGAGATTAGTTTTAAGAAAATACATACTCTAAAGGAGCACACAAATGTTTATATCTCCTTTGAGATGTCACAGAAGGGAAGTCTGAGGGGGTGCCCTTGAATTAGGGAAAGGATGAACAAATTATAATATAAAAGTGTGATGTAATACTTTTGAACAAATATATCATCAGTATAATGGCCAACCATGCTTCTAGAGAAGTAATGATGAATCATGCTACCCACCTGATGGTAGAGAAATGAATGGCTCAGAGTGCAGACTGGGACAATTTTTGGGCAGTGGGAGTGGGGACATGGCCAATGTGGTTAAAAGAATTGATTGACTGTATATGTTATGATATATTTCCTTTTCCTTATATTTATAATGGTGGGGGAGAAGTGAGGTGAGATAGGAGAGTAATAAGAAAGATTTTACTTGATTGAAACAAATTAAATATAGTTTCTGAAAAGAGAAGAAATATAAATAAAATGAAGTAGTTCGTCAAGATTCTCTATGTGCATATGTATATGTACACATATATGAAAGTATATATGTATACATATATGAAAGTATATATGTATGTATATATATATATGTATATAAAGATATATACTAAATAAATAATAAATATTTATTTTAGTCAGCAAAAAAAATTAAGTGCCAGTAGCAAGCACTATGTTGAGCAGTATAAATACAAAAAGAAGCAAATCACATTTCTTGCCATTTAGGAACTTATATGTGTATATATATATATATATATATATATATATATATATATATATATATGCATTCACATACATGCACATGTGCATCTGTGTACGAGTATAATATGTATTTGGAAGGGATATGCATTTATATGTTTGTATTCTATCTCACTTACCCCACAATTTTCAATGTAAATGAAAAATACCTATGAAAATACTCAGAAAAATTAAAAAGTGACCAGTTGCCTGGGACGCTTTTTCTTTATGTTGACTTCATCTTTTTTCAGGAGACAGATCATAAGGAGCAACAGAAACCACTCTAACCTTATCAAATAATATTTAATTTTCTCTAACACAATGTTTTCAGATCCTTATTTAAGTGGAGAATAAGTGAAGAACTTTTAATGTTTAATTTATTATTCAACCTTATTCTTATTCAATGAAATTCATTTTGTAGGAAATTGTTTATGTAATAAGCAATAGTTAACTGAATAAAAATGTTGGGTATAGACAAATGTACTTTACAGATGTGTCCATAACTTTATATTTAAATGGGTAAAAGAAAAATTAAACTCAGTGTAGATCAATTAAAAGGGAAGGGCGTTAGAAATTGGACTGAAATGTACTCTAGAGAAAATGAGGAGGCTCTAAAGTATATTTTTGTCCTTACACAAAATAAAGTCCAATGGTTTCATCAAGTGCCAGCCTAGAATTTCATTACTTGACATCTTTTTTCATTAGGTAGACTGGCTATTCTAGTGAATTGGATACTCATAAAGGTTGCGTGAACAACAACCTAGATAATTTTTAAAAAGAGATACATGTGTATCACTTGAATTCTATGAAACAATAATGCAACTGCTTTCCCTCACTGATTTATGTTTTTCTATATTGTGGTAATGCCTGCTCCAATGGCACATTTTGGTATCAAACTTATTATAATCAATATTTTAGTGTCCTCCTATTATATATCATAGAATCACAGTATTTAAAGGAACCTCAGTAGGCTTCTAGTCCAACCCATACCTGAAAAAAATGCTTACACCCATCAACCCAATACTTTGCTCATCCAACCTCCACTTCTAGACTTCATGAGTAGAAACAAATATCCTCTTAAAGCAGGACTTTTTAATTTTGGAAAGCTTTGATTGTTTAAAAGTTTTTTTTTTTATTTTGTTTTCCCTTCATGCCAAAACTAAATTTGAAATATTTTCAGTTTCTACGCACTTCTCCTTGTTCTGTTCTCTGAGTCAAAAAGAATAATTCTGGATTCCTGGGGGCGGAGCCAAGATGGCGGAGTAGAAAGACTCACCTAAGCTAGGTCCGAACCCACAGCCCATAGATTTCCTGTAAAAAGATCTCCTGACAAATTCTGGAACAGTGGAAGCTGTGCAGAAACACAGTGAAGGAGATTTCCG
>CM053771.1:129584520-129603868 GCA_028658325.1 Potorous gilbertii | reverse complement strand
TTAGCCTATTTTTCAAGGTGTTATTTTCTTCAGCATTTTTTGGGTCTCCTTTTACAAGGGATTGACCCGTTTTCCATGCTTTTCTTGCACTGCTCTTATTTCTTTTCCCAGTTTTTCCTCGACCTGTCTAACTTGATTTTCAAAATCCTTTTTGAGCTCTTCCATGGCCTGACCCCATTGGATATCTATTTCATATATTTGGGATACAGAGGCCTTGACTCCTCTTTCTTTCCCTGAGGGTAAGCATTGTTCTTCTTCATTAAAAAGGCAGGAGAGAATAATCTGGTCCCAAAGAAAGTAACCTTCTATGGTCTTATATTTTTTCACTTTTCTGGGCATTTTCCCAGCCAGTTACTTGACTTCTGAGATTCCTGTCCACCCCCGCCTAGACCTGCCCAGCTAGTGCTTCGGGTCTGAGGTTCAAATGGTGCTCCCCAGCCTCAAAGCTTTCAGTGGCAGGTAGGGTTGCTATTCAGTTGGATTAAGTTCAGGTTCTTAGGTGGTGGCATGGCCGCCTCCTAGGCTCATTTCCCTCATGGGATTTATGCAGAGACCTTCAGTAATGGAGCGCCTGCCAAACTCCTGCCTGTTCAGGTAGTCTCTGGCCGCCCGCTTCCTCTGCTGCTGCCTCCTGAAGGGGCCTGAGTTACAGAGACACCTTGATCCCCTCTCAGCTAGCCCAGAAGTGTCTCTTACTGACCTGTGCTCCTGTGAGTGGAGGGACCTTCGTGGCCGCCAGAGATTCCGTCCCTGAAGGCTGCTCAGATATGCTCCTCTTGGTGTCACACGGCTAGGGAAGGGCTTGGCTGCGCTCCCATCCGGTGTGGGATGAACCTTTGGGATCCTTTTTTCAGCGCTCTCTGGAACAGAAATCTCCTGCGTTCCATTGTTGTGTGGCTTTCACTGTTCCAGAATTTGTTGGGAGTTCTTTTTACCAGAAATCCATGGGCTGTGGTTTCGGAACTAGCATATGTGAATCTTTGTTCTCCGCCACCTTGGCTCCTCCCCTACTAAGATATTTTGTGTTGAAATATTTTATACTAAAATTTCAATATATTTAGTAAAATTCTTTTCAAAATACATTTTCCTAAAATATCTTATGAAGAAGTATCATGGAGGGATTTCCATACGAAATAGACTAGTTATCTAATACCATTAAGAAAAAAAGTATTATATGCAATGATGAAACAGAAGACTTCCCAAAAAAGTAAAGGAATAAAGCAGAGATATTTCCTTTGACAATTTTTAATTATTTTACTGTCCTAAGAGTGCTCACAATGGATCTATGATTAGAAGAAGTACTTAACAGAATAAAGAGGGGAAAACAACAGACAAAATGATTTTGATTTGATGTTTACATGATCATTTGCTTAAAAAATTTAAAGGATTCAGAAAGGAACCAATTAAATCATTAATACTTTCAGTAAATTAAATGAATATAAATGATCCTCCAAAAGTCTACCTAATTTTTATGTAAAAAATCCAAGACCCAATGATTAAGGATAATAATATATAATAACTACAAAATTACAAAATATTTGGGATCAGTATGTCAAAATCTAGTATATAATTGTATGTCTTCATCAATACTTATTCTTTTAAAAAATTAATTTATTTTTCAATTTTCTACAATCACTTTCATATATCATAGTCTTTTTTTCCCATTGTCTCCCCTTTATTCCACCCTTCCCACTCCCTCCTTCCTTGACCAGGTGTACAAACTTATATAGGTTCTACACATACATGTTAATTATTTTCACCTTAGTCATGTTGCATAGGGGAATTAAAATGAATGGGAGAAACTATGACAACAAAACAAAACAAAACATAACACAAGGAAAAATGGTCTGCTTCATTCTGCAGTCCAGTTCCACAATTGTTTCTCTGGTTGTGGAAGGCATTTTGCCTCAAGAGTAATTGGGAATTTTTTAGGTCCTTGCATTGCTGTGAAGGACTAAGTATACCAGAAAAATTCCTTGCAAACTGTGGTTGTTGCTGTGTACAAAGTTATCCTGGTTCTGCTGCTTTCACTTGGCATCAGCTCATACTAGTCCTTCTAGTCAATGAAGTCTTCCTGTTCATCATTTCTTATAGAAAAATAGTATTCCACTACATTCATATACCACAACTTCTTCAGTCATTCCCCAACTGATGAGCATCCCCTTGATTTCCAGTTCTTCACCACCATAAAGAGACCTGCTATAAATATTTTTGTACAGGTGGAACCCTTTTCAATTCTTATGATCTCTTTGGAATTCTAACCTAGAAGTGATATAGCTGTGTCAAAGGGTATGCATATTTTGAAGTTCTTTGGGCATAGTTTCAAATTGCTCTACAGAATGTTTGGATCAGCTCACAGTTCCACCAAAAATGAACTAGTGTTCCAACTTTCCCATATATTCTTCAACATTTATCATCTTCCTCTTTTGTCATGTTAGCCAATCTGATAGGTGTGATGTGGTATCTCAGATTTGTTTTGATTTGCATCTCTCTAATCAATAATGTTATAGAACAGTTTTCATATGACTACAGATATCTTTAATTTCTTCCTGTTCATGTCCTTTGGCCAACTATCAATTGGGAAATGCTTTGTATTCTTGTACATTTGACTCAGTTCTCTATATATTTTAGCAAATATATTTTATATATTTATTTATATATATATATATTATATATGAATATATAAAATATATATTTTAGAAAATAAATTTTATTAAAGTATCACAGACACTAGTAGCAAAAATTCTTTCCAAGTTTTTGGCTTCCCTCCTCAACTTGGTCGCATTGAGTTGGGTTGAGCAAAATCTTTTCAATTTAATGCTATCAATATTATATATTTTGCATTTCACAATGTTTGCTATCTCTTGTTTAGTCAAAAGTTCTTTCCATTCTCCATAAGTCAGATAGATACACTATTCGTTGCTCCACTAATTTTTTTTTCTAGTATCATTCTTTATACCTAGTTCTTGTACCAATTTGGACTTTATTCTTGTGTACCATGTGAGGCATTGATCTATGTCCACTTTCAACTACACTGTTTTCCAGTTTTCACGGCAACTTTTGTCCAACAGTGAGTTCTTACTCCAGAAGATGGGGTCCTTGGGTTTATCAAACAATAGATTGCTATATTCATTAACTAATGTGCCTTGACTGCCTAGTTTATTCCACTGGTCTACCCTTCTGTTTCTTAGCCAGTACCGAATGGTTTTGATGATTGCTGCTTTGTAATACAATTTGAGATCTGGTAGACCTAGGTCACCTTTCCTAGCATTTCTTTTCATTAGTTCCCTTGATATTCTGGATCTTTTGTTATTCCAGTCGAATTTTGATATTACTTTTTCTAGCTCTAAAAAATAATTATTTGTTAGTTTGATTGGTATGGCACTGAATAAGTAAATTAATTTAGGTAGAATTATCATTTTTATTATATTACCTCAGTCTACCATGAGGAACTGATGTTTGCCCACTTATATAGATCTGACTTTATTTGTGAGGAAAGTAATTTTGTAATTGTGTTCACACACATACTTTCTGGTTTTGTCTTCTCAGGTAGACTTCAAGATATTTTATAGTATCTACCATAAATTTAAATGGGATTTCTCTTTCTGTCTCTTGTTGTTGTACTTTGTAAGTAATATACAGAAATTCAGAAGATTTGTGTGGGTTTATTTTGTAACCTGCAACTTTGCCAAAGTTTTTTATTTATTTCAAGTAGTTTTTTTACTTGATTTTCTGGAATTCTCCACGTATAACATCTGCAGAGTGATATCTTTGCCTTTTCTAATTCCTTTATTTTTTTCTTCTTGTATTTCTATAGCTACCATTTCTAACATCATATTGAATAACAGGACTGATAATGGGCATACTTCTTTAACCTCTGATCTTATGGTAAATGCAACTAGCTTATCCCAATTACATAAAATGTTTTTAGGTAGAGACTGTTTGTTATCTTATAAAAGGCTCCATTTATTCCTATGCCCTCCAATGTTTTCAATAGGAACGGGTGTTGTGCTTTTTCCAAAGACTTTTCTGCATCTATTGAGATATTCATGTGACTTTTGTTAGGTTTATTGTTGGTATGATAAAAATGCTGATAGTTTCCCTAATATTGAACCAGCTCTGCATTCTTAGTATAAATTCTACCTGATCAAAACGTATCATTTTCATGATAAGTAGCTGTATTCTTTTTGCTAATATAATCTATTTTTTCCACTCAGCTACCAGAGTGATTTCTTATTTAACATTTTTGCAACTATATTAATTAGAGAAATTGGTCTATAATATTCTTTCTTTGTTTTGTCTCATTCTGGTTTAGGTAAAAGAACCATCTTTGCAACTTAAAAATAATTTGGTAGGACTCCTTCTCCATCAATTTTCCTCAATCAATTATATAATATTGGAATTAATTGTTCTTTAAATGTTAGATTTCACTTGTAAATCCATCTGGTCTTGGAGATTTCTTACCAGGGAGCTCCTTAACGGTTTGTTGGATTTCTTTTTCTGAAATGGGGTTACTTATTCAACTTTGTCTTATGTTAATCTTGGCAGATTTTATATATTTTTAAATATCTATCCCATTTAGATTGTCAAATTTATGGGCATGCAGGCAGGAAGAGTAATTTCTAATTATTATATTAATTTCCTCCCCGTTGGAGATAAGTTCAATCTTTTCATTTGTGATATTGATAATTTTTTCTCCTTCCTTTTTTCTAATCAAATAGACCAAAGCTTTATTAATTTTATAGTTTTTTTATAAAACAAACACTTAGTTTTATTAATTAGGACAAAATTTTTTTTAATTTCATTTTTTTCATCTCTCATTTAGTTTTCAGTATTTATAATTTGATATTTACTTGGGCATTTTCAATTTGTGCTTTTTCTAGCTTTTCAACAGCATGACCACTTCGTTGATCTCCTTTTTCTCTATTTTATTCATGTAGATGTTCAATGATATAAAACTTCCCCTAAGAATTGCTTTTACAGTATCCCATAAGTTTTGGTAGGTTGTCCCATTATTGTCATACCCTTGAATGCGATTGTTGATTGTTTCTGTGATTTGTTGTTTAACCTATCATTCTTTTGTATTAGATTATTTAGTTTTCAATTAACTTTTGGTTTATCTTTCTGTGGCCTTTGATTACATATAATTTTTATTGCATTATGATCTGAGAAGGAAGTACTCACTATGTCTTTCTTTCTTCACTGGATTGTATGGTTTTTATGCACTAACACATGGTCAATTTTTCTATATATGACATGTACTGTTGAGCAACAGGTATATTTTTTCTATCCCCATTTTATTTTTTCATGAGACCTATCATATCTAACTTATGAAGAGTTTTATTCATCTCCTTAACTTCTTTACTGTTTATTTTGAGGTAAGATTTATCAAATTCATAGAGGGGGAGGTTGAGGTCCCCCACTAGTATAGCTTTGTTGTCTATTTTTTTCTCTAACACCCTTAACTTATCCCGTAAGGATTTGGGTGCTCTACCACTTGGAACACATAGGTTTTCTTATGATATTGCTTCATTATCTATGGTTCCTTTTAATAAGATATAATTTCCTTCCTTATCTCTTTTGATTAGATCTGTTTCTGCTTTTTCTTTATCTGAGACTAGAATTGCTACCCCTACTTTTTTACATCAGCTGATGTAAACCTTTTATCATTACCCTGTGTGCATCTTCCTGTTTTAAATGTGCTTTTGGTAAGCAAAATGTTGTTGAATTGTGGTTTTTAATCCATTCTGCTCTCCATCTCCATTTTATGGGAGAGTTCACCCAATTCACATTCACGATTATGATTACCATCTGTCTTTTTCTCTGTTCTCTTTCCCCCCATTTATGCTTTTAGATCTTCCTTCTCCCTTTCCCTGCACAAGAGTTTTAATTTTTGACCATTGCCTCCCTCACTCCTTCCTCCCTTCTTTCATCCCCCCTCCCCTTTACTTCTCTTTGGCATTGCTAGATTTTCCCTCCCTTTTAGCCTCCCCTTCTTTTCTTTCCCCTCCTACTGGCTATAGAGCTAGTTAGATTTCTATACTTAACTTAGTTTGTTGTTCCCTCCTTGAACCAAATCAGATGAGAGTATATCTCAAGTGATGCTCATCTCCCTCTCCTCTTTCCTTCTACTGTAATATGTTTTTATTCCTCTTCCTTTCATGTAATTTACCTTTTTGCCTCCTCCTTTTCACATTCCAGTTACAATATCTTTGCACTCTCAAATCACATATTTATCACCATATAATTTAATTTATACCCACTCCATATATCTATGAATATCCCTTTTAAATACCGTAATAATTATACATTTCTCAAAACTAACAAGTATCGTCTTCCCTTATAGGAATATATTTCTCATATTGATTCTTAGTGTCTCATAGATTCATTAGTTTCTACGTGCTCAGTTCTGATTTTTAATAGATTATTTTCTTTGGTTACCTTTTTCCTCTCCTTTTCCATTTACCCAACTGTTCCTTTAAGGAGTTATTTTCTCCAGTTAGATTTTGTATTTTCTTTTCCATTTGTCCACTTTTCCTTTTTATGTAAGTGTTCTCTTCAGTGATTCTTTTCTCATATTTTTAAAATAATTTGTCAGTTTTCCTTCTAATTCTCTAATTTGGCTTTTAAAATCCTTCTTGAACTCTTCCAAGAATGCTCTTTGAGCCCGAGACCAGTGTATATTCCCTTCCAAAATTTCAGATGAGAGTACAGTCTCAACACTGACCTCTTTCTACTGTGTTTTGGTCTTTGCCTCCATTTAAAAATTCTGTGGTCTTTTCTTTTCTGGTTCTCTTCTTGGTTATGATAATAACCATTTTCCTGGCTTTTAAAGTGCATCCTTGCCTCTGTCGCATAGGGCACTCTGTCCCACCGTTATTGTGCTTATAACTTGAAGCTTTGTATATTGTGACTTCTGGTTCATTCAACTAGAAGCTAAAATGCTGCTCATGCTGACTTGGATGGTATGCCAAAGCAGAGGCCAGGTGAAGTCTTTCTTGAGTTTTCACATACTTACCCTGGGGCTAGCTGCTTTAAATGTGGGGGAGGGGTATTCTGGCCACAGGAGGTCTTTTCTCCTGAGCTAGAACGTAGACAAACTCAGTGGTTGGTGAACCCTGTCTGCACTAATGTCTTTCCAATTTCCCTGGCTGTTCTGAGTCACCCCTGGAGTCCTGGTGTTGGCTGATTGTGGGCTCCAGTCTCTTGTGACTCAAGACCTCCTCTTGGTTTGCTGAAGTGGGACAGTCTGGGACATCCCAGGCCCTGCCCTGGTCCCCTTCTGCCACAGCAAAAAGTACCTCCCTTTGCAATTTTCCTCACCTCACAGGCTATGGAATTATTTACATTTTTGTCTCATTCCACTGTTCCAGGATTTTTCCTGGGGAAATATTCCCTGGGTTATTCAAGGTCAAAAAGGGAAAGGGGATAGAATTTACTTATCACTCCACCATCTTAGTTCCAGCTAGTTCAAGTAGGTGACTTTCACATATTTAATCTGCTGGCTGATCATTTCAGCAGAGGTTGTTGGTGTTACCTGGGGTTCTGTGCTTCTCTTTCACTCAGTTCCACTGGACTCCCATCCTGGGATGATATATTTTAAGTCCACAGTGCTGCTGATGCTTCGGACTGCCCAGTATTTCCTTCTTGGCTTCACTAAGGTGAGGTCTGAGCTGGTACAATCTATGTGCTGTGTGCTCCTTCGGTTTGTTCAACAGATTCTTCCCATCGACCTTCCAGGCTGTTCTGGGTTGGAGATCTGCCACACTCTGACTCCTATTCTATTCTGCCTCTCTAAAATTTGGTCAAATTCTCTTTTTAGAGGTATCTGCAGGAGTTTCAACAATAATTATTCTTTATAGAAGAAAAAACCAAAATAGCCGGAAGCATGGAAAAATTTGTATATGAAATAAATCAAATACCTAATATTAAAAATCGGCATTATTTAACTAGTTAATTACTGAATTTACCCATTAATTACCCAATAAATAAAGAAATAAAACAACACCACCAAAAACCCTGAAAATAGTTGGAATGTTCAGTCTTCTGGCTGGGATATGAGGATATGTGAATATAACTGCCAAAATTAAGATATGGATTTACTACCATACAACTCACACTGACAAAAGACTACTTTGTAGAGACAGGAAAAAGCAAAATAAAAGAAAAGAAAAAAACCTAACAAAAAACTACCATTCCTCCCCTCCACAAACCTTATTTCGACTGTGTCTGCAATTGCCCAAACTGATGATAGGGAGAATCAAAATATCAATTTTACTCCACTGACAATCCTAATAATTTTTTCATTGTTATTCTCATTTGAGGTATATTTTATCTAGACTCTTTTGTGTCAGCTCTTGGGCAATATAACCCAAATTGTTTTCCTTTTCTTCTTAACTAATTCAAGAACTGTTTCACCTTCTACTTCTTTCCAACTCCTGCCATGTGGTAGGAATGATATCCTCTCCCATGTTGGTTAGGTTAGTTGCTCCTTCAAAACTTTTAATCCTAAACAGTTAATATTTCTCCAAGTCTTTAAATCTGTCTTTATTTTTGAGGGAGGAAAAAAATTTCTTTTGAAGTATATAGCACCAATATTTACTCAAAATAAGCGACTAAAATTTCTGAAGCTTTTACCCAAACCCACCAGAAGCATAGAGAAACTTTTGTGTTGCTCATCCTTTATTTAAAAAAGCTCATTTATTTCCAATCCCAGAAGATGACATCAGCTGTTCTAGTCTAGTTCAGATAGATTCATACTAATAACATATTGATGCAGATTTATACATTCATCAGTCACTGAATGATTAACTATAGAACACTTACATAGTCATAGCAAGAGAAGGATAGTCAATAAGAGTAGATATTGTGGACATCATTTCTTTTTTTTTTTCCCAGCTGCTTAAAACACCCAACAGAGATACTGCGAGCTCCTGAAGCTACTTATATTTGTTTTAAATTTGGGTAATAATGAAGTAATATGAACAGAGTGAGCCTTTCAGAGAGTCTCAAAGTAGGCAGTCAAGGGCGGGCGGTAGTAATCTTGGGTGAAATTTGGGGGGGGGCACCAAATTAAAATAAGGGTACAGTGTAAGCGTAAGATAAGAGAAGACAATTTTGAAAAATTGTGCTTACATGTTTCATCTGTTTTGTAATAGAGTTAGTCATAGTGATTAAATTCTTTTCAAAACAAACACACAATATGCAAGCTATAACCAATCAGTGGCCAAGTCAGCAGACAGATCTTAACAAGCAAATGTTTGCACTTGATGATGTCATGCATTGTCAGGAAGTCCAGCATGCATCAGCAAGAATATGTGCATGTAATGGCTTGTTTACAGTACAAGAAGATATGGTGATATGATCTAATATTGCATCATCAAAATGTCAATGCAGGAAAAATGTCTACAAGTTTACAATAAATTGTTCAATTTAAAATGTTTCCCTGAAATATACATATATTTGTGTGTATATATATCTATATCTATATCTATATATATATATATATATATGTGTGTGTGTGTCTATATATATGTATATATATATATATATATATATATATATATATATATATATATATATACATAATGTTGAAATGAAATGAATTTCAAAAAAAGTTAAAGGAAAAAGGAAATAGATTTCCTGCCTGGCATTGAGTTTTTTTTTTAATGGTCAGTTTTCAGTATACAATTTTCAAATATAGAAACCAAAAAAAATCTTCTGAATCACTTTATGAAACTTATGTCAAAATATAAACTTCCAGGAATATTTTTGGCAAATTCTAGACCTTCCTAATCAAGGAGCAAATATTGCAAGCAACTAAAAAGAAACACTAGATTTAGCAGTTTTACACTAAAGGAATGGAGTGTTTGAAATATATATTCTGGAGGACAAAGGAGCTAAGATTACCACCAAGAATCATCTACCTACCAAAAATGAATACACTCTTTCAGGGGAAAAAAATGAAGCATTCAATGAAATAGAGAACTTTCAAATCTTCCTGGTGAAAAAAACAAAGCAAAATAGAAACTTTGACTTTCAAATACAAGACTCATTGGAAGCATAAAAAAGTAAACAGGAAAGATAAACCAAAGGTGATTCAATAATATCAATCTATTTATATTGACACATGCAAAATTTATACTTGTTACTCCTACATCTTTTTCAATTATTAGGAAAGTTATAAGAAGTATACAGAGAGGGCCTAGGTGTTAATTGAATATGATGGGATGATTATCTAAAAATAAGTAAGAGGTGAAGAGGAATGCACTCAGAGAAGAGAAAAGAGGGCGAGTAAAATTGGCAAATTTTCTTACATAAAAGAGGTGTGAAGGGGCTTTTACAGCAGTGGGGAATATGTGAGCACGTAAACCTTGCTCACATCAGAATTAGCTTAAAGAGGAAATAACATACATAGTCAACTGGGTATAGAAATCTGCCTTATTCCGCAGAAAAGTAGGATGGGATAGGGAGAAGAGAAGGGGTTGTGCTAATAGAAGGAAAGGCAGATTGGGGGAGGTAAAAGTCAGAAGCAAACAACTTTTGAATGTACAGAGTGAAAGGAGAGAAAGTAGGTATAACAAGGTGAAATGGCTTGGATGAAAATAGTTACTAATCATAACTAAAAAAATTCTAACTAGTTCTTCTTCTAAAGAATACATTTCTAAAATATATAGATAACTAAGCCAAAATTATAGAAATAAGGGTCATTCCTCAATTGATAAATGATCAACAGATATGGATAGGCAGTATTCAGAAGAATCAATCAAAACTGTCTAGCGTCATATAAAAATGTTCTAAATCATATTAATTAGAGAAAGGCCAATTGAAACATTTCTGACTTACTACTCCACACCTATCAGATTGGCTAATGTGACAGATGAGGAAAAGTACAAATGTTGAACGGGATATGGGAAAATTGAGACATGAAATGAACTTTTTAAGTTGTATGCTGATTCAACCATTCAGAACAATTTGGAACAGTGACCAAAGAGTGACAAAACTGTGCATACCCTTTTACCAACCAATACTTCTTCCCGATCTATATCCCAAAGTAGTGGGGGAAAAAGAATCTACACATGCAAAAATATTTATAGCAGTTTTTTTGTTGTGGCATAGAATTGAAAATTGAGGTAATGCACACCAACTGGAGACTGAATGAACAAATTTTTGTACTAATTGTGATGGAATTGTATTGTGCTATGAAAACTGATGAGCAAGCAGACTTCAGACAAACATGGAAAGACTTACATAAACTAATGCTGTGCGAAGTGAGAAGAACCAGAGGAATATTGTAGAAAATAACAACGAAACTCCATGATGATATGAGTTGGTAGACTTAGCTCTTCTCAGTCAAGCAGCAAGCCTGGATGCTCTCAGAAAAGCATGGAAACTGATGGACTAACAAAGTAAATTGAGCAAAAACAAGAGAACAATGTATATAGTAACAGATATATTTGATGAACATTAGCTCTGAACCCCAGGAACGGTGAAGCCAGCAACTGCCATCACTAGGACTGCAGGTGTGCCTCAACACGGAAGAAACTAGCCCAGAAAGCTGAACTTGCTTAGGCTTTAGCTCAGCAGAGGAGCCTCCAGAATCCAGACAAACCCTGTCCCACATTTGACAAGCAACTTCCAGGCTAATTGCACGGAAAACCCAAAAAGACCTAACCAGCCTCTGCTTTCAAACACCAGCCAGTTCAGCACCAGGTTAGCTGAAGAATTTAATTTCTAGCTGAAAGAACCAGAGGCCATAACATGCAAAGCCTCAAGTTTTAGGCACAAGAACTGCAGGACAGAGCTTCCTGTACCACAAATATAGAGATCTATTTTAAAAGCTAGGAAAGGGTTTATTATCATGAGTAAAAAACAAATCGGAAAATAAAAGACCATAGAATCTTTCTATGGGGAAAAAGACCAAAACACAAATACCAAAGAGGTGAGCATTGAGACAGTATTGCCATCTGAAATTTCAGAAGGGAATACGAACTGATTGAAAGAACAAAGAGCATTCCTGGAAGAGGTCTGGAAGGATTTTAAAACCCAAATTAGAGAAATAGAAGAAAAAATGACCAATGATTTTAAAAATATGAAAAAAGAATTCAATGAAGAGTATACCTCCTTAAAAATGAAAATTGGACAAATGGAAATGGAAGTACAAAACCTAACTGCTGAACATAACTCCTTAAAAGGAACAATTGGACAAATGGAAAAGGAAATGTAAAAGTTAACTGAAGAAAACAATTTGATAACAAAAAATACAATCAAGCAAGTGCAATGAATTTATGAGACATCAAGAATCAGTCAAACAGAATTCGAAGAATGAAAAGATAGAAGAAAATATAATATAATGTAATTGGAAAAAACAACTGACCTAGAACACTAATTCAGAAGAGAAAAAAAAAATCTAAGGATTATTGGTCTACCAGAAAGCTATGATGAAAAAAGAGTCTGGACAATATCATCCATTCTTTATCAAGGAAAATTGCCTAAAAATCCTAGACCCAGAAGACAAAATAGTTATTGCCGAAATCCACTGTTCCCCTCCTGAAAGGGACCCCAAACTAAAAACGCCAAGGAGTATCACAGCCAAATTCTGGAACTATCAAATAAAGGAGAAAATATTGCAGGCAAGCAGAAAGATGAGATTCAAATATCAAGGAATCATAGTCAGGATCACACAGTTTTTCTACATTAATAATTCAAAGGAATTGGGATATGATATTACAGTAAGGGAAAGGAGCTGGGACTACAACCAACGATTAATTACACAGCAAAGTTGAGCATAGTATTTCAGAAAATGAGATGAATATTCAGTGAAATAAGGGATTTTCAGACATTTCTGCTGAAAATGCTCGAACTTAACAGAAAATCTGATCTTCAAAAGCACTTCTCAAAAGAGGCATAAAAAGGTAAACAGGTAAAAGGTCAAAAAAGGTATAAAGGAAAAAAAAACTTTTTACACAATATGAGCAAACTGTTTACATTCCGGTAAGCGAAGGTGATACTTGTTAATGTTGAGAATTGTAAATTTATTATGAGATGCAAAAGGTATATACCAGATAGAGGCAGTGGGTGTAAATTAAATGATATGATGATTAAAATGTGACTTAAGGGTGTAAAGGGAGTGTAATTAGAGATGAGAAAAACATGAGGCAGGAAAATATAAATTCCATCACAGGAAGAGGCAGAAAAATATATTACAGTAAAGGGAAGGAGGGTAGGGAGATGAGTAGAGTTTCAGAGCTACTCTCATCTTATTCAATTCAAGGAGGCCAAAAAAATAACTCAGTTAAGTATAGAAATACAATTAGTCCTATAAGCAATAGAAGGGGAAGGGCAAGGGGAAAAGAAATAGGAGGGGAAGTTAAAGAGAGGGAAGAAGTAGTAAGGGAAAAGGAGATTAAAAGGGAGGGGGGCTGAAAGAAGGGAGGGAAGACTGTGGGAGGCAATTATCAAAAATTAAAACTCTATTAGGAAGAAGGGAGAACTAAAAGTATAAACAAGGAGAAAGGGGACGGAGGGAGAGACACAAGTGATAATCATAACTGTGAATGCTAATGGAATGAACTCTCTCATAGAAAGGAGACAGAGAACAGAATAGAATAAAAACCATAATCCAACAATATGTTGTTTACAAGAAACATATTTGGGAAGGGGAGATCCACATAGAGTAAAGGTAAAAGGTTGGAGCAGGATATACTGTGCTTCAGCTGATATAAAAAAGCAGGGTTAGCAATCCTAATCTCATACAAAGAAAAGGCAGAAATAGATTTAATCAAAAAAGATAAGGAAGAAAACTATATCCTGCTAAAAGGCACTATAGACAGTGAAGCAATTTCATTACTAAACATATATGGTTCAAGTGGTACAGCATCAAAATTTATAGAGTAGAAGTTAAGTGAGTTACAGGAAGAAATAGACAGCAAAACTATACTATTGGGGGACTTCAACTTTCCCTCTCAGAACTTGATAAAACCAACCTCAAAATAAACAAGAAAGAACTTAAGGAGGTGAATAGAACTCTAGACAAGTTAGACATGTTAGATCTTTGGAGAAAATTGCATAGGGGTAGAAAGGAATACACTTTTCATCAGAAGTATATGGCACATAAACAAAAATTGACCATGTACTACTAGGACATAAAAACCTCACAATCCAGTGCAGAAAGGCAGATAGTGAATGCATCCTTATCAGATCATACTGCAATGAAACATATGTAATCAAATGCCATGGAAATAAAGACCAAAAACTAATTGGAAACTAAACAATCAAATCCTAAAGAATGAGTGGGTTAAACTACTAATTAAAGAAACAATCAACAACTTAATTCAAGAGGATGACAATAATGAGAAAACTTGCCAAATTTTATGGGATACTGTAAAAGCAGTTCTTAGGAGAAATTTTATATCTTTGAGTATTTACATGAATAAAATAAAGAAAGAGGAGAACAATAAACTGGGCATGAAGTTGAAAAACATCAAAAAAGAACAAATTGAAAACACCCAAGTAAATGCCAAATTAGACATACTGAGAACCAAAGGAGAGATTAATAAAATTGAAATTAAGAAAAATAGAAATAATAAATAAAACTAGGGGTTGGTTTTATGAAAAAACTAATAAAATTGATAAACCTATGGTCAATTTGATTAAAACAAAAAGAAGGAAGAAAATCAAATTAACAATATCAAAAATAAAAAGGATGAACTCATTACCAATGAGGAGAATATTAAAATAATAAAAATAAATTACTTTGCCAAATTGTATGCCCACAAATTTGAAAATCTAAATGAGATGAATGATTATTTTAAAGATGCAAATTGCCCAGACTAACAGAGGAGGAAGATCAATATTTAAATAACCCCATCTCATAAAAAGAAATTGAAAAAGCCAAGTCCAGAAGGATTCACAATTGAATGCTATCAAACACTGAAAGAAGAGCTTATTCCAATACAATATAGATTATTTAGTAAAATTGGGGAAAAAGGAATACTCCCGAATTCTTTTTATGACACAAATACAGTTTTGATACCTAAACCAGGAAGAGAAAAAAGAGAAAGAAAATTATATACTAGTTTCTCTATTGGATATAGATTCAAAAATTTTAAACAGGATTTTAGCAAAAAGAATACAGCAACAAATCCTGAGAATAGAACATTATGATCAGGTAGGATTTATACCAGGAATGGAGGGATGGTTCCATATTAGGAAAACTATTAACCTTATTGACCATATCAACCACAAAACTAACAGAAACCACATGATTATCTCAGTAGATGCAGAGAAAGCTTTTGAAAAAATACAACAGCCATTCCTATTGAAAACATTGGAAAACCTAAAATAAATGAAACTTTCCATAAAATAAAAAAAGCAGTATCTACCTAAAACCTTCAGCAAGCATTATATGCAATGGTGATAAACCAAATGCATTTCCAATAAGGTCAGGGGTGAAACAAGGATGTGCATTATTGCCACCATTATTCAATATGGTAGTAGAAATGTTAGCTGCAGTAATAAGAGAAGAAAAAGAAATGAGAGATATTAAAACAGGTAAAGAAGAAACTAAGTTGTCATTCTTTGCAGATGATATTATGATATACTTAGAGAATCCTAGAGAATCAGGTAAAAAACTACTTGAATAAGAAATAACTTTGGCAAAGTTGCAGGTTACAAGATAAACTCACACAAATCTTCTGCATTTCTATATATTAGTAACAAAGCCCAACCACAAGAGACAGAAAGAGAAATCACATTTAAACCTACAGTAGATATAAAACATATTTGGGAGTCTACCTACCAAGACAAACCCAGAAACTATACGAACACAATTATAAATCACTTTTCACACAAATAAAGTCAGATCTAAATAAGTAAATAAAACATCAGTAGCTAGTAGGTGCGCCAAGCCAATATAATAAAAAAGACAGTACTACCTAAATTAATTTACTTATTCAGTGCCATATTAATAAAACTTTCACATAATTATTTTGAGGAACTAGAAGAAATAATATCAAAATTCATCTGGAAAAACAAAATGTCCAGAATTATCAAGGAAACTGATGAAAAGAAACGCTAGGGAAGGTGGCCTAGCTCTACCGGATCTCAAATTGTATTATGAAGCAGCAATTATCAAAACCACTTGGTACTGGCTAAGAGACAGAAGGGTAGACCAGTGGAACATGTTAGGTACCCAAGACACAGTGACCAATGAATAATAGCAATCTACTGTTTGATAAACCCAAGGATCACAGCTTCTGGGACAAGCACTCACTGTTCAACAAAAATTGCTGAGAATACATGAATAACAGTATGATGGAGACTAGGCATAGACTAATGCCTAACAGCATACACAAAAATGAAGTCCAAATAGGTACATGATCTAGGTATAAAGACTGATAATATAAACAAATTATTGGAATGAGGAATAGTATGTTTATCAGATTTATGGAGAAGGGAATAATTTTTGACTAAACAAGAGATAGAAAACATTATGAAGTACAAAATGGATAATTGTGATTAGAATAAATTGAAAAGTTTTTGTACAAATAAAGCCAATATTACCAAGATCAGGAGGAAAGCAGAAAACTGGGAAAGAATTTTTGCAACTAGTGTATGTGATAAAGGCCTCATTTTTAACATATATAGAGAACTGAGTGAAACGTACAAGAATACAAGTCATTTCCCAATTGATAGATGGTCAAGGGATATGAACAGGCAGTTTTCAGAGGAAGAAATCAAAACTCTCTATAGTCATATGAAAAATCGCTCTAAATCACTGTTGATCAGATAGATGCAATTCAAAACAACTCTGACATACAATATCACACCTATCAGATTGGCTAGCATGACAAAACAGGATGATGACAAATGTTGGAGAAGATATGGGAGAGTTGGAACACTAATTCATTGTTGGTGGAGCTGTGATCTGATCCAGCCATTCTGGAGAGCAATTTGAAACTATGCCCAAAGGGCTCAAAAGTATGCATATCCTTTGACTCAGCAATAATGCTTCTCCACCTGTATCCCCAAGAGAGCACAAAAATGTAAACAGATCCCACATGTACAAAAATATTTATAGCAGTATTCTTTGTGGTAGCCAAAACTGGAATTCAAGGGAATGGACATCAACTGAGGAATGGCTGAATAAATTGTGGTGTATGAATGTAATGGAACATTATTGTCCTGTAGG
Organism: Potorous gilbertii; assembly: GCA_028658325.1. Lineage (NCBI taxonomy): Eukaryota > Metazoa > Chordata > Mammalia > Diprotodontia > Potoroidae > Potorous > Potorous gilbertii. The sequence goes on along the minus strand of CM053771.1, from coordinate 129,586,677 downwards.
AAATGGTAAACAGGAAGACTTCAGAGAGGCCTGAAAAGACTTCTATGAAGTGATGCTGAGTGAAAGGAGCAGAACCAGGAGAACTTTTTACAAAGCAACAACCAGAGTGTGTGAGGATTTTTCCTGGTAGACTCAGAACTTCATTGCAATGCAAGGACTTAAAATATCCCTAGTTACCTCTTAAGACAAAGTGTCTTCCACATCCACAGAAAGAACTGTGCAATGCCAGGGCAGAATGTAGCAGATCATTTTCTTTTTTATTACGTTTTGGCTTCTTTTATGATTTCTCCCACTCATTTTAATTCTTCTATGCAACATGACTAAGGTGAAAATGTATTTATTAGGAATGTATGTGTAGAACCCGTATAAAATTGTATGCTGATTTGAGGAGGGAGGGATGGAAGTAGGAAGGAGAGGGAGGGAGTGGGAACAAAATCTCAGTTATATGGAAGTGATTGTAGAACACTGAAAACAAATAAAATAATAACAACAAAAACGGAAGGAATTCAAGTTCCAAATACTTTCCCTCCCTACCAAAGCCCTTAGTGAGAAGGCAAGCATTTAGAAATAGATTTTACATGTCCACTAATGGATTTCCCCATTGCTTATACTGTAAAAGAAAACACAGACCAAAAAAAATAATAAATATAATTATTTTAAAAAATATTTTTTGATCTGTATTGATACTCAATCAATTATTTATTTCAAGATGGATGACATTTTCACCCTAAGTACTTCAGAACTATCTTGGATCACTGTATTGCTGAGAACAGTTAAGTCATTCATAGTTGATCATCTTGCAACATTATTGTTACTCTGGACAATATTCTCCTGGTTCTGCTGCTTCATTTTGAATCTTTTCTAGAATTTTCTGAAAGGATTCTCCTCATCATTTCTTATAGCACAATAGTATTCCATCACAGTAGTAGACCACAACTTGTTCATCCATGGTGATTGATGGGCGTCCCTTCAATTTCCAATTCTTTACCACCAGAAAAACAACTTTTATACATACATATATACACATGCATGGACACAAACACATGCATGTGGCATATATATTTACATATAGATAATTTTCTTGTTAATAAACTGGGATTTATATCTAGGAGTACCCTTGCAGGGTCAAAAAGTATGCGCAGATTTATAACATTTGGGGCATAGTTCAGTATTGTTCTCTAGAATGGTTGGATCAGGTGACAACCCCACCATTAATGCCCCAGATTTCCCCCATCTTGATAATTTGTCATTTTCCTTTTCTACCATATTAGTCTATCTAATAAGTGTCATGTAGAAGCATAGAGCTGTTTTCATTTGAATTCCATATGATTTTTATACGACTTTAGATAACTCATTTCTTCATCTGAAAACTGTCTGTTCATATGCTTTGACCTTTTATCAATAGGGGAACGGCTTGTATTCTTATAATTTGACTCAGCTATTAGGAAATTGAGAAATGAGGCCTTTGTTACAGAAACTTGCTAGTTTTCTGCTTTCCTTCTAATCTTGGCTCCATTAGTTTTGTTTGTGCAAATCCTTTTTAATTTAATATGAGCAAAATTACCCATATTACTTTCTGTATTGGTCTTTATTTCTTGTTTGGTAATAAATTATTTCCTGATCCACAGACTTGTGAAGTAAACTATACCATGCTCCCCTAATTTGCTTGTGTAATCTATCTTTCTGTCTAACTCGTATACCCATTTTCACCTCATCTCCCTATACAGGATGAGATATTGGTCTATCGCTAGTTTTTGACAAACTGTATTCTAGATTTTCCAGCAGATTTTGTCAAATAGTGAATCCTTGTCCCAAAAGTTTGGTGTGCATTGTAAAACTTGAAGTGCCATCTAATGATAATGACAATTAATGATTATGACAAGGCAAAAATAATAATTATTTAATTTTATATTTTTCTTCTGGACACTTCATTTTTCAGGGCAACTTATGTACTAGACTTCAATATTAATTTCATTTTCCTGTGCATCATGGATATAATTATATCAAAGGTATTCGTTTTGCTAAAATCTTGTTTAAAATTTTTGCATCTATATTCATTAGAGAAATTGGTCTATAATTTTCTTTCTCTGTTTTGTCCCTTCCTGGTTTGGGTATCAAAACCATATTTGTATCATAGAAAGAATTTGGGAGGACTCC
>CM053771.1:129566949-129584020 GCA_028658325.1 Potorous gilbertii | reverse complement strand
CCCCACAAATGGGGAGATAATTTTGGAACCCAAAATCTTGTGAAAATGAATGTAAAAAGTTAAATAAATGTATTTAAAAAGAAAAAAAAATAAAAATCACTAGTAATCAAAAAAAATAAAAATAAAAATAAAAAAATAGAAAAAAAAAGAATAATTCTGATATTTTTTTCTATATTATTACCTTAAAATTATTTGAATCAACTATCAATTAGTCCTCTTTAACTTTCTCTTTTTCAAGCTAAGTATTCACAGTTCTTTTCACTGATTTTATATGACTTGAACTCAGTATCGTTCAGCATTTTAATCACAATCCTGTCAGTTTGCAAATTTATCAATGTAAAATGGCAAGGCCAAACTAGTCTGACAACACAAATATTTTGGCTAGTATATGCAGCACAAAATTCTGGTGAAGCATTTTTAACAATATATCAAAATTTCAAGGATGCTTGATTTCATCTCCATGGGTATTCCTTCCACTAACGCAAATTGCAACCCCATCATGATAATGTTTAATGTGTTTCTGTCTCCCTAAACAATCCACCATTAGTTGTTGAACTCTGTTGATGAGTCTCTTTCTCCTTATCTAGGCTGGCCTTCTGTCAAAAGACCTACATTTCATCATATCACATGCTTTACAATTTGGTAGGACCTGGCAGAGCTTGTATTCCAACAGCATTACCTTTGAGAATCCAGTGGGATCTCGGTGGTAATATAAATCATCAGCATATGTCACTTGTGGGGAAATTATTACACTGGAAAAAGAAAACTATGAAATGAAGGTTTTTGTTCTTTTGGGGGGGGGGTGTATACGAGGAAACAAAAATACTTCATTTGGATGTGCATAAAATAAAGAGGATGCAATTTCTCATATTGCAATTGTACTACCTTCATAGGTAGAATAAGAAGGCAGGTTGATAGTGTAGTGGATAGAGCACTGGATTTGGAATAAGGAAGAGTTCAATCAATCCTTGAAGTTCAATGTGTGTCCCTGAAAATTGAGTTAATGTCCGACTGTCTCAGTTTCCTTATCTGTAAAATGGAATGATAATATCAGTTATCTCCAAGAGTAGTTACAATGATAAAACAAGATATTTGTAAAACTCTTTAAACCTTAAAGTATTACATACATTCTAGTTGGTAGTGTTGTTATATTAACACTACAGAGCGTTGGAGAGCAAGGAATGGTGAAGGTGATGAAGGTGACAGGTACATTCATTATAATTCAGTACACATCTTAACTTTATTATAATAATCAAGATGATTTGAATTGTTCTCGTAGTGTCAAAAATGCAGCCCTTGGATGGCGTGCATCTAACAACACTCCAGAGTGTGACCTGAAATAAATTAAATGGAAATGGAAATATTTAATAAGTTAGTACACATATAATAAAACAAAGATAGATGTTAATTTCCTCTTTTCTGAGTTAAAATGCAGTCTTCAGGGATCCTTTTAGTGTCCCCTATTTCTATTTAATTTTGAGACCACTGAACTATAATACTATTTAAGGAACATTCTATTATTTAAAATAGTAGTTAAACATATAAATGGTAATTATATGATGGTGGTCAGAGTTTCCTGAAGGAAAAAATAATGAAGAAATCTAAGCTACTTAATTAATCTGTTAATACTTTTTCCAGTGTTAAGTAGCTAAGGAAGGGTGAAATATGTTCTTATAGGTATTTATGGAATTTCCCCTTTCTGGTTAAAAGAAAAACAACAACAAACAGGCAAGAACTTTAAGTCTGAAGAGTATTTTATGTAATTATTTGAAGCTGGAGGTCGCAAGACCAAGTGGATGTAATGAGATAGCAGTTTGGAAAGCTTGAGTTCAAATCCATTCTCTGACACTTTGGTGTTTGTGTTATTCTTGGCAAGTCACTTACTTTTTCATGCCTTACTTGACTTCTTGAACATTTTCTGCTAACTCTCAGACAGGTTTGAGTGTGTATGTTCTTCCTTCATTGCTGAAGGAGACCATGCCATCAGAAAAATAATGACATGACTTGCACTTGACTTTGTTTTGAGGGAGGGAGGGCTGTGCAGGTCACCAGCCTCACTTCTCCTCCAGAGCCATCTGAATCCAGTGACTAGATATTCATCAGGAAAGCTGAACATGACCCAGGATGAGGCAATTGGGGTTAAGAGACTTGCTCAAGGTCACGCAGCTAGGGAATGTCAAGTGTCTGAGGTGAGATTTGAACTCAGATCCTCCTAATTCCTGCTCTATCCATTGCACCACCTAATTGCCCACCTAGACAGGTTTGAATATAGGTTGATGAAGAGACTTCTTATCCTGAGTTCTCTATATTGGCAAAGGTGGGGGGTGGGGGGGAGGAGGGAGAATCAAATTTCCCCCATGCCTTATTCTTAAAGACAGTATATTGATTTTCTTCAGTTGTGAAAACTATTTTCAGTTATTTTGGTCTGTAAAATAGTGTGATTTTTCTTAATTGCCACTGAATACTCTCCCTTTTTTTATTTCCTTCACCTTGTTTGAGACCACTGTCATCTTTCTATATCAATCAGACTGAGAGTTCTAAGATAAAGTTTTATGAAAAGTCAGTCTATTCACATGAAAATTAGAGGAAAGCTGTCAATTCTCCTTGAATTCTGATTGTATGTAGACCCAAGAATTGTTGGTAAATCCATATTTTCAGAGCTTTCTCAAGTGATCGTTCTTGATCCTTTTTCTGTCCTGATAATTCCAAAGTAATTTTCAAATTCATGATATAACATATCTAATCTAATCAAAACATTATTCCTGAGTAACCTTATGTCTAAATTTCAAAAATACATATATTAAATAAACAAACATGATCCAACATTTATTGATTCAGAGTAACTGATGAATGTGTAAAATATCTGAGATGTTTTTCTGTACTCAATTCCTTATTTTAATTCTATTTGTCATATTTATTAGTTTTATTCTAAATATAATTTTTCAACACTGAATCCAATCCCTGATTTAAGAATTAAATCTAGATCAACTTCAAGGGGCTGTATAACATTATATTTGTTATTTCCATGTGAATTTTCATGAAAAGAAACATATAATACATTATTAGGCCACATTATCATTTCCCCTTCTGAATGATCTTATTATAGCAAATAGAATTGCTTTTACGTGAAACGTAAAACATGACCTGATATGAATGTGGACAAAATGACCAATAGAGACTGAATTAACTTAGAAACATTTTAAAATTGTTGAAGCAATTTTGTAAGAAATGTGGACATAGTTTATTTATTTATTTTACAGAGTAACATGATACAGTAAACCAGAAGTGGGGAACCTGTGGCCAGGAGGTCACATATTCACCTCTAGGTCTTCAAGTGCAGCCCTTTGACTGAATCCAAAGTTCAAAAAGGATTTGTTCTTATTCACTCAAAGAGCCCTACTTGAAGACCTAGAAGGCCACAAGGCAATGGATTCCACTCCCCTGCAGTAAACATTCACTAGATTGGGCATCAGTGTTTATTCTAGTCCTACTTTCTTAATTAATGAGCTAATTATTTGACTTTGGGCAAATAACTTTACCTCTCTGGGCCTTGATTTTCTCATCTTTAAAATGGGTAGAGGGGTGTTATGATGCTTGGCTAGATAGTTTTTAAAATTTCTTTCCATCTCTGAAAAATGATACTGTGATTCTAGAACTTAATACAAAATTTTAAATTATTACTGGCATAATCTGATTGCAACAGCCAGGCAGACACTTAGAGGACATCAATTTAGTTTGGGATGATTTAATTGAGACCATAAGTAACAACCAGAAAAAGTATTTAAGGGGAGGCACAACTTGTTTGAAGGCATGAGAACAGATGCCACTAAGGTCATATAAGACAAACAAGTATTCACTTGAATCACCCATTGTATTACCCTCGAGGTAAAACAGTGGTTTACATTTGTGCTGAAAACTTGTTGCTACTAGTTGGCACATTGGATAAAATGGTGGACCTGGAGTGAGAAAGAAATTAATTTTAATCAAATTCATCCTCAGAAATTTTCTCTCTGTGACCTTGGGCAGTTTCTCACTCGTGAATTGGGCTTAAATATAAAATAATTACACCTATCTGCCAATGTTGTTTTGAAGTTAAAACAAAACATTTGGAAAGTGTTTTGCAAGTGTTCTATATAAGATGATAATATAAAAGGCTGTAAAAATGATAGTTATTATTATTTAATTTAAAGTCAATCAATCACCAAGCATTTATATAAGTTGTAGGAACCTCAAATCATCGAATGGTGTTGGAACTAGGGATACAAATATAAAGACATGCATAAAAGGAGTTGGATAGCATCCTAAAAACTCTTCTTAAATTGTTAAGAAATGAAAGTTACTATTTTAGCACAGAGTAAAAGGTTTTGCACAAACCTCTCTCACTTAAATTCAATTCACTCCCACGTCATGACATTACCTTCCTGATACCATTAGCCTCTTCAGGAGAAAAGAATCCACAGAATGTTCAGTTTGAATTGCCTAATACTCAGTATCTCCTCTGGAACCACCCAGGTCCAGTGCCAAGATATAAATTAAGACGACTGGAGATGATCCTCTTGGAACATATTACATGCTAAGGATGTGTTATGGTTTTTTTCTTTTTATTAAATTAAATGAGTGATTAACTTGTTCTCAAATACAGTCACTGAAATGAAATTGGTAGCAGTTTCCCCTGTGCTTATTCCAAATCCTATTGCTGTTTCCTTGTTGGGCTGCTTCTGTGATTACATATTCATATCTATATCTATAAATATATATCATCCCAGAGTTGGTTGGAAATTGGATTATAGTTTATTGTTAATAACAGAATTGAAATAATTTGCCACTGGATTTAGAGGAGATTAGAAAAGTAGAGTTTTGAGAATGAAGAAGGGGGAGAGAGAGAGAGAAAGAGAGAGAGAGAGAGAGAGAGAGAGAGAGAGAGAGAGAGATTGTTACTAAACAGAAACAAAGAGTTACAAATGACAATGAATAAGAAGAGTATTCTTATTGTAACTGTCCAATATTTTGATCAGATCTGATTCATCATTAAAATCAGACCATAAAGAACTATTTGTGGGATTCTGTATTACTCCTAGATAGAGAGTCTGGTACTGAGAATCTATAATGAAAAGGCAAGTTTAGGTTTATGCACATCTAAAATATCAAGCTGCTCAACTCCTTACAGATTCTTTGGTGAGGAAAATAAAACAAAGAAATCTAGAACACAAATAGTAGGAACACAAAACATTAAGAGGTGGCTATGTAACCTTCCATGTAATGGAAAAATGAATAAAATATCATCTATAGTGAGAAAAGGCAAATTAAGAGGCTGAGAGACAGAGAGGCTTATCTGGATATGTGGAGTGATGAACAACTTTAATGGAGTATTTGATCTTAATGATTTAATGTATGTAAAGTTTAGTGAGCACAGAGAAAATGTGACTGGAAAAAACTAAATGAGCAGAGCTCCATTCATGAGTATTTCTACCATTGAGGGCACCTAGGGAGTGCAGTGCATAGAGAAACAGTGCAGGAGTCAGGAGGACCTGAGTTCAAATCTCACCTCAGACACTTGAAACTCACTAGATGTGTGACCTTGGGCAAGTCAGTTAACCCCAGTTGCCTCATACTGGGTCGTCTCCAGTCATCCTGATGAATATCTGGTCACTAGATTCAGATAGCTCTGGAGGATAAGTGAGGCTGATGACCTGCACAGCTCTCCCTCACTCAAAACAAAGTCAAGTGCAAGTCATGTCATTATTTCTCTGATGGCATGGCGTTCTTTGGCAACAAAGGACTAATACACACAAACATTTCTATCAGTAAATAGAATAAACAATAATAAATAGTTCAATTAGGTACTGTTATTAGAAAGATATTGATTTTCATTTATGATAATATCGTTTCATAGTATAAAAATATAGGATATATGCTATGATATATGATATGATATATAGGATATATGTTTCCTTTGATATTAGTCATTATAACTATCCTTGCTTCTCAAAACTATTCCTTGCTTTCTCTCATCTCTCTTTATTCCCTTTGTAAAGCTCAGTGTTCCCTTCTTGGTACTGCATGTCTTCCTTTTTTTCTCCAAAATACCCAACTATTTTGCAGTTGATTTAAACTACTATAACCTCACTATTCTTTTTTTTTCTCTTCTCCATTTCCTCTCTCTCTCCATCTCTCCCATCAGTCTTTAGTGGATCCTCAACTATCACACCCTTTAACTGTAGTTTAGGTAGCCAACCTACTGGGTTCTGTCCTGGGCTCTCATCTTTTTCTTTTTGTTTGTTTGGTTTTTATTTGCATTTTGAATAACTTTTTCCCCAATTACATGTAAAAACTATCTTTAACTTTATTTTTTAAAATTTTGAGTTGCAAATTCTCTCTCTCCTTCTTCACTCCCCTCCCTGAGATGGCAAGAATTTGATACAAGTTATGCATGTGTAATCACACAAAATGTGTTTCTATATTGGTCACGTTGTGAAAGAAAACACAGACAGGAAAAAAAAATGGAAACAAATAAAGTGAAAAATAATATGCTCTATCTGCATTCAGATTCCATCACTTCTTTCTCTGGAAGTGGAAAGAATTTTTCATCATGACTCCTTTGGAAATGTCTTGGATCATTGTACTGATGAGAATAGCTGTCATTCACATTTGATCTTGTAAAATATTTCTGCTACTATGTACAATGTTCTTCTAGTTCTGCTCATTGTACTTTGCCTCATTTCAAGTAAATTTTTTTCAAGTTTTTTTCTGAAAGCAGCCCATTCATCATTGCCTATAGCATAATCATACTCCGTGACAATTATATACCACAACTTGTTCAGAGATTCCCCAATTGATTATGACTCCAATTTCTAATTCTTTGCCACCACACATGCACAAAAAATCTGCTCAAATTGCTTTTGTTCAAGTTGGTCTTTTTTTCTTTTTTATAAAATATCTTTGGCATACAGAGGGAGTTAAAGGATATACACAGACTCATAGTTCCAAATTGCTCCCCAGAAAGATTGAATCAGCTAATAATTCCACCAAGAGCATATTATTGTCCTGGGCATTCTTCTTTTCTCCCTCTACAATACTTAATTTGATGGTCTCAATAAAGTACCATGTATTTAATTACCGTCTTTATGCTAACAAATCTCAAATACACTTATTCTACCACAAGCTATCTGGTAGCCCTCAATATTCTATGCGTTCCAAACCCCTTAAACTGGATACTCATCAGACATTTTAAGCCCAACATGTCTAAAACCAAATTCATTATCTTTCTTCATAAGTTCTTCCCTTTCTATTTCTCCTATTCTTTTGGGAGGGAAATACAATTTTTTGAGTCCTTTAGACATAATACCTTGGTGTTATTCTTGAATGTTCACTGTCTCTCATAAAAATTAACCAATCTATTGCTAGGGATCTTCAATTTCACCTTTGCATTATATTTTGAATCACTCCCTTCTCTCCTCTGATGTTGACCACCACTCTGGTATAGGACCTTATTGTTTCATGGCTGTACAGTTACAATACCCTACTGGTGGGTCTTCCTTCTTAACTACCTCCACAGCATAATCCATTTTTCATTTATCTATAAAGTGATTTTCCTCAAACTCATGTCTGACATTCTCATTCTCACTTTCTTTCAATCATTCTCTCTCTCTAAAAAAATCCAATGATTCCTAATACAAAACACAGAAATTATCTGTTTGGGATTCAAATACTTTCATAACCCAGCCCCCTCATACTTTTCAAGTCTTCTTACACTTACCATTCCTTCCCACATAATCTTCAGTACAATTATATTGACCTCCTTGCTCTTCCATGAACAACACACTCTATTTCTAAGCTCTCATCATTTTTTGGTTGTTTCCCAATACCTGAAATGCTCTTGTTCCTTATCACTTCCTGCCTGATTTCCTTTTTTTTGTTTTTAACACAGTTTATAACAGATAAAGCAATTCAAACTTTTAGTCAGGTGATACATATTTTTAAAGCATTTACAATATGGACAACAAAAGAATTTTTTTTAAACATTAACCAACCGAGACACAGAGAATATTTATGTTGCTAACTTTCACAAACTCTTGACCTAATTATCTCAACAGTATTACTAAGAATTAAAGGACCCTAACTTAATGTTGTTGGTCTAAAATCCTATGCCTAATAGCTTAATTTTAGACTTAAACTCGTATGTTCCCCTACCAATAATCTATAATTGAATAGATCTGGTATTAAGCTTACAAACCTTTTGACTATAGGAAATTGCCACCAATATTAAGGACATTGCAAAGCTACAATATCTCCCCAACTTCATGTCACTTCCAGGCAGGATTAGATTACCCACTTGCATTCAGTCAGGCTCAACATCTGAAAGGTGTCTGTGGGGAAACTGAATCAGGAGAATCCCACTTCAGCCAATACTGAACAGCTGCTCTCCCACCCTTCCCTTAAGATCACCTATGAAGTTCATACCATGAAGTTCATATCTCATCATCTTACTGGCATCATGTATTGGAGGCTCAGATCACCTTTCTTGCTACGCATATCTGGAGTTAGACTCAGAAAAACAGTCCCTTAATAGTCCCATAGCATTTAAAAATGGCAAGTTCCAATAACTAGGTTTCAAATATGATTATAGTTTCACTTTGACTAAGGAAATCTTTTGAGGCAAGTCTTAAGTGCCTTATATGTCTTTCTATACATCTTCTAGTTCCTGATTAAATGGTAATTATAAAATCTAATTTATCATTAAAACTTTGACTTTTCCATCAATGCCAAATTTTACCCAAGGTTACCTTCCTCTAGGAATTTTAGACTGAAATTTTTTCCTCCAAACTAAAGATGTCATTGTTTATTCTCAGTAATTAATTCAGTCTATTGTTTTAATACTAATTGTTTCAACCTCACTTTGTAACATGTCCAATTTTTCTCCCCATCACTCCCCTCCCACTGCTTCCTAATACCTTGCATTCTGATTACTCCTTCCCTCAATGTGCCTTCCCCTCCATCACACCCTCTCCTATCTCCATCTTCTCTCTCTTCATGTAGGGAAAGATAGATTTCCATAACCCTACCCCTGTAGTTCTTATTTCCCAATTATACACAATATATATTCTCAACATTCGTTTCTAATACTTTGAATTCCAACTTCTCTCCCTTCCCCCCGCCTTCCCGAGCCGCAGTGAAAAGGGAAGCAATTCAATACAGACTAAACATGTGTTCTTTTGCAAAAGACTTCCATAGTAATCATGTTGTGTAATACTAATTATATTCCCCTCTGATCTAACCTATCCCCCTTTATTTCCCCCCCTACAATTGATCTTGTCCCTCCTCGAAAGTGTTTATTTCTAGTGACTCCCTTCTCCCATTTGCCCTCCCTTTTAACATTCCCCTCACTCCATTTGTCACCTTCTGTCCTACTTTCCTGTGGTGCATATAAATTTTCCTATCAAATTTAGTGAGTATGTTGTTCCCTCCTTCAGTCACATGTGGGGAGAGTAGCTTTATTTTACCCTCTCTCCCCTTTTCCCTTATCTCCTCCACTGAATAAGATTTTTCTTATCTCTTTTATGAGTTATAGCCTGCCCCATTCCATTTCTTCCTTTCTCTTCCCAGAATTTTCCTCCTTCACCCCTTAATTTTTATTTTATTTTATTTTTGTGTACGTGTGTGGATATCATCTCTTCTGATATAACACACCTTGTACTCTCTATCTGTCTATGTGTATGTGTGTGTGTGTGTGTGTGTGTGTGTGTGTGTGTGTGTGTGTATAATCTCTCCAACTACCCAAATACTGAGAAAAGATTCAAGAGTTAAAAATATTTTCTTTCTATGTAGTAAGGTAAACAGTTCAGCTTTAGAGAGTCTTTCATGATTTTTCATTTCTGTTTACCTTTACATGCTTCTCTTGATTCTAGTCTTGGGAAGTCAAATTTTTAAATACAGATCTGGTATTTTCCTTAACATGAAGTCTTAAAAGTCATCTATATCACTGAATGACCATTTTTTTCCCTTGAAGTATTATATTCAGATTTGCTGGGTAGGTGATTCTTGGTTTCAGCCTCAGTTCCTTTGACTTCTGAAATATCCCACTCCAAGCCCTTTGATCCGTTAATGTTGAAGCTACCAGAACCTGTGTTATCCTGATTGTATTTCCACAGTACTTAAATTGTCCCTTTCTAGCTGCCTGCAGTATTTTCTCCTTGATCTTGGAATTCTGAAATTTGGCCACAATATTCCTAGGAGTTTCTCTGTTTGGGTTTCTTTCAAGAGGTGAAGGATGAATTCTTTCAATATTTATTTTGTGCTCTAATTCTACAACATCAGGGCAATTTTCCTTGATAATTTTATGGAAGATAATGTCTTGGTTCTTTTTTTGATCCTGGCTTTCAGATAGTCCAATAATTTTTATTTCTCCTAGATCTATTTTCTAGGTCAGTTGTTTTTCAATGAGTTCTTTCACCTCTTCTTCTATTTTTTTCAAACTTTTGGTTTTGTTTGCTAACTTCTTGGTTTAACTCATAGTCATTTTTTCCCCTGGACTCAATTTTCTCTTTTGACGAATCATTTTGACAGTGAGTTTTTGAAGCTTCTCCCCATTTGGCTAATTCTGCTTTGTAAAACCTCCTTCTCCTTGTTGGCATTTTGGACCTCTTTTTCCTTTTTTCCACTCGAATTAGCCTCTTTACAAAACTGTTATTTTCCTCAGCATTTTTTGGTTTTCCTGTAGTAAGCTGATAACTTGTTTTTTTAAAGTCTTCTATTGCCTGAGCTAAGTTTAAGTCCCCTTTGGGAGGTAGGGGCCTTGACTTCCTCTGACAGTATGCTTTGTTCTTCCTCATCTGAAAGGATGAGGGGAGATACCTGTTCCCCAAGAAAGTAACCTTCTATGGTCTATTTTTTTTCCCCCTTTTCTGGGAACTTTCCCTTCCAGTTACTTGATTTCTGAGTTTCCTCTCCACAACCACCTCACCTCCAGTTCTGCCCAGTCAGTGCTTGGGGGCTGAGATTCAAATGCTGCTCCCAAGCCTTAGGGGCTTTCAGAGGGGGTGGGGCTGCTATTCACTGTGTGATTAAGTTTAGTTGCTCAGGTGGGGGCAGGGACAACACACAGGGCTTAGTTCCCTCAGAGGGTTTATGTGGAGACCTTCAATAATGGATGCAGGCTCCCACCTGCTTTGGAAGCCACTGCCTGCCACTGCCTCTGTTGCTGTCTCCTAAGGGGGCCTGAGTTATGGGGAAACCCCACTCCACTCTCGGCCAGACAAAAAGACCCTCTCACTAACCTTTGGTGCTTGTGGGTTGAGGGACCTGTGCTTCAGTTGGAGATTCTGTTCCTGAGGCCTGCTGGGATCTGCTCCCCTCAGTGCCATGTGACCAAGGAAGGGCTGGGCTCTGCTCTGGGTTGTGTGCGAGACAGACCTTTCCTGTCATTTTTTCAGGTCTTTCTGGAACAGAAATCTCCTCCACTCCCTTGTTCTGTGGCTTCTGCTGCTCTAGAATTTATTGAAAGTTCTTCTTTACAGGTATTTTATGGACTGTGGGGTAAGAGCTAAGCGTCTGTGTATCTTTCTACTCTACCATTTTCTCATTTTTCTATGTATCCCTGATTTCCATTAAATCATAACATAATCCCATCTTCTACAGAAAGCATTTTGCATCCCTTTTTAATTAAAACAACTGCTGTCTCTTAATTGTTTCCTCCTCAAACAGAATATACCTTGTTTTTAAGTTGATGTTTTCGTATTGTTGACTGTTACTTGATTGTGAACTCCTTGAAGTCAAGAACTGCCTTTTGGTTCTTTTTGTATCCTAAATGCATGGCAAAGTAACTGATACATAATAGGTGTTTAATAAATATTACTGACTGAGAGACTCTGCATCACTATCATTGCATTACCTATATTTCTGATGACTTTCTACCATTGTTGACTTATATGCAATATATAGATCAGTATCATGGACATATTAATCACTCAGTAAATGCTGAATTAAATTAAATAGAATACTTCGTGTGTTTAGGTAGAGTTATGTAGACCCTGGAAAACATCATTCCTGTTATTTTTTCCTCATCACTGTATTTCAGGAAGAAACCTTAACCTTATATGCATACACACATACACAAGCACACATACACACCCACCAACTATATTTAATACACACATGTATATAATATATGAATAGACAGACAGACAGACAGAGAGATAGATAGATAGATTCAGCATTAGAAGAAGTACACATTCATCCTTATTCTCATAAAGTCATAGATTTAGATAAGTTTTGTTTTAGAAATTTACACCAGTTGTTGATATAGAAAGTAAGAAAGAGAAACCAGAACAATAACCAAAAATGTCATTAACCTTTTAAATCTTGTTCTGATCACTTTATTAAATAACGATACTATATTAAGGATATGCATGTTATATCATCTAATACATGGTTCAGTTGCAGTACCAATTATACCAGAATAACTGCCAGAAAAGCAGTCTCTGTCCTTCTCTCCACCTCTGAATACAAAACAAAAGATATTATATGAATCATTTGAAAAATTCATGAAGAAGGAATCTACCAAATCCCACAAATTATTAAATATGCTTTTGATAACTAAACTAAAGAGAGTAACAACAGAGAAAGAAAAAAGGTGGAGGGGGGTGTAGCCAAGATGGCACAAACTTTCTAGAGCATTGCTCCTAAGCCCAGTCAAATGCCTGTAAAAGATGACACTAAATAAATTGTGGAGTTGTAGAGCTCACGGAATTACAGTGATGCAAATCTCTAGCCCAAGCAGACCGGAAGGTTGACGGCAAGTGTATATTGCACCATGAAGCAGGTAGCACAATGTCCCACATAGGCCATGTCAGCATAAACAGGACCTGAGCAGGTCTTGGGAAGACTGCATCTCTCACAGTTTAGGCAGTTTCCAGATTTTATGGGCAAAAATACTGAGGATAAATTGGAAGATCAGTGGAAAAATCTTGTGGGATCAGTTCAGGAGGGTGGAGTGGTCTGTCACAAGCCCTAGGGAAGCAGAGGGGAAAAGAGGCTGAGAAACCCGCAGCAGCCACAGCAGCAGCAGGGAAAACTGCAGCCACTGTTTCTGCAACTCAAGGCCTACAGATTTGGGGGCAATAAGAGGCTAACAAAACACTCCCCAGCCCCACTTGAAGCAGAGAACTACCTTGACAAAGAGATCAAAATTCAAGTAAATGGCTGGGGAAATGAGCAAAAAGAACAAAATGAATCAGACAATAGCATCTTACTTTGATGACAAGGAAGACCAAAGTATGCAGACAGAAGGAGAAAAAGTCAAAGCTTCTCCACCCAAATCCTCCAAAAAAAGTATGAACTGATCCCAGGCTTTGTAAGAGGTCAAAAAGGATTTTGAAAATCAAGTAGGAGAAGTAGAGCAAAATTTGAGAAAAGAAATGAAAAAGAGGCAAGAAAATCATGAAAAAAGAATCAATTGCTTGCTAAAGGAGATGCAAAAAATGCTGACCACCTTAAAAAATACACTACTCCAAATGATAGCAAAGATCCAAAATGCCAATGAGGAGAATGTCCTAATATACCAGATAGAAAAGGAAATCCAAAAACTCAGTGAACAAAATAATTCTTTGAAGTTAGAATGTATCAGATGGAAACTAATGACTTTAAGAAAAATCAAGAAAATATAAAACAAAACCAAAGGAATGAAAAAACAATAATATGAAATATCTCATTGGAAAAATAAGTAACCTGGAATATAGATCCAAGAGAGAAAATTTAAAAGTTATGAGATGACATGAAAGCCATGACCAATAAAAAGCATAGATATTATCTTTCATGAAATTATCAAGGAAAACTCCTCTGATATTTTAGAATTATAAGGTAAAATAAATGTTGAAAGAATGAATTGATCATGTTCTGAAAGAGATGTGAAAAGAAAAACTCCTAGGAATATTGTACTCAAATTAAAGAGTTTCCAGGTCAAGGAGAAAATATTGCAAGCAGCTGGAAAGAAACAATTCAAGTATTGTAGAATTACAATCAGGATAACACAAAATCTAACAGCTTCTACATTAAGAGACTGAACAGCATGGAATATGATATTCCAGAAGTTGAAGGAGCTAGGGTTAAAACCAAAAATCATCTACCAGCAAAAGACCGGAGCTGAATAGAAAATTCGACTTTCAAATACAAGAATCAAGAGAAGCATGGAAAGTTTAACAGGAAAGAGAAATCATAAGGGAATTACTAAAGTTGAACTGTTTGCATTCCTACATGGAAAGATAATATTTTTAACTCTTGAGATTTTTCTCAATATTTGGGTAGTTGGAGGGATTATATACACATAGACAGAGGGTACAGGGTGAGTTGAATAGGAAGGGATGATATCAAAAAAATAAAATTAAGGGATAAGAGAGGAATACATTGGGAGGAGAAAGGGAGAAATGGAATAGGGCAAAATATCTCCCATAAAAGAGTCAAGAAAAAGCTTTTTTTAAAGGAGTGAAAAGCGGGGAAGATGAGAGGGAAAAATGAAGCTAACTCTCATCACATTTGACTTAAGGAGGGAACAACATGTATATTCAATTTGGTATGAAAATCTATCTTCCACTAGAGGAAAGTGGGAGAGAAGGGGATAAGTGGAGTGTGGCAGGGGGTAATAGAAAGGAGGGCAAATGGGAGTATGGGGTAATTAGAAGTAAACACATTTGGGGAGGTACAACGCCAAAAGGGAGAACAGAATAAAGGGGAGCAGGATAGGATGGAGGGAAATATAGTTAGTCTTATACAACATGACTATTATGGAAGTCTTTTGGAAAACTACACATATATAGGCTTTATTGAATTGCTTACCTTCTCAGTGGGAATGAGTGGGGCAGGAAAAAGGGAGAGAAGCTGAAACTCAAAGTTTTAGAAACAAATGTTAAAAATTGTTTTTACATGCAAGTGAGAAATAATGAATATAGACAATAGGGTATAGAAATCTTACTTTCATGCTCGAGGTGGAGCCAAAATGGTGGAGTAGGAAGACACATATATGCAGGCTCTCCCCACACAGCCCATAAAATACCTGTAGACAGGGACTGTCAACGAGTTCTGGAGAAGCAGAGGTAGAGAATGGCAGAGCAGAAAGGTTTTCCAGCCCAGAGTGAACTGGGGGGCCCACGGGAGGTATCTGTTGTGCTGAACACAGATCAGAGCCCAGCCCAGCCTTGGCCACGAGGCTCTAGGAGGAGGACATCTCTTCACCGAATCTCCACTTGCAGTAGCAGCAGTTAGCAGAACCCTCAACCCACAGGTGCCAAAAGTCAGTGACTGGGTTTTTCAGATGATCTAGAAGGGAGAATGGATATCCCATAGCTCGGGTCTCAGTCTCAGGGAGTGGCCGCAGAGACACCATCAGGCAGGCAGCAGTTCCCACAGTAGCCCCTACAGCAGCCCACATGCATTGTTGGGTGGTAAAATCCCTGGGGACACTGAGCAGCCCATTCTTACCTCAGCCCTGTGTAGAGGCCCTGAGGAAGATCTTCACCTCACACTGAATGGCAGCCCTGCCCCCACAATTTAACTAAATCTAAGTCCCCCGTGCTGGCTTGGCAGAACTGGAGGCCAGGTGGCTCTGGAGAGGAAACTCTGCTTAGATTCTGGGCACAAAATTCTCTCCCTACTCCGAAACCAGTGTACACGCTTGATTGTGCCACCTTGGAGGAACTTAGATCTTACAGATCCCCATAGTATACCCTACGCTTGACAAATGACCCAAAAGTCAAGTTAAGGTTCAGGAAAACACACAAAACAGGGAAGAAAAATTAGACTATAGGAGGTTATTTTCTTGGTGGACAGGTATCCTCTCCCATCCTTTAAGATGAAGAAGAACAATGTTTACCAGTAGGGAAAGATATAAAAGTCAAGGCTTCTGTATCACAAACATCTAAAATAAATAGTCAATGGTCTCAGGCCATGAAAGACTCAAAAAGGATTTTGAAAATCAAGTAAGAGAAGTTGAGGAAAAATTAGGAAGAAAAATGAGAGAGATGCAAGAAAAGCATGAAAATCAGGTCAACCCCTAGCTAAAGGAGACCCAAAAAAATGCTGAAGAAAATAACACCTTGAAAAATAGGCTAACTCAATTGGCAAAAGAGGTTCAAAAAGCCAATGAGGAGAAGAATGCTTTCAAAGGCAGAATTAGACAAATGGAAAAGGAGGTTCAAAAGCTCACTGAAGAAAATAGTTCTCAAAATTAGAATGGAACAGATGGAGGCTAATGACTTTCTGAGAAACCAAGAAATCACAAAACAAAACCAAAAGAAGGAAAAAATGGAACAGAATGTGAAATATTTTACTGGAAAAAAAACTGACACGGAAAATAGATAGGTTGCAAAAATTTCCTGTTTTAGTTGTTGAGTCGTGTTTTGATTTTTTTTCAGTCACATCTGATTCTTTCTGATCCCTGGTGAGGGTTTTCTTGGCAAAGATAATGGAATGTTTTGCCATTTCATGGCTTTTTGAACCTCTTTTGCCAATTGAGTTAGCCTATTTTTCAAGGTGTTATTTTCTTCAGCATTTTTTTGGGTCTCCTTTAGCAAGGTATTGACCCATTTTTCGTGCTTTTTCTTGCATTTCTCTCATTTCTCATCCGAGTTTTTCTTCCACCTGTTTAACATGGTTTTCAAAGTCCTTTTAGAGCTCTTCCATGGCCTGAGCCCATTGGATATCTATTTCGGATGTTTGGGATACAGAGGCCTTCACTTCTATGTCTTTTCCTGATGTTAAGCATTGTTCTTCCTCATCAGAAAGGAAAGGAGGAAACATCTGTTCACCAAGAAAGGAACCGTCTATGATCTTATATTTTTCCCCTTTTCTGGGCATTTTCCCAGCCAGTTACTTGACTTCTGAGAGTCCTCTCCACCCCCTCCTAGATCTGCCCTGCTAATGCTTGGGGTCTGAGATTCAAATGCTGCTCCCCAGCCTCAGGGCTTTCAGTGGCAGGCCTGGCTGCTATTCAATGGGAGCTTAAGTTCTGGTGCTCAGGTGGGGGCAGGGCCACCTCCCAGGCTCAGTTCCCTCAGGGGGTTTATGCTGAGACCTTCAGTAATGG